>OZ038487.1:27145411-27167911 GCA_964036315.1 Acanthosepion esculentum
CAACGGTTCGCTCACCAGGCTTTTCTGGTGAGTAGGGTGCCAAACAGGATTAAAAACAAAATATATCACAGTGCGAATGATCCTTCATGCAGGGTCAACGACCATCTAGCACAACTAGTTAGACTGGAGATAGCGATTGAGATAACGAAAGAAGACTTTCAAAAGCTAAGCAAAGTATTAAGAAACAGGACAGTCATGTTCGGAAAAAAGTACTTAATTGTTATATAATATCGATCCTCCTATATGCCAGTGAATTCTGGTCAAGCACCTCAACATATGGTTCTGTAAAAGAATTCTCAGAATACCATGAAGGGAACATGTGAGCAACGGCGAAGTTTTTAAATATATTGAAACAAAAAGGACTCTCATAATCAGCATCAAAAAGAGACAGTTGAAAGTTCTAGACAACATCATGAGAAAAGAGGGCTTGGAGAATTTAACACACAAAGGACAGCCTGAAGTCATGAGAGAGACAGTGGGAAATCAGCGCATAACCTGCAAAACGAGCTTTTGTAAATGTTTGGCAGAAGAAAGACGATTAGAGATAGCGAAAAGACCAACTTTACTAAGAGCAACAAAGGACAGGAAGTTATGGAGAACCATGATCGTCGAAGTCCTGAAGAGACAGGTCAAAGGGAAAAGATAGATATGGAAGCTATGTAAGTGACCAGAGCGTTGACGGCATCGTTGGACGGGGGGGGGTCCTAGATTGAAGTTAACGGCCATGTGCCCGCGACATGTTACAAGAAATCGGTTGTAGTTTGACCTGAAGAGAGATGGGCTCCGCCAGGTCTATTTGGTCGCACGGTATGCATGAATGGATCTCTCAGAATTTTAACCCGGATATGTGGAGAGAACTGGTCATGTGCTTAGCTGCACAGTGACCTTACGACCACACCCAGCAATGGAAATGATGATGATGATGATGATATTTTTTTAAAAATCTTCCGCGTCTCGTCAATTGTTATTTTAAAGTCATTAAGTCGAATGACTAATTTTACAGATAAAAGTGGAAACGCGACGTTCACAAATGTCCCACTTTTTCTCATTCTTTACTCCAGTTTTGAATTCCAATAGTTTACTGTATTATTGATGTCGTTTCTATTATATATTAGGGTCAATATATTTTCGCTATTTACTGCCATTTTTTCAAAAGCTTATTACATGTTTACATCTAAAGTATATTGATTATTATTATTATTATTATTATTATTATTATTATTATTATTATTATTGTTGTTGTTGTTTTATTTCCTTTGATTTCTGGTGTGTACAAATTTCTTTCCGGGCCCCAAACAGAGACCTATGGTCAGAAATGACATTTTCCACCGCGTAGATTTGAAAAAAAAAAACAATCACAAATATTTTACATAGATAAGCCCTTCGTAAGACGTGTGCTGTACTTGCTAGAACAATTTTTTTTTTGCATTTCTTTTAGGCATGTGCTTCCAAGGATCCCTTCGATGAATCTTTTCCAATCAATCCGAGGGCTCCAACTACAACTGGAATTGTTGATGTTCTCATGCGCCACATTTTTTGAGAATTCGATTTCAAGTTCCTTGTACTTTGATATTTTTTAAAGATCTTCAAAGATCCATTGCTGCACTCTGCAGGGACTGCCATGCCAAATGAGGAGGCAGATTTTGTCTTCGCAGTCGCTAATCATGAGGTCAGGCCGATGAACTTTGATTATTATTATTATCATTATTATTATTATTATTATTATTATTATTATTATTATTAATATTATTATTATTATTATTATTATTATCATTATTATTATTATTATCATTATTATTATCATTATCATTATTATCATTATCATTATTATTATCATTATTATTATTATTTTATCCTTATTATTATCCATATCATTATTATTATCATTATTATTATCATTATTATTATTATTATTATTATTATCATTATTATTATTATTTTACTATTATTATTATTATTTTATTATTATTATTATTATTATTATTATCATTATTATTATTATTATCATTATCATTATTATTATTATTATTATTATTATTTTATCCTTATTATTATCCATATCATTATTATTATCATTATTATTATTATTATTTTATTATTATTATCATTATTATTATTATTATTATTATTATTATTATTATTATTATTATCATTATCATTATCATAATTATTATTATTATCATTATCATTATTATTATTATTATTATTATTATTATTATTATTATTTTATCCTTATTGTTATCCATATCATTATTATTATCATTATTATTATTATTATTATTATTTTATTATTATTATCATTATTATTATTATTATTATTATTATCATTATCATTATTATTATTATTATTATTATTATTATTATTATTATTATTATTATTAATGTTGTTGTTGCTTTTTTATTTCCTTTGGTTTCTGGTGTGTAGTCATTTCTTTCCGGGTCCCGACCAGAGACCTAATATCAGAAATGGCATCATGACATTTTCCTTTGAGCAGATTTAAAAAAGAAAATCACACATAGTTTACATAGCTAAAGCCCTTCGTAAGGTGTGGGCTGTACTTCTAAGTACATTTTTTTGTATTTCTTTAAGGCATGGGCCCCCGGGGATTCCTTCATTGAGTCTATTGGAATCTTTTCCAATCAATCCGAGGGCTCCAACTACAACTAGAACCGTCATATAGCCTAACGTAATTCAACCGATTGGGCCACAGAGAATCGTTCGGGCAGCGAGGTCGATTTTACTGCTTTTAAACTAATCTTCCATGATTCTCTCAGGTACATTCATATATGCTCAACTGGTTACAGGCTCGATTCCTGTCGGAGGACGAATATTTTCTATGAAAATGTCTCGGACGTTCAGGCCGGTAAATGTTATTAACACTGCTTATTATAGACAGAGCATTTACTTCAATATTTGTATCTACAAAAAAGAATATATACACATAAAAATGTCTTAAAACAATGACAGATGTTTTTTTTTTTGTTCTTTCAAAACGTCCGATTAAGGCAAATAAAAAAGGAACGAATTTGTGTAATGGCAGGCAGCTGACGTTGCTAATGACGATGATTTTGTTCTTGGCAAATAGGTTTATATTTTGCTTTCTTTTATAACGTTCTTACTCTATCTCCCCAAAAAATACTTTTTGAAAAATCCATGATTACTTGCTTCGATAATCATGGATTTAGGATTCAAGAACATACGTTTTGAATAAATTAACATTTCGGATTGCCTTCAGAGAACGATTAACAAGAAACAAGATGGCGGTATTATCACTTGAAAAGCAGAAGATGACTGGAATACAGGACCGGTTGCAAGAATGAAAGCGATTGGATTATTAATATATATTATTAAGCGACGCTTTATGATTACGGTTTAATTATAATAGAATTGAAAAGAACTTTGATGGTAATAATAGTGGCTCTGAAGTTTCCATCTTACAGATTGGTAATTGGTAATGCTACCATGATTATTCTTTTGACTTTAGTGAGGATAAAAATAACTTTAATGATTACTGTGTTCCTCGGTGTATGATATGCACTTGATAGCTGAGAAATCGTAAGTTTTCTTCTATTTTCGAGGAATAAATTTGTTTCTTGGCTTTTATATTGTGACTAGCAGTGAATGCTGGGATGGGATTTGTTAAGTAAACACGTTAAAAGGTATTCATTCGCCTACAGTTCCAATAATACAGTTAATGTATTCATATATATATATATATATATATATATATATATATACATATATATATATATATATATACATATATATATATATATATATATACATATATATATATATATATATATATGAATAAAAGACTCAAACACTAGTGTTCCCTGGATATAATTTATTACATTGGAAACGTAGTCACGATTCAATTCATCAGACCAACAAATTCAAAAAAGCTTTTCAATTTGTAGGTCTTGATCTGTCCTGGACATGGTGCTCTACCTGAATTCTATCCTCTTGGATATATATATATACATATATATATATAAACATTTTTGTTTTTACGTTCATTTTATAGATACAATTATTTAAGTTAATGCTCTGCATATAATAAACAGTATTAACAACATTTACCGGCCTGAATGTCCGAGAAATATTCATAGAAAATATTCGTCCTCCGACAGGAATCGAACCTGTATCATATACGGAACCGTGCTTTTACTGATTGAGCCACAGAGGACCGTTCGGTCGGCGAGGTCGATTTTACTGGATTTAAACTACAATCATCCATGAATCTCTCACGTACATTCATATCAGCTCAATGCGTAGTCAAATGAAAACAAATGACGTCACATATTACGAAATGTAGAAAGTTCGACAATTATTTTAAGACATTTTTATGTTTATACATTCTTTTTATAGATACAAATATTTAATTAAATGCTCTGTTTATAATAAACAGTATTAATAACATTTACCGGCCTGAATATCCGAGAAATTTTTATAGAAAAAAAAAAAATAATTGTCGGACTTTGTCCATTTCATATATATATATATATATATATATATATATATATATATATATATATATATATATATATATATATATGCTCCTGAGCAAGCGTCTGCAATAGGGATATACACGAATATGAGTGGCCAGCTATATATATATATATATATATATATATATATATATATATATATATATATATATATATATATATATATGTACATATATATATATATATATATATATATATATATATATATTGACCACTAATATTCTCTATCGACCACTAATATATTGACCACTAATATTATCTATCTGGCCAATTCGTGTTTATTCAACACCCACAGAGCCCACCCGTGGATTATACTGCAACTATACTGAGGAGACCTTAGTCACAGTTTCTGGGAGAGAGCGTGTTATCTAGCGTGATCAACAATCGGAACAACCCCAGCTCACTCAAACCCTCGGCCACGATGATTTGTGACTTCGTGCAAGGACTGCTATAGATCTACGCAATGTTATTCACAGATCTTGGGTCAACGCGTGGTATAGTTTTCAGGCACTTTTCAAAGGTGCCGCACGCTGTGATCGGCCTCTCCAGTCCTGACAAATCCCCCATGTTATTCGAACCCGTGTCTCATGGTCATAATGCGAACGTTCTAAACACTCGGCCCATATATATATATACACACACACACACACACACACATATATATATATATATAAATATATATATATATATACATTCATATATATATACATACATACATACACAAATTCATACATACATACATACATACATACATATATATATATATATATATATATATATATATAGATAGATAGATAGATAGATAGATAGATAGATAGATAGATAGATAATTAATATTAATAGTCAATGTATATATATATATATGTATAAATTTCAAAGTGGATAGAATCTAGCTAGATCTTAATATCCGGGATAGAGCAAGAATATAATATAAAAGTTTCAAACACTAATATTCAATGTTTATAAATTATTACATTGAAATCGTAATCACGATCCAAATCATCAGACCTAGAAATTCAAAATATATATATATATATATATATATATATATATATATATATATATATATATATATATATATTATGCAGGTATGCAGAAAAATAGGAAAGAACACGTTAGGTAAATAATCCGGTGTTCCTTAGTATTTTTGCTTTTATTTTCAAAAAGACAGTACTCCATACAGAAGTAGAGCTTATATTATAATATTTTTTTGTTTTTAGATCCTATGGTGATGTCAAAATTGTCAGCAGTGTTTTTCATCCACTGCTCCTCATTATGGATGAGGACAGATTTCTTGGCACTGAGGATTATGTTTGTTTCTTACTTAGTTAAGTCTGAATATACTGTAGCAAACTCCAGGGCAGTAGTGAAGAGGTCTTTCGATATAGACTGGTAGTAATCCACAATATCGAACTGAATCAGGGTGCAATCCGGTTTATTGTCGATGTTGGTAAACCAGTTGATGACTTCTTTGGTATTTATCCAGAGTTTTAATCCGAGTCGTTTTTTAATTTGGCTGGTGATCCTTTC
Organism: Acanthosepion esculentum; assembly: GCA_964036315.1. NCBI lineage: Eukaryota > Metazoa > Mollusca > Cephalopoda > Sepiida > Sepiidae > Acanthosepion > Acanthosepion esculentum. Next base: position 27,151,454 of record OZ038487.1, read on the forward strand.
TAGGATTTTTTTGCTGATCGGGTCTAGTTGGGTTGATCATTCTGGTAGTGGGGTTTTCCTCAAAATCTTGTTTATGGTCCTTAAGCGTTACGTAGCATTCCTTCATAGCCAGTTTTCCAACTATATCACTTATTTTTAGTTTCTCGGTAATTATCTTACTTGTTCTATTGATACTGTCAACCATATTGATATTGTTGTTATGGGCTTTTTTATAAGTCTTAGTTAAAAAAATTTTCATTAATTTATTGTAGTCGTCAGCCTTCATCTTGTAGAAGTTGCCCGTTTTGTCGGATTTAACTAGTATTTTATCGCTGCTATTTATGCTTTTGACTATTTGGTCTAGATGCTTCTGGAAGTTGTTTTTCCTAGCTTTAATTGGTAAACACTTCCCCACAAATAGCAAACTGATCGAAATCTTTAATAAAAATACCTTAAAGTTAAGTTACAGCTGCACTGAAAACCTAGAAAGCATCATAAAAAAGCATAATAGTAAAATCCTAGAAAAATACGCATGCCAAAACAGTGCCAATAAAACTCCTAAACTGCAATTAGACAAAAATAATGAAAAATCATGTGATTGTAGAAACCCTAATGACTGCCCGTTAGAAAACAGATGCCTCACTAAATCCGTGGTATACCAATGTACCATGTCATCCATGGAGAGTCCTAACACTGACAGGATATACATTGGGTCAACAATGAAGAAATTTAAAATTAGATGGAGACAACACAAAAGCTCCTTCAACAACATCCAAAATAGAAATCAGACATATCTATCCCAATACTACTGGCATTTAAAAGAAACGAACAAAACACCGAAAGAAAAAATGGAAAATAATAAATAGAACTAGAACTTGTAAAACCTGGGACGAACCATGCCTTTTATGTCTACATGAAAAACTGCACATCATTAGGTTTCTAAATAGTGAAAAGTTATTAAACCACAGACATAAGTTAACGGTTTTCTGCCGACATCAACAGATTTTCGCATTAAATAATTAATAAATAGATCTAAACAAATAAAGTCCATAGTTTAAAAGCCTTAAAAGCTCAGCCCAATAATTATTGAGAAAAACCCTATGTTAAAGTATAAAAAAAAGAATTCATGTGAATAAACAAATAAATAAACAGATTAAATAGATAATAATGAAACACAACCTTCTCGATATTTAACGACCCGCGGCAAAGCCATAAAAAATTGCCGTTTGACCAGCTTAACCTTCTATCACTCTTGAAAAAGACCCCCCATTGTAACTTGACATACATTTTTCGAAGGGGGCTGGTCTGTAGATAAAAATTAATTCTTAGCTCTTTGAACCAACTAACCAAAATGGCCGACACTAGCCGTTTCCATAGCAACTAATGTTCCAAGAGACCGCATTTAAAAACACGCGCTAACCAAAAGATAGCTTATTCCCAAATTCTCGCTTGACGAGGAAGCGGGTCCAGGCATCTTAACTCAACATAACTTCAAAAAATATGTTAGGTGTCTCGGCTCTCGCTTTTGAAACATGAGAACTCTTATGTAGCGAAGGAATCATATTTTTAAAAACAAAAAATATTATAATATATATATATATATATATATATATATATATATATATATATATATATATATATATATACTGTTTTGTTTGGTTCAGTTAGGTTGTTTTTTATTTAGTGGCATATCAACCTCTATACATCGTCGTTACTTCCAAAAGAGAAATATTTTGTACACAATTTTTAGTTTTAGTTTTCTGGGTCAATAAACTTTTAGTGATACAAGTGTTACTAATTAATCCATACCTGGGGGAGACGATGTGGATTACTACATTTCTCCAATGGTATTTGTGCGTAAATATATATAGCGGACCCAATTGGAATTGGAATTCGATTCTCCAACTAACAATTTTATAGCGATCGGGAAAGTCTCCTCTTACTTGTTTCCATAAAATAGAGGATTCGTGAGAAGAAACCCTTTGAGTGGAATTTCCATCTCAACAATGGAATACGAAAGGAATGTGCTGTGAAGATTTTAACTGGCGGAACGAAGGAATGTAATTCAATTCCGTGGAAATAGCCATAGGGTAGCGAGAGACCAACAACTTTTCGTTTGTGGGAAAATGGTGGTAGGATGGAAAACAATTCATCAACCACAATGACGGATAGATGCTTTTTGGATTCTATCAAGAAAATGACAACAGAGCAGTTCCAGACAATATATGGAAGTAGTGCGTAATTTTCGACCTGATCTGGCTCTTGAAAAATAGAGGAAAGTAGGACTGTTTTATTAGTTCTTTTTTTACGGATTATCAACCCTTTGCGTTTTATTTAAAGCCAGAATTTTTTTTTTAGATTTTAAGAATTCTAAAGATAATAAGGGCTCACAAATGTTTATCTTACTAAATAAAACATATCTGGGAAGAGAAAAGGGGTGAATATAACGAACCCATATGGAACTGGAACACAGCTCTCCGATTAACAATTCCGAGCAATTATCCATTACACCACCCCACTTCCCCATTAACAGCATCTGGCATTCCTTAGCGTTCACAAATGTAGGTAATGAACACGCTCGGCGTTGCTTAACTTCCATTATTGTACTTGTACGGAAACCGGTGCTTCAGCATGATGCGGCAGTAAGCCATATATATATATATATATATATATATATATATATATATATATATATATATATATATATATATTTAAAGACATTTATATTATGTTTAACGTTCTTTTTATAGATACAAATTTTGTATCTATAAAAAGAACGTTAAACATAATATAAATGTCTTTAAATAAATTGTCGGACTATGTCCAATTCTAAAATATATATATATATATATATATATATATATATATATATATATATATATATATATATATATATAGATAGATAGATAGATAGATAGATATAGATATAGATATATTAATAAATATACATATACCTCCGTTTACTTAGAAATGATTAAAGATATCTCACTGGAATTCCCCGAGGTTTTTATAACACTATTGGAATCTACTTTGAAAAATAACAATGTATTTAGGTCTAAGTTGAAATGACGATCCTCCTTGCTGTTGTGACCTCCTGATTTAGTTTTCCTCTCTACTGCTGCCTCATTTTAAAATTTATTCACCGTTGTCTTGATGGTTTTTGAATTAACTTTGAAGATGGAAGCCAGAGTATGAATATTGATACTATTACTGATGGCCTGAGTGATCTCTTCCTCTCAACATTGCTCAGTTGGAAAGATATAATACGGCTGATACAATACGATTTTAACCTGTTCTCTTTCTAACTGAACAACTCAATGGGTTTTTCTGTGAATCTTACGAAAAATGTTATCAAGATGGTTGAACTTTTTATCTGAAAACTTTGTAAAAAGAAATACAATTATTTTAGTGGTTTTTATATATTAAACATGTTGGGGGATCGACAATTATCCCATGCTGTTACTCGATTGGGACAAGTTTTCTGTTACACCTGGAACACACACACACACGCGCACACACACACACACACACACACACACACACACACACACACACACACACATATATATATACACACACATATATATATATATATATATATATATATATATATATATATATATATATATATATATATACAATAAAAATAAAAGAAACCTAATTCTTTTGCAACTAGAGATGTGGCCTGATGAAACAGGAAAAATATATTTTCTGGGGAAAATAATTTATAATCACGGAACCTTAAGGTTTTCTCTTTTTTAATTATTTAATATATATATATATATATATATATATATATATATATATATATATATATATATATATATATATATATATATATATATATATATATATAATCATTCATTCGAAAATTATAACATAAAATTTTCATAAAATGACTACAATAATAGCCATTTTGTTTGAACACTTCTGGAGTCTTATCAAGTAATGGTGTTAAAGCAACACCATCACTTGCTAAAACACCAGAAGTGTTGAAACAAAATGGCTATTTTTGTAGTCATTTTATAACATTTTTATGTTATAATTTTCGAATAAATAATTACATTTGCTCTACCTTGTATTGAGCACACTTTTAAGAATAGTATTTTTAGGTTATTGGAATTTATTCCGTATCCACCAATCTTATACTTGGGTACAGGTATATATATATATATATATATATATATATATATATATATATATATATATATATATATATATATATATATATACATAAATATATATATATATATATATATAATTTATGGGATTATGTAAGTGAATAACGAACAAAACAGGGATTGGAACTCAGTTGCACCAGCCGCACATCCAAGCTTACAGCACCTGGTGTTCCCAAGAGATTATCAGGAGGATTAAGGTACTTGCTAAAGCGGTACCAGGACAGCACCTTTAGCGATGGATCGTACATAGGAGTTCCACTTGAGGTACAGGGTGCTCTTAAATCCCAATAGACGCTCAAATAACGGCGTTTACCCGAAACAACACTAGTTCAACGTGATAGACGAGAATTCTAAGGAAAATAAAAAACAAGAGGAATACTAGACTTTATCGCATGAGAACGATTTAACTTTGTAGATTGGACAATACATTTCATTTGGAATTCCAAGGAATAAGGAAGAATTGGCAGTTCTTGTGATAGAAATTCAAGTGGAATTTTGTATCTATAACAACCGGAATAAATGTAATTCTTCATTTCCGGTTTTTATAAATATACAAATAAAATTTATTCCTGTTCATCGTAAAACCTTAATAATACTAAAGAAACTGGTCACCTTTTAATTCATCTCGGACTATTTAACAAAAAAAAGTCTTCTAGACTTCACTTAAAATATCTTCGACCTTTTAATAATAGCAAAAATGCTGTTCGTCTTTCAGTTAATCTAAAACATTTGAACAATTAAGACTGCACGCATCTTTCAGTTTATCTCAGAACTTTTAACAATGTAAAGAAGGCAGACCGCCTTTCTGTTCATCTAAAATCATAGAACAATTAAAAAAGATGAGATATTCAAGCAATCATTAGAAAACTGGTTCTCTATCGATTCACCTGAGACATTTTGTAATACAAAGAAATCATTTTTCAAAGAACTTTTGACACAACAATTCACTCCTGGTAATTCTGATCAGTTCGATAAGGTTGCATTGACAAGTGATCTAAATAGAAATTACCTACAATTTGTTGATCGATCGGACAAGTTCGGTCCGTTCATTTTGATTAGGGGCATATCAAATTCTATGAGTTTTTTAATGGCGAATATAAATATGTTGATTGGTTTCGTTCGTTGATTTTGTTTAGCGTTATATCAATCTCTATGGGTTATTTAATGCCGAAATCTAAATATTTTGATTGTTTTTTTCCGTTGATTTTGTTTAGCGGTATATCAACCACTATGGGTTATATAATGGCGAAATCTAAATATTTTTATTGGTTTGGTACGTTGATTTTAATTATCGGCATATCAATTTCTATGGTTTATTTATTGCCGAAATCTAAATATTTTGATTGCTGTGGTCCGTTGATATTGTTTAACGGTATATCAATCTCTATGGGTTATTTAATGCCGAAATCGAAATATTTAGATTTGTTTGGTCCGTTGATATTGTTTAGCGGTATATCAATCTCTATGGGTTATTTAAAGTGAAATCTAAATATTTAGATTGGTTTGGTCCGGTGATTTTGTTTAGCGGTATCTCTAGGGGTTATCTAATATTGAAATCTAAATATTTTAATTGGTTTGGTTCGTTGATTTTAATTATCGGCATATTAAATTCCATGGTTTATTTAATGCCAAAATCTAAATATTTTGATTTGTTTGGTCCGTTGATATTGTTTAGCGGTATATCAACCATTAATTAATGCGAAATCTAAATATTTAGATTGGTTTGGTCCGTTGATTTTGTTTAGCGGTATATTAACCATTATGGGTTATATAATGGCGAAATCTAAACATTTTGATTGGTTTGGTTCATTGATTTTGTTTTGCCATATATCAATCTCTATGGGTTATTTAATGCTGAAATCTAAATATTTTGATTGCTGTGGTCCGTTGATATTGTTTAGCGGTATATAAATCTCTATTGGTTATTTAATGCCGAAACCTAAATAATTTGATTGGTTTGGTCCGTTGATATTGTTTAGCGGTATATCAACCTCTATGGGTTATGTAATGCCGAAATATAAATATTTTGATTTGTTTGGTTCGTTGATTTTGTTTAGTGGCATAGCAAAATCTATGCGATAATTAATTCCGAAATTTAAATATTTTGATTGGTTTGGTCCGTTGATATTGTTTAGCGGTATATCAATCTCTGTGGGTTATTTAATGCGAAATCTAAATATTTTGATTGGTTTGGTCCGTTGATATTGTTTAGCGTTTCATCAATCTCAATGGGTTATTTAATGCCGAAATCTAAATATTTTGATTGGTTTGGTTCCTTGATTTTGTTTAGCGGAATGTCAACCTCCATGGGTTATTTAATGCTGAAATCTAAATATTTTGATTGTTTGGACCGTTGATTTTTTTAGCGTCTTTTTGCTCATCTGAAATCTTAGAACAATTAAAAAAAGATGAGAAAAGATTAGAAAACTGGTTCTCTATCGATTCATCTGAGAGATTTTGATAATACAAAGAAGTCATTTTTTAAAGAACATTTGACACAACACTTCACTCCTGTTAAGTCTGATCAGTTCGATAAGATTGCACTGAGAAGTGATCTATAGAGAAATTACCTAGAATTTGTTGTTAAATAGGATAAGTTTGGTCCGTTGATTTTGTTTAGCGGCATATCAATCTCTATGGGTTATTTAATGCCGAAACCTAAATATTTTTATTGGTTTGGTTCGTTGATTTTTTTTAACGGCTCTTCACTGTCTATCTATCTATCTATCTATCTATCTATCTATCTATCTATCTATCTATCTATCTATCTATTCTATTCTATCTATCTATCTATCTATCTATCTATCTATCTATTCTATTCTATCTATCTACGTTCATAGTTCTGTTAATCTGTCCCTCTCTCGTTGTTTTTTCACCTCGCTCTTCCTTTTTCAATTTTATTTAATATCTCTATATCGGTATGCCTTTCTGTTTTTCATTCTATCATTCTGCTTATTTCTCTCTTCTCTCTCTTTCTCTCTCTCTCTGTTTATGTTTTTTCATATATATATATATATATATATATATATATATATATGTGTGTGTGTGTGTGTGTGTGTGTGTGTGTGTCGGTCTGTCTGTTTCTCCCTTTATATATATATATATATATATATATATATATATATATATATATATATATATATATATATATGCAGCATATCTTTATTCAAGCATGTTTGTTAAATAATTTAGACGTATGTCTATTTACATCCTTTTAGATCCCCAAATTAATTTCTTGTTGACTGAAGAAAATTGATCAAAGAAAAATTACAAAATATTCTTTCAAATAATTTTCCCAAGTACTTACAAGTACTCCAATTACTCAATCCGAGCCGCTTATCCATTACTCTACCGTGCCGTGTATTGCTGGTATTAAATCCTATTTTTTGCTTTCATAGTGTATTCACCCCAGTTTGGGGGTTAAATATTTGCTCATAGCTGGGACCCTAACAGGTGGTACCACTCCTGGTCAGGATGGACTTGGGAAGACCAGAATTTAACAGGTGGTTCCACGCTCCTCAAAACCTCCTGGTCAGAGGCCTTGCTGTTGGACGTAGTTTATCGTCTTACCCAGGACTGTGCTTATTGATATTGGAGATGCAAAGGTCACTAGGATTCATAAACAACATTGCTTACGCCGTGGGCAGAATTTTGAGCAATGATTAGATTATAAGCCTAAAGCTTTCTATAGTAAATAATAAATCTAAGGTGTTTATTTCAATTATTGAGTGATATTTTAGATCGCATTTTGCTTCTAATGGATTTTTCATTTTGTGTAGGTTGAATTTGGTTACGATAGCATAAGTTAATGATATTGTTTTTTATTTATATCAGGATAATTGTTTATATTATTTTGAAAAATTCTTTACGTCTCATTGTACAGTGCTGTTCGATAAACGTGACTCACCTGATTTTTTTTACTAAATGTTCTCTTCTCCGTTGAAACGAAAGTTGAGCTAAATTCAAAGGATAAGAGATCTAAAATCCGGAGAAGAAGCTTTGAAAGCTCTTTGAATTTAGCCGTAAGTACTGTCAAGCATCGGGTTCAGTATAATGTTCTTGGGATGCTTTTATTTTCATGGAACTGCTTTCTTAAAACCTATTGAAAAGACCCTCAGTCGAGCGAGCAGTACAAGAGAATTTTAGAGTCTTGTCTGCTCCCTTCTACTGAAAGGGTGCAAATCGACCACACTAAGCTCATTTTTATGCAGGATAATGCTCCCTGTGACAAATAAAAATTGTCCGCCCCAATCTCCTGATATCAACCCCATAGAAAACATATGGAGCATTATAAAGTACAGGCTCTCGAGAAAGCAGTTGAGCAACAAAGAGGATTTGATTGTGAATTTCATATCCGAATGGAATTCAATACTTGGAGATGAGATTTGCCAGAACCTAATCAAGTCAATGCCAAAAAGGGTTGAAAAGGTTATTCAAAATAAAGGAGGACCCATAGATTATTAAATATTTCGAACTATATTACCTATTATAAATAAATTATACCTCTATTATTCTTTATTTAAAGCTGTTCGGTTATGTTTCTATTGATTACTAGTTGCAGGGAATAAGTGAGTCACTTTTTTGCACAGAGTTTTCCCCTAAATCTCATTTATATCCAAAATTATAATTATCAATAGAATACCTTAGGGTGAGTAGACTTTTTTACTAGGTGGTCGGGAAGGGGTCCTCATATTAGTAAGATTAAAAATTAGTTTGACCCCAAAAACAATAGGCGAAAGATTTTTATGTAAAAAATATCAGGTGAGTTACTTTTATCGAACAGCACTGTATATACCCGTCGACGATGTGGTTGTAAAAATTTCTCATATTTTTTATTACTCATTGCTTCATAAAATAATGTAGACCAAGAAAGAATTTCTCCTCGGCTAATTCTGCCATTATAGTTTTTTTCCGTTTTAATTGTGCGTTCTTCATGCAGTGATTTACTAAAATTGTTACTATTAGCGTCCAGTAAAACATCAAAGAAAGGATTTCTATATCGACTGTTGAGATTGAGGAAGTTTGCAGGGGTGGAAATTAAACCGTGTAAAGACATCCAACTCGTCCTCAAAGAAAAAAAAAAGCAAGGAAAAGAGAAAAAATGCTGATAAAAATGTAAATCGAAAATGTTCATATTTTAGACATTGGTGAGTTGTTTTACAAAAAATAGTTTTTTTTCTTTTGTTTTTATTCTGTTATCTCTTATGTCGATAATTTTCTGGCAACAGGTAATACACTAGACACATTAAGACTTATTAATTACGGCAACTCGAACTGTAATATTTGGTTGTTGCTCATACTATCACACGGATTCTCATTTGAACTGTCTGACCTGATAAGCTGTCCTTTTATATATATATATATATATATATATATATGGCCGGCGAATGAAATTATAGACACAAAATGTCCATGAATACTTAAAAGAGAAATGCTCATCTCTGTTTGAAAGTGAGTTACATGATGAAGAGTGTAAAATTCCTAATAATTTAATAGCTATAACTGCTTAAAAGATGAAACATTACAGATCAATAATTTGATATATGTCTTAGAGACAGTGTAAATTTTATCGTTCTCCTTAAATTATGAGTTAATTGAATTTTATTTTGATTTGGCTTCCATTCAGTAGGGATACTATATTTTATTATTATTATTATTATTATTATTATTATTATTATTATTATTATTATTATTAAATAAACTAGTCGCAGAAGGATTTCTTAATGGCTCCACTTTCTACTACGACATTTTAACTGGACTGACTACTTGATATGTTGTCTTTTATTTATACTTCGCATGCGGATGTAGTAGTAAACAAAAAACGCAAGCAAATATTTATCAGAAAATGCGCAGATCTATTTGAAAGTCTAACACATGTATAATATAACATTTCTAATAACTTAATAACTTTAAATGCTTAAAAGCTGAAACTTTGCAGATGCATAATTTGATATATGTTTTAAACTCTGTCCAATTTCTACTTTCCTCCACAAATTACAGTTTAACTAAATTTTGCTTCCAATATACATCGATCCAGATATGTTTTTAATTTATTTTCACTAGGTTTGTCATTAGTATGAAGGCGTCATAAATATAACAAACAAATGTAGGTCTGGCAAAATTACTGAAGATTTTGTTTCTACGTGATGCATATGGAAATTAAATAAGAAAGGAAGACTTAACTCTGCCGTCAGTATCTGTGTCATTTTAACATAATGAAAAGAAAAAGGTGCTTATATCGTGCAAGATAAATATGCTCATCAATTGATTCAAACAAATATATATCAAAGAATATTGTTTAAAGAAGGACGGAGCAGTGTTGAGGATGAAGACAGGCCTGGGAGGCCTACAGAAGTGAGGTCTCCTGAGGTGATCGAATCAGTCAATGACCTCATTCAGTCTGACAGAAGGGTGACAGTGGATGACATTGCAAGGACTTTAAGCTTATCTGTTGGGACAAACGCAGGGGTCATCAGTCAGAAGGAGTCATCTTGCATCATGACGTTGTCATGATGCAAGATGACTCCTTCTGACTGATGACCCCTGCGTTTGTCCAAAGCTGTTTTTACATAGATCTCCCCACCGACTTTTTCCCCTTGATTTAAATTAAATTTAAATTTGAACAAAGGAATGACTCCTATCCAAAATATAGAAAGAGAAAGCCAGAAGATGGAGGCCACATCGGCAAGATCATTGAGTAATACTGAAATGCTCATTTTTTTCCCCACAGATTATAACAATGATTTAAAATCAACTATTATTTTCTTACAAAAAATATGTAACAGACAGTAAGGCTCGGGAAATTCGGTTAGTTTTTAAGAGGTTTTGGTTCGAATAACTCAGTCCAGGTTAGTCAGTCAGTTAAGTGCTATACGTGATACACGCTTCGACTTGTCTGTTTCGAGTAATGACTGACGTAGAAGATGATTTTCCCACAGTAGGTTGCCATTTCTTTCTAAGGTAGACTACAGAGCGACTCAAATGTATTTGCACCTATAACATTTCTAGAATATACAAATTGAAACAGTTGTAATGACTTGTGTAAATTTTAGAATAAATACACGAGGGTCATTAAATAAATAAGGTGATTTTTCGGTATAAGGATTTCTAATACAGATAGAAGCTTACATTTTTTATTTTCCCCCGTAGTCTCCCAGAACTGTCACACACTTTTCCCGTCTGTGCACAAGCTTCCGTATTCCCTCAGCGTAAAAATCTTTGGACTGATGTCTCAGCCAGTCGCTCACAACACTTTTGACTTCATCGTCACTTTTAAACTTTGTGCCTCTCGTGAACGCTTTCAAGGGACCAAAGAGGTGTAAGTCTGAAGGGGCAAGGTCTGGGCTGTAAGGGGGATGAGGGAGCAGTTCCCAGCCCAGCTCGTTGATGGTCTTCACCGTTTGGGCTGCTGTGTGAGGCCTTGCGTTGTCATGATGCAAGATGACTACTTCTGACTGATGACCCCTGCGTTTGTCCCAACAGATAAGCTCAAAGTCCTTGCAATGTCATCCACTGTCACCCTTCTGTCAGACTGAATGAGGTCATTGACTGATTTGATCACCTCAGGAGACCTCACTTCTGTAGGCCTCCCAGGCCTGTCTTCATCCTCAACACTGCTCCGTCCTTCTTTAAACAATTTAGCCCACTTGTAGACATCTTTTGGCTGAAACATGTGGCACCATACACAGTTGACATTCTCCTATGAATTTCAACTGGTTTGCACCCTTCAGCAACCAAAAACCTGATAACTGACCGCTGTTCAATCCTGGAGCATGCTTCTTGGTCGGCTATCTTTATTAATCGCCAAAACTCTCAAAGTTTTTTTTAATATGGAAAATAAATTAAATCCATGTGAAAAAGAAGTAAAACAAAAAAAAAATAAAAAAGAGTAAGCTATCTGTATTAGAAGTCCTTATACTGAAAAATTCAACTTATTTATTGAATGACCCTCGTATTTAAATTAAAATGATGTGTTCAACGTGACATAAAGTTTTAATTAACGAAAATCTCCATATTATTATTTATTTAAGGATTTCTATATATTTCAGGTGAATCAAAATTGTTTGCAGAAATCTTAAATTTTTAAATAATGGCACATGGGAAGATGCTCACTGCTGATGAAAAAGCCAAAATATCAAAATTACTCTCAAATGATAAAACCGCACTCGAAATAGCAAAAATAATGAAAACGAGATCATCACACACTGAAGCAATATGTCAAGTATTGTAAAGTTGAGTGCCAGAAGTACAAGGGTGGCTCGTTGCCCACGTGCAATTAACAAGAGAGATTTAAGAAAAATAAAAGAGCACACAAACAGAACTCTCACAGCACCAGCAAAGAGATTTTTTCAGCAAAGAGATTTTTCAGCAAAGAGATTTTTCAGCAAAGAGATTTTCAGCAAAGAGATTTTTCAGCAAGCTGACGTCGAAGAAGTATCGAAAGCTACACGAAATCGCATCCTCCGTAGTATGGCAAAACAACGTTCTCCAACTTCATGCCCTCTGTTAAGCGAAATGAATCACCTGAAGAGGTTAGAATGGGCAAACAATTATTGAAAAATTGATTTCCAAAGAGTAATCTGGACGGATGAAGCCCGAGCTACATTAGACGTCCCCCGATGGTTGGAAAAAAAGGTTGGCTAATTCATGGTGGAACTCCTCGCTTGCTATTTAAACACCAATAAGGCGGTGGTGGAGTGATGTTCTGGGTCGGAATTTGTGGCTCGACATTAATTTTACCATTTCTTGTGCCAGAAGCACTCAAACCGAATTCAATTAATTACTGTCAATTTTTAAAAGAAAATTTAATATCCTTGCTGAATTCACAAAATGATGAGTTCCGTAGTAATCTTGTTTATCAGCAAGATAATGCCCCCATAGAGCGCCCTTTACGAAAGAGTGGTTGGCAAATCAAGGTTTTACAGGGGACAAAATTATGGTATGGCCTGATTTAAACGCTATTGAGAAACTTTGGGCAATGGTAAAGCGTCGAGTTTATGAAAATGAACGGCAATCTCCTAACAAGGATCACCTATCGAAGTGCATTTTGGATGTTTGTTCTAAAATTACAGCCAGTGAAGTTAGGAATCTCACTTCATCAATCGATAAACGACTTATTGACCTTCTTAAGTGTTATGGGTCCTTACCTATAACTACTGAACGAACTCTTCCTAACACTATGTATACTACGCCTCTCAAGAGAGAGAGACGAATCGAGTCGAGCCGATAGTAGTTCACTCCAAACCAGACTGACAGTCATACTAACACCTTCCACATCTTGTATTATTATTCCGTGTAATATATCTTCGTTATTTCTACTCTTGTGTTCGTGTTGTTCTTCCTTTGTCCTAACCTGGACCATAAGATTAAGAATGATGGTCGAAAAACAAATATTAATGTGCTCCTTGCGTTTTCAGACATTGATATCTAAACAAAGCTATACCAACTTTCATTAGTATATAACACATAATACACCTTTTCATTAATTTGTAGAATTGATTTGAACAGGACTAATTTTTTGCTTTGAAATTAAAGTTTGCAAAATCTTTTGAGTTGGTATTATTTCCTTAATAAAAAAAATCACGAATAAAGTTAATTTTCATAATTTATTCTAAGATGTAATGTTTGGGTATTGGACGAGCAGTAAGGAAGTAAGGAAGTAAAATATTCAACTTTCGTCCATAAAAGCATATTTTATTAGAGAAAATGCAAACTATTAATATTTGCAAACTCTTTTGAGTCGCACTGTAGTTGTGAATCAAGCTATAGAACCCAACCTGTGCTGCTATTCAGTCCATAGCTGGGAAGAGAAATAATGGATTCTTACCTTTTTCAAGGATATTTGCGCGAAAGTGAATGTAACTGACATGACTGCAATTCGAACTCAGCTCTCCGATTTCATTCGGAGCCGATACCCATTACATCACAACCCATATTACCTGGGTGGAATGTTTTAAAAAAACGAACAATCGTCCATCTGATCTGTCTATTTTAAACTGAAAAGTATCTCATGTTTTATAACGAGGTAAATTTCTGTTAGAGATTATCTCTTTCCATCTCTCCGTCCGTATATATTTCTGTCAAATTGGTTTGGTGTCCAATGGTTAATGTCGCGGCACAAGAAATCAGCGATCCTAGTTCGAGTCCCGTTAGAGATCGTAATACTCATTTTCGAACAAATGCTCTTGAGAAAGGTATGAATACATCTATTCCACCTTCAGACTGCTCTCTTTCGGAACAGGAGAGGGACAATTGTATGGTTGAACTGTAAGGAAGCTCCACTCAGCATAGTTTAGACTGAAGGTTGGGTGGTGATGAAAAACAAATGAACCTAAACAGATGTGCATGTAAACGAACTGTCATGCTGAATATGACAATTCACACTGATTAACCAGGTGTTTTCAAGTCGAAACAGGTACGATGATGAAAATTAACGGCTTATATCGCATGCGCTGTGTGTGTACAGGGTGCGATGGGTAAAGTGCCGTCTAAATTATGCAAAAATGAAAATAACCCTGACATCTCATTTTAACAGATATATTTACCAAAATTACACAAGAGTATTTTAAAATATTAAAGAGTAGATTTCTTCGATATAATCGACACTGACTTCAACCACAGACTCGAGGCGTCTTCGGAATATACTGCAACCCTTCTGGGCGGTTTCCTTGTTTAATTTGATGAATGCTGCAATAATCCTTGCCTTCAGTTCATCTTACGCGCTACAAAGAATTTTATTTACCTCTTGCTCAACTGCGCCAGGTGACCAGATGTAAGGGGTGATATGGTCGCAGAAATTGTCTGACAGCCAAGACTGGGTTATTCTGCTTGTCTGGCATGGTGCAGAGTCCTATTGCCAGAAATAGTGTCTTCCAGCAGCCACCCTATTGACCCAGCACTAACTCCTCGTGGCACTTGATGTAGACCTATGTGTTCATTTTAAACTTCTTCGTAATCACCATTAAACTCATTCAACCCTTTCCAAATCCTCTACACTGTCTTCAAAGTGACATCTAAACACTGTGAAATGTTCGTATTGCTGCTTCCGGTGCGAATGCCAAGCAGTACAGTGTGCTGTTTTCCAATTTTTAGCGGAATGAATTGCATCATGGTGCTCTTTTTCGCACAGACGGTGCCCAACTGACCTTACTATGCTGTGCTGTCGACAAACATAAAAAAGACAGCGCGCATGCGCGAAATTAAAAATATAAAATGGCGACAATTTACGATCGCAACCACTATATGTGCGTATTTGTTTTTTTTCTATTTGTGTGTGTGTGTGCTTCAGTGTTTGTGCTTGTGCAAGCGTGTGTGGAAAACCGGAATGTCATAGTGATTTTCTACACGTAGCAAAGAAAAAGAGTGCTGGATTGCCACGCTATATCCATTGTCCAGCATTCAATGTTATATAAGAGGATATCCATCCTCTTATATAACAATGAATGCTGGACAATTTCCCTAAGGATGGGGAAAACAGAGTCAGTAGAAATGTGGTTCTACAGAAAGATAGTGAGAATTCCATGGGGGGGGAGCGAAAAGGTTTCTCAATAAAATGTCAACAGAAAGAACACTCTTTACATTATTTGTTTCTGTATCTGTCTATATTTCTGAGATGAGGTATTATGTAGACTATTTGCATTATTCGGACTAATGTCCTCATCTTTGTCGCCATATTTATTACAACGTTTCGGCCGTTGTACGCTCCGGCCTTCTGCAGATGGTTGGAATGTCGAAGTGAACCCTTTATTTCGCTAACTGGGGTAGACTATTCTAGTTCCACGTACCATGTCTAATGGATGTCAATTATCAGTTATCTCCTTTTAATTCCCCTTCCAAGTTCTCCACCCACTTAACCAGGTATTGTACTCACACTCTTTGGGTCCTGTCACTCGATCTAACCATCGCCTTTAACCACTGTGCCATGTGTAATGAGGACATCTGTGTATGAATTTGTGGGTATTATAAACCTAATGTCTTCAGCCACATTTTTTTACCAGGGCTCATATTGCAATTTTTGCTGTTATCATTACATGTTTTTACCAGAGCTCATACTGCAATTTTTTGTTGTTATTATCGCTTTTCTCTGGCACTCCTTATTACTGGTTCGCATATTGTATACATTTCTATGCTTGGTCGGAGATAACTGACATCCATTAGACATGGCACGTGGAACTAGAACAGTCTACACCAGTGAGCGAAATAGAGGGTTCAATTCGACATTCCAACCACCTGAAGAAGGCCGGGGCGTATAACGGCCGAAACGTTGCAATAAAAATGGCGACAAAGATGAGGACAATAG
>OZ038487.1:27172911-27190411 GCA_964036315.1 Acanthosepion esculentum
AGGCCAAATAGAGTTACAGAGGAAAGGATGAAGAGAAGGATAGGGGATAGATCAAGGCATCTGGAGACGTCGATTGATATTATATTTGAACAGTTGGAGATTATAGCTATCAGGGAAATCAGGAAAAGGGGAGGGACTTCCACAGGCGAGAAGTGCGAGACATGAAGCTATTGGAATAGAAGAGACGGCTACATTTAACATTTTCGACAGTGAAAGTGTGTGAGCGAGATGCCAGCCTAGTTGAACGCTTAAATTCATGAAGTCTGGGAACCAGCGAAAGTAGCTCATCGGAGCAGTTACCATGAAAGTATTTGTGAAAAAGACAGACGGAGGCAACGGCACATCTGTGAGAGATCGACTGCAGACGAGATGCCAGATCAAGGCCAATCACATTGCATATTCGTCTCTGGATCTTATCAAGAACCTTGAGACAAAGAGAAGGGGCACGGGACCATATATAGCAGCAATACTCCATGCAAGAGCGAATGGTTGATTTGTAGATTTTTATTGAATTTTCGGGACGTTGGCTTTAAATTTTCTGTAGTTACCGCTCTTATTTTCTGATAATGTTGTGTATGGACATCCGTATTTACAAAAATCCACACGTTTTTACAGACGCACCAAAGATTTTTTTTTTAAAATGCTGGTAGTCGCTAAGGTGTAGTAAGCTTTTTCTTTTATGCTAATTAAATATAGTGCTTACTTAATAACAATATTACATAACCGGAATAAATTATCAGATAATTTTACGATTTAAAAATTCATGAATTATTCTATTTAAAATTTTTAAGGAATGAAAAACATTTTTGCAAAAATTTATTATTCATCGAAAAAAAATTATTATTTCTTAAGACAAGTGTCCATAGAAGCAATTAAAAGCTTTTCTATTTAAATAATCTATTTGTTTTATTGCGTTTTCTTTTATTTTACGATTCAGATCTATTTTTCCATAAGTGGGAATCCTGTTTTACAGGGAAAAGAAATTGATGATTTAAATTCTCCAAGGAGTTCTGTGTAAAAGTAATGTAAACATTAAGCAGTACAAAAAATGTGGGGTAATTGATGTAAAAACAAATGTTTTCTAAAAATGAAATATGTTTCAAATAATTTAATTCATTTGTAAATAATTCGGGAAAGTTTCATTAAAATCTGACAATTATTTGATTCTTGCAAGAATTTCCAAATCAATGTGTTTTCAACGCTAAAATTTCCTATATTAATTCATTTTTCCTCTCCGACGCTAGAAAAACAAATTTTTCAACCAAAATTTCTAACGTTCTAAAAAGAATGAAATATATAATTTAACAATCAAAAAACCCTTTGGTCTTTCGTCTTAATAATAGCATAAAGATTTTGTCGATAAAACTTTGTTTATTTTAAGTGTAGGGCATTTTTATCGTGGATGCTCATTTTTCAGAGAATCTGTGGAGGTACCTACTCAAAAGTAATTTAATAATTTAATACATAGCGCAAATATTATTTCTTTTATTTCATTTATTATATATATATATTATCATGATCATATCATTATTATTATGCTCATATCATTATTATTATGTTCATATTATTATAATGTTCATATTATTATTATGTTTATATCATTATGATTACATATTATTATTATTATGATTATATATTGATTAGTAAAAAGGAATCGAAGCTGTATCCTATACGGAACCGTCATATAGCCTTAACCGATTGGGCCACAGAGGAGCGTTCGGTTAAATTGACAAAGTCCGACAATTATTTAAGACATTTTATATGAACATAAAAACTGTCTTAAATAATTGTCGAACTTTGTCCATTTCATAATGTATGACATCATGTGTTTACATTTGGATACGCATTGAGCAGATATGAATGAATGAGAGAAAATTATGGAAAATCATATATATATATATATAAATAATATAGACAAGTTTTGTCTATTTATTTTATGCAAATTCCTTTATATCATCTGATAAAAGTGACCCTTGAAAAACGACGCTTGAAAAAATGTCGCTTGAAAAAATGACGATTGAAAAACACTGACGCTTGAAAAAAAAGTGACGCTTAAAAAAATGTAACGTTTGAAAAAAAGTGACGCTTAAAAAAAGACGCTTTAAAAAATATGAGCTTGGAAAAAACTTACGCTTGAAAAAATGAAGCTTGAAAAAAGCGACTCTTGAAAAAAATGACGCTTGAAAAGCAGTGACGCTTGAAAAATGTGACACTTGAAAACAAATGACTTTTTGAAAAAAAGTGACGTTTGAAAAAAAAGTGACGCTTGAAAAAATATGCCGCTTGAAAAAACTGATGCTTGAAAAAATGTGACGCTTGGATAGAAATGTGCTAAGTCCAATGATACCCAGTCTGATAAGGGCGATAGAAGATAGTGAAATGCTTTGATAAAAGCAGTGAATAATGTTAAAGGGTGGGGTGGCAGTCAGAAATATTTCAAATCGGATAACCCAGTCTTCTCAGACAGTATCTGACTGGTATCCAAATCGCTTTGATTACCTCGCCCTTCAAACTTGAAAAAAACTCTCTTCCTACCCGTCTAGGACGCTTCTCAAATAATATTACTTTTCTCATTATTATTATTATTATTATTATTATTATTATTATTATTATTATTATTATTATTATTTATACTTTGGCTACTGGTGTATACTCATTGCTTTCCAGAGACCTAAGGTCAGAAATGTCATTATGACATTTTTCACTGGGCAGTTTTGAAAAAAAATCACACATATTTTACATAGATAAAACATTTCGTAAGGTGTGTGTTATTATTATTATTATTATTATTATCATCATCATCATCATATCATCATCATCATCGTCATTATTATTATTATTATTATTATTATTATTTTCTGTTGCTTTCTGTGTATTGCAATCGGTTACCGTGTCATCAAGCGGGGCCTGGATATAGTTAACGCACGAGTTTAGCAACGTCAATCATGGTCAGTACCTAGATGGGTAACCGCCTGGGCATATCAGATGCTGTAAGCTTAAATGTGTGCGTGGTCTGAAGGATAATCGCTGTTAATTTGTGAGCCGAGTTCCAATTCCAGTTGGGTTCGTTATATATACTTAGGCGCACGCTTGGGAAAAGTATGAATCTTCTCCTCCGGCTATGGATTAATTAGTAAAAATTGTTTCACTAACACAACATTATCTCCCTCACCACACACCCAAAAAGATTTTTCTAATTTAAAAATATTTTCTGGCCTTAAATATCCTGCAAAGTGTTGATAAACCGGAAAAATTTAATCAGTCAAGTAAATATAGCGATTTTCAAAGGGTGCCTTAGACGTGGCACGAGGCCGACTGTCTGAGGTACCAGTGAGGAACGAACTTACTACTCAACCATAACTGTTCTAGTGAGACAAACTTGCTAACCATTACACCACCTCGAGGTGCCCAAAAGATATTCTAAGCGTAGCTTAGATGTAGTACCCAGTGTGAATCGAACTCACTACTCAGTGGTAATTGTTCTAGCAAGACAAGTTTGCTAACCACTACACCGCCTCGAGGTGCCGTAATGTTTTTCTAAGTGTAGCTTAGATGTAGTACAATTCCGAATGTATGGGGCAACCAGTGAGAATCGAACTCACTATTCAGTCGAAATTGTTCTAACCATTACTCCACGCCGAGGTGCCCAAAGTTAGTAAATATATGCATTGTGTTTGCACAAATTCCGATGTTAAGTGCTACTTAACATGTACAGTGATTTAATTTTCTTTACGCTAATAATACTCTCCTGTTTAGATGAGCAGTTCACCACAGTGCAATTTAAAAAAAATCTTTTGTAAACAACGGCTACCAGAGATCTTTTAAAAATACTTGTCCTTGCGTTTTTTGGTCATATCAAGACTCCAATTATTATAGGCATAACAGTAGATTTATATTAATATATACACTTAGTTTTCCTATTATATTTTACCTTTATACACACCTACAATTATTATTATTTCAAATTTCCCTCGTTTGCCGATTGATACAAGCCATTTCCAAGTATTTTACCTGAGACTTAAGGTAAAAGGATTACTTTTCCTGAGAAAAAAGTTCAGTCAGTTACGTGCCATGCGTGATACACGATTAGGCGATAATGTATCTTTGACATTTGTTTCTGCGGTAGACCAGTTGCCATCCAAGGCTACAGAACCCGGTCTGTCCTGCTATTTACCCATAGCTGAGGGGTAGAAGAAAATGATTCATAACTTTCCCAAGAGTGTTAGCACGTAAGTGAATGTAATAGATTTGACTGAAATTCGAACTCGTCTTTCCGATTCCTCAATTCGAGCCGCTATCCATTACTCCACCGAGAAAAAAAATTAGGATATTATAATGAGAGAGTTTTTCTAAGTATATGGACAATCTTCATACACACAACCTTTTGTATCTCATATTGTAAAAACATCCCTTTGATTTTCTTAATGCGTGCCTCAGTATTCGTTTAAATCATGACCAGTGCTCCTATTATTAATGGAACAGCGGTTGTGTTTAAATACCACATTCTTTAAAATATTCTTATTTAAAGAAAAAGGTTTTGACTTGTATTTGTTTTATAATCACAAGACACAATGACCACAGGGAAAACGAAATATGGGATTTTTTTTTTGTTTCCACTTAATTAAACAAAAGACAGCTTTTAACAACAACAAAAAAACCCTGACAAAGCTCATCGCTATGTTTGTTATATTATTATTATTAGTAGTAGTATTAGTATTAGTATTACTGCTGTTATTATTATTATTTACTTATTTTTCTGTTTATACACGTTTCCTTCCGGGTCGCAAATCAGAGACGTAAGGTCAAAAGTGGATTCATTACTTTTTTCATTAATCATTTTTGTAAAAATAAACAAAAATAACTAATAAAAATAATAATAATAATAATAATAATAATAATAATAATTATTATTATTATTATTATTGTTATTTTTATTATTATAATTATTATTATTTTATTATTAATATTATTATTATTATTGTTATATTTTTATTACTATTATTATTATTATTATTATTATTATTATTATTATTATTATTATTATTATTATTATTATTATTATTATTATTATTATTATTATTATATTTCGATTTTTGCTAGGGTCACATTACCTACGAAGTCTGTTGCAAGACCTAAGGCTGGTAGTGATGAGTTATTCTCGATACATTTCTTTATATGTTTTTCTAACTCCCATAAAATAGCTAGCGTTACATCGACAATGTTCTTCTTAGGCTGTCCGATGTACTTATCGAGAGAATTTATGTATTTCACTTAAGATGGGATTTCCAGGGATTTTTTTCAATGTACCATAGTGTTTCTTTTTTTATTATTCCAATCGCACCTATTATAGCAGGTACTATCCTTGTTTCTAATTTCAACATATTTTTTTCTATTTCGATTTCAAGGACTTTATAATTCAATTATTATTATTGGTTCATTTCCTTTGTTTTCTGGTGTATACTTATTTCTTTCCGGGTCCCGACCAGAGAATTGAAGTTTGAAATTGTAACATGCCATTTTACAATGAGTAGTTGCTTTTTTCTTTTTTTTAAAATCACACATATTTTACAAAGATAAAAACCTTAAGATGTTGGCTGTACATTTGAGTACAATTTCTTTTATTTCTTTCAGGTCTGGGCTACAAGGAATCCCTTCAATGGGTCTATCGGAACCTTTACCAATCAGTCCAAAGGCTGCGACTTCAAATCTGTTGGTTGCCACTATTATTATAATTATTATTTGTTTGTATTTCTTTCAGGTCTGGTCTGCCAGGAATCCCTTCAAAGGTTCTATCCTAACCTTTTCCAATCTATCCGAATGCTTCGACTTCAAATGAGATTGTTGGAAGTATTAATATTATTATTATATTTTTGTATTTCTTTCAGGTCTGGGATACCAGGAACCCTTCAATGGGTCTATCGGAACCTTTTCAAATCAATCCGAGGGCTGTGACATCAACTGGGATGGTTGGAATTATCATTATTATTATTATTATTATTATTTGTTTGTATTTCTTTCAGGTCTGGGCTACCAGGAATCCCTTCAATGGGCCTATCGGAACATTTTCCAATCGATGCCAAGGCTGCAACTTCACCTGGGACTGTTGGAATTATCACTATGAATATTATCTGTTTGTATCATTCAGGACTGGGCTACCAGGAATCGCTTCAAAGTGTCTATCGGAAACTTTTCCAATCAATCCGAGGGCAGCGACGTCAACTGGGATGATTGGAATTATTATTATTATTATTATTATTATTTGTTTGTATTTCTTTCAGGTGTGGGCTACCATGAATCCCTTCAATGGGTCTATCGGAACATTTCCAATCGATCCCAAGGCTGCGACTTCAACTGGGATGATTGGAATTATTATTATTATTATTTGTTTGTATTTCTTTCAGGTCTGGGCTACAAGGAATCCCTTCAATGGGTCTATCGGAACCTTTACCAATCAGTCCAAAGGCTGCGACTTCAAATCTGTTGGTTGCCACTATTATTATAATTATTATTTGTTTGTATTTCTTTCAGGTCTGGTCTGCCAGGAATCCCTTCAAAGGTTCTATCCTAACCTTTTCCAATCTATCCGAAGGCTGCGACTTCAACTGGGATTGTTGGAAGTATTAATATTATTATTATATTTTTGTATTTCTTTCAGGTCTGGGATATCAGGGACCCTTCAATGGGTCTATCGGAATATTTTCCAATCAATCCGGTGGCTGCGACTTCTACTGGGATGGTTGGAATTATTATTATTATTATTTGTTTGTATTTCTTTCATGTCTGGTCTAGAAGGGATCTCTCCCATCCGTCTATCGGAAACTTTTCCTATCTAACCGAAGGCTGCAACTTCAACTGGGATGGTTAGAAATACTATTTTTTTATTATTAATTTTTTGTATTACTATTAGGTCTGGGCTACCAGGAATCCCTTCAATGGGTCTATCGGAACATTTTTTAATCAATCCGAATTCTGCGACTTCTACTGGAATGTTTGGAATTATTATTATTTTTATTATTATTATTATTATTTGTATTTCCTTCAGGTCTGGGTTGCCAGAATTCCCTTCATTGGGGTTATCGGAAACCTTTCCTATAAATCCGAATGCAGCGCGTTCAACTGCGATGGTTGGAATTATTATTTTTATTATTATTATTATTTCTTTGTATTTCTTTCAGGTCAGGGCTGCCAGGAATCCCTTCTATGGGTTTATCGGAACCTTTTTCAATCCATCCGAAGGCTGTGATTTCAATTGGAAGTATTGGAATTATTATTGTTTTTTATTATTTCCTTTAGTTTCTGGTGTATACCTATTTTTTCCGGGTTTCGACCAGAGACCTGATGTCAGAAATTATATTATGCTATTTTGCACTTAGCAGTTTTTTTAAAAAAACGCACATATTTTACATCGATAAAGACCTTAATATGTGGGCCTGTACCTGTGAGTACATTTTTTATTTTTATCATTATTATTATTATTATTATTATTAGAATGATTATCTTCTTTTTTTTACTTTCTGTCTATTAAAATCCCTTACCAGGTCAGAACCACAAACCTACACCTCCTGATATATTACAAGATCCTCACCGATGTTAAGACTATTTTTGTCTTCCTTGAATTTTAGTCCTTAAAATATCAATTCTAGTGTTTCAAGTTCGAATTTTTACTATTATTATTTTTGTTTCCCACTTCTTGTACGTTCATAGCCTATTTCGTACATTCGTTTATTATATAGGACTGTATTTTTTAGTTGTTTTATCTATTCTAAGATTTCGTTAGTTTTATTTATTTTTGTTCCTAGAATGTGAAAGTTGTGTTTGGTCTTCCAGACATTATGGGTATGACAGCTATCTTTGCATTTTCGCATATCTCTCACGTTTAATCTTCGTCTTCTTTCTTCAAAATTATTATTTTTCTTTCATTTTACTTGATTAAAATTTTTGTAGCTACGGGGCAAAATTGGTGACCGTAAGATAATTGAAAATTTCGAAACGAAGAAGATAGCAGTAAAGTTAAAAGCTGTTTGTTCGAGTATTTTCACCCCGTTGATTTCCTGGTGGTAGTCATCGGGCGGGTTAGAAAAAAAAAACGAAAAAAAAAAAAAAAAAGAAAAAAAGCGGGAATCGGAATATTCCAAGAATTATTCATGTCTTTGGTATTACTCCCTCGACGCGTCATGCGTCATTTTTCTTTCTGTCTTTTATTCCTTTTTTTTTTCTTTTATATTTTTCTCTTTTTTTTAACTTTTGTACTGATTTTTTTTTTTATTTGAATTTGGTAGATTTTCAAGAGAGTTCTTTTATGCCATTTTGAACATTAAAGCATTTACAAAAAAATCACAAAACTATTTATCAGATTTCAATTTTATATTTTCCTTTAAAATTAAATTATTTTCAATTTCATTTATTATATTTCTAGTAACTTTTGAAATTATATATTTTCACTGAGATGATGATATGAGTTAACATTTTCATCTTTTCTTTATTCATGTGATTCTCATTGTAGATTTTGATAAAAAAAACTTATTATCATTATTATTATTATTATTATTATTATTATTATTATTATTTACTATCAAAAGATATTGAGCAAAGATTCATTCATTTCCTACATTGGAACATTTTCTGAACACGGTTCGATTTCCTTACAACTGATCACTATACATACACACACACACACAGACACACACACACACACACACACACACACACACACACACATATATATATATATATATATATATATATATATATATGCATATGCATATATGTTTCGTGTACAGCAAGAATTCATTGTAATATGATTTATTGAAATCGACCGTCAATATCTGTCGGTTAAATATTGTATCAAATTTGTACAGATTGCATTCGCAATATTAAGCAGAGAGACTCTCTCGTTCGATTTAATAAAGCATGTTTCAATATATATATATATATATATATATATATATATATATATATATATATATAGCTCTGTATGTGTGCGCGCAAGTGTGTGTGTGAGTGGGTGTGTGTGTACCCGCGCATGTACACAGTATGTATCCATATACATATACATATATACATATATATATATATATATATATATATATATATATATATATATATATATATATATATATATATATGCGTGTGTGTGCGTGTGTATATACAGGGTGTCCATAAAGTTCGTGTGCACTTTAAAAAATTTATAACTTTATTTGTATTTGGGATATAAATAATTTGTAAAAAGTATTAGAAAGAAGTAAATCTATATTTTTTAAGGTTTTATTGAAATTTTTTTAAAGTTTCTACATGTCCTCCATCATTAACAATACAAAGGGTAATACGATTTTGTAGTTCACGGACAAACATTTGCCAACTGATTTACAGTAATGCTTACATTTCTGTCTATATATATATATATATATATGTGTCTATATTTCTGAGATGAGGTATTATGTACATTTACATTATTCGGACTATTGTTCTCATCTTTGTCGCTATATTTATTACAACGTTTCGGCCGTTTTACTCTCCGCCCTTCTTCTGGTGGTTGGAATGTCGAACTGAACCCCTGGGCTAGACTGTTCTGAAAGTTCTCCACTGCCTTAACCAGGTATTGAACTCACACACTTTGCGTCTTGTCATTGGATTTAACTAACGCTTTATCCACTGTGCCATATGTCCTTGCGGACATCTGTGTATGAATTTCTGGGTATTATAAACCTAATGTCATCAGCAACGATTTTTTACCAGTGCTCTTATTGCAATTTTTGCTGTTATCATTGCATGCTTTACCAGAGCTCATATTGCAATTTTTTGTTGTTATTACCGCTTTTCTCTGATACTCCTTATTACTGCTTCCCATATTGTATTCATTTCTATGCTTGGTCGGCTCAGGAGATTTTTGTGGCCTAGCATGTAAACAATGGTAAATTATTGTTGATAAGTGTTTGTTTTGTGTTGCTTAACTCTCTATAAAACAATGTTGTCGAAAAAGAAAATAATTTTGGCATGATAAATCGTGTTTTTATGACACCTATTTTATATCTGTCTGGACATTCAGTTTTATAATTACGTAGACATGAATTTTTCTAGTGTTTTTAAAATGTTTTTTGAATCATCATTGTTAACATCAGCTAAAATACCCAGGAACGAGATCCTACTTTTAATGTTGGGTTCATGAGGGAATTGTAGAACTGATATATACAAATATTTATTGCTCTACTTTTGTGAAAATATGTGTAAATATCAATCAAAGATACTTAAACATTTCAGTGAATACCTTGTTGGTAGCTCGGTTCGGCTTAACGTCCTGTAAATCCTAAATCAAAACCCAAATCATCGATGCTCAATAATTCACACTAATTCGACTGGATAGTTCCGATCAATAATCACTCAGTAATCACTGCAGTCAGTAGCCTGACATCGCGATTTAAACACCAGGCGGAAAACATATATTCAGAAGTCCAGAGTGTTACGTTCGAACCTCGGTGTCGGTAGTTACTCATTTACTTCCTATATGACAATAGTTAATATATATGCATACAAAGATACAGTTTCTAAACCGATTACTTCTAAAACGAAATGCTTTATCTTGATGCTGATCCTTCAAACACTGATTTTAGGAAGTCTGTCGAACAGAGGTTTATATATATATATATATATATATATATATATATATATATATATATATATATATATATATATCTGGATATTGGAGGACTCGAGACTTTTTCCATATAGTCTTAGTTACGGTGGACTGGTGATGTCTTAAGAATGTCTGATGACAGGATACCCAAGATTCTAATGTACAGGCAGTTATATCAGGGCTACGGGAATGTAGGACGCCCATGCCTAAGATACAAAGACAAGCTGAAAAACAACTTGCCAGCTGTCAATATACCACATAACACCCTTGAGCGCTTAGCCTTGGAGCGGGTAGAAGGGAGATCAACGTGTTTTAGTGGACTTTTTAAAGTTTTTTTTAGAGTTTTCATTCTGCTTGTCTGAATCATCTTCAAGAAGCGGGAGCAAGATCTAAAAGGTCAGCCAAACTAACAGTGATTTCATCTCACAATCCTCACTCTTGCTCCATATGTGACCTCCTTTGTAAATCACTAGCGGGTCTTAAATGCCACTTAAGATTATCGCACAGAATTTCATAACTGAATCAACTAAGCTGTCAGATCCTCATACGTCGAAACCGACGGGAGAGTCCATTATTATTATTATTATTATTATTATTATTATTATTATTATTATTATTATTATTATTATTATATTAAAATCTACATTCTGTCACATTTTGAAATATTTTTGTCACACGTCGACTGGAAAAAAAGAAAAAGAAACAATGATGAGAGGCAAAACCCTGGCTTCTGCTCACA
Source organism: Acanthosepion esculentum (assembly GCA_964036315.1). Lineage (NCBI taxonomy): Eukaryota > Metazoa > Mollusca > Cephalopoda > Sepiida > Sepiidae > Acanthosepion > Acanthosepion esculentum. The sequence continues at coordinate 27,184,281 of OZ038487.1, forward strand.
CGGTCCTCTTATTTGTCTGTTAATTATTTAATTTCTATTCTCTGTCTTTTCATTTTTGCACTAAATGACTAAACCTTTCTGACGGTGCAGGATATTTGGGACACACAATCTTCAAGTCTAGAAGTGAAAATTAAAACTAGAACAAATTGTCTCTGGATATAAATTAATATAAGCTTTATTAACAAGTTAATTATAGGCCAAAGTTAAATCAGTTGCTACAGAAATGCGTGAGTCATAGTTTCAAGTAAGAAAACAAAGGCGTTACTGAGCGGAAAAGCATATCAGAAAAAGAAAAGAAATATTAAGGAGAGAGAACAATAAAAGAACATGAAATAATAATATAACGACTGACATCGTATTTAAACATTTGAAGAAGGAAAGTTGGCTCCCTGTGCCGAGCTAGGAAATTTTTCTCCCCGGAATCGATCCTCCAAATCTATAAATCGACCATTCCCCTTGCATGGAGTATTGCTGCCATATATGGTCTGGAGCCCCTGCTGTTTGCCTCAGGGTTCTTGATAAGATCCAAAGACGGATATGCAATGTAATTGGCCCTGATCTGTCATCTCGTCTGCAGCCGCTCTCTCACAGACGCGACGTTGCCTCGCTCTGTCTTTTTTACAAGTACTTTCACGGTAATTGCTCCGATGAGCTGCTTTCGCTGGTTCCTAGGCCTCATGAATTTAAACGTCCTACGAGGCTGGCATCCCGTTCCCACCCCTTCACCGTTGAAACTGTTAGATGTAGACGTTTCTTCTACTCCAATAGCTTCATATCTCGCACATCTCGCCTGTGGAACTCCTTCCTTATTCCTGTTTCCCTGACAAATACAATCTCCAACTATTTAAATGTAACGTCAATCGACATCTCCAGTTGCCTTGATCTATCCACTTCCCTTCTCCACATCCTTTCACCTTTCATTCCTATCTGCTCTCGCTCCAAATCTTCTGTAACCCCCTTGCCTTGATCGATCCACTATCTTTCTCCACATCCTCTCCTTTACCACTCCTATCTGCTCTTCCTCCATGTATTTGCGATAGAAATAATTTGTAAAAAAGGATTAGAAAGAAGTAAATCTATATTTTTTAAGGTTTTATTGAAATTTTATTTAAGTATCCAGATGTTCACCATCATTAGCAATACAAAGGATAATACGATTTTGCAGTTCACGGAAAACATTTGCCAACTGATTTACAGTAATGCCTGAAATCACATTAGTTATTTTAGCTATACTTAAAACAAGGTACATTAAACTTTATAACATTTTTAGAGATTATTTCTATCGCAAATACAAATAAAGTTATAAATTTTTTAAAGTGCACAAGAACTTTATGGACACCCTGTATATATTACAATACCGTATATTTGAAAAATTATTCCATATTATTATCAAGTATATATATATATATATATATATATATATATATATATATATATATGAAAGGTCCTCCAGTTACGTCGAACACGACGTACGACGTTTAATGGTTACGTAGCTATATCCCATAATGTAATACGTCGTCACTCGGTGCTATTCGAGAGAGACGGTGTGGTTGCTTCACCAGCTGTACGCCATATTGGATTGTACTACATAATTTAGACAATGTAGACATATATCTATCTATCTATATATATATATCTATATATCTATATATATCTATATATATATATTTATATATATATATATATATATATATATATATATATATATATATATATATATATATATATATATATATATATATATATATAAAGACATTTTTTATGTTTATACGTTTATTTTATAGATACACATATTTAAGTAAATGCTCTGTTTATAATAAACAGTATTGACAACATTTACCGGCCCGAATGTCCAAGAAATTGTCATAGAAAATATACGTTCTCCTACAGGAATCGAACCTGTATCATATTATAAACAAACCATTTACTTGTATCTATAAACAGACCATTTATTTCTATCTATAAAAAGAACGTAAAAGCATAAATAAATTGTCGGATTTTATCCATTTCATAATGTGATATATATATATATATATATATATATATATATATATATATATATATATATATATATATATATATATATATATATATATATATATATATATATATATATATATATATATATCGTTGCTTATGTCATACAAAGCAAATGAAAAATAAGTGAGTGTAAAAAATTGTCCGTATTGTTCAATGTCCCTAGCGCTTTCGGTCACTATTTTATCGCTTGGGACAAAAGACAATACGAACAATTTTTACTTTCCCTTATTCTCATGAAACAGAAGAAAAATGTAAGAGAAAATTAAAAAAAAACACTTAATAAAAAATTCATTAAATTTTCCATTTCCGTCATTCTCAACGAACCATATTTAAAAGTTTCTGATCAAATAAATATTTTTGTATATTTCAAAAAGCAGAAAAGCATTTTTTAAGGATACATTTCAACCAACATTTCGTCAGAAGAATACTTTGCTAATTATTAAAATTACAGAATAACAATTCGCCCTGCGAGAAACTAAAAATATAAAGAGGAAATTGGAACCACGACTAAAATACAAATTTATCAATAAAAATGAGGGCGAAAATATACGGACAACAGAGCCAATCTAAAGGGTAAAATTACTTCACACACACACACACACACACACACACACACACACACACACACACACATATATATATATATATATATTTAGGTAGCAATCCTTCTTTTATGCAAGTTTCATTAAAAACGACAGACAAGGTATTACGGTTAAGTTTTTATTTAATTTTTCTTGTGTAGGAACAAGAGCTTTCTTTCCTGGACAAAGGGTGTGTAAGAACTGTCCAAATGTTTGTATTTTACCGAGCGCTTTCGGCTATATCTTTAGCCATTATCAAGGATGATTTGATTCTTCTGCTTAATTGAGTGTGTGCATTATGTGTATGTCTTAGTGTGTAGTAGTGGTGTTTTAATTTCCGAATACGGTTAGCACGTTGAGGCTTTGTTCGTAGTTAATATTGTTGAGGGTAGGCTTTTTCTTTTTTATTATTAAAGCCTCCATTATTTTTAACCTTTTTTTACAGGTGGAAGCAATTAATATATTTGTGTTTTCTACTAGTATATTTCTAAATGAGTCTGGTAAATTTGTGTGTGTGTTTAAATGGGTTCTAATGGAGCTGTGATCGGATAGGTGTAAGGTAAGACGTCTGGATAAGCATGTTGTTGTGTAACCGATGTAATTATTTATGAGTCTGGTTTCGTTAGGAACGCAGTTTATTAAGGAGCATTTGAACTCATAAATAATGTTTGTTCTTTGCAATTTTGACTTAGCAGGTGTATTGTTATTTTTGAGGATGAGGTTAGCTGTCTTAAATTTTTTATAATAGATAATTAATTTGATTTTTTTATTTGGGTCGATTGGGGTGGTGTATTTCTTTATAATATGTCTTAGTGAGCATTCATCTTGTTTGTAATTCTTATGCATTTGGTTTTTGTAATAAATGTGTTTGTCATTTTTGACTGTGTGTTCACTTTCATTATTACTTACTTTAGGGAGAAAATAGTCTCGGAAAAATAAAACATTTGGACAGTTCTTACACACCCTTTGTCCAGCAAAGAAAGCTCTTGTTCGTACACAAGAAAAATTAAATAAAAAACTTAACCGTAGTACCTTGACTGTCGTTTTTAATGAAACTTATATATATATATATATATATATATATATATATATATATATATATATGTGTGTGTGTGTGTGTGTGTGTGTGTGTGTGTGTGTGTGTGTGTGTGTGAAGGTATGTAGAAAAATAAGAAAGAACACGTTAGGTAAATAATCCGGAGTTATTCAGTGTATTTGTTTTTATTTTAAAAAAAAACAGTGCTCTTAGGCCCCTTATCAAAATGGTCGCCCCAGCCGTTTCCATAGTAATTAATTTTGCGAACGAACATGCTTATAAAGATGCGTAAATTTCAAGATTGGTTATTCCTAAATTTTCGCTTGAGGATGAAACAGGGCTTGATTCAATTTAATTCAATTTATTTTTAATAATTATACTGATGGTTTCGGCTCTCGTTTTTGAAACATGAGAACTCTTATGTAGCGAAGGAATCATATTTTTTTAAAAATAATTATAATATATATATATATATATATATATATATATATATATATATATATATATATATATATATATATATATGTATGAAGAAATATAGTTTTAAGGTGTGCTATATTTATGGGATAAAGTGCAGCATGGAACTGCCAGTCGCCTCTGAGTGTTGACTTCAATGTTCACTTTTAAATTTATATATATATATATATATATATATATATATGTATGTATGTATGTATTTGCATAGTAGGCTATTATATATATATATATATATATATATATATATATATATATATATATATATATAGTAAGCTATTTTATATATATATGTATGTATGTATTTATATAGTAGGCTATTTTATATATATATATATATATATATATATATATATATATATATATATATATAGTAGGCTATTTATATATATATATATATATATATATATATATATATATATATATATATATATATATATATATATAGAGAGAGAGAGAGAGAGAGAGAGAGAGAGAGCGCCACCACCAGAAAAATACTGTTATGCTAAAGGAAGAATATTTGCATTAGGGAGAGAAAACGGGTTTAACGTTAAGCGACTAAACTAAAATTTGATTTAATTCAATCTAATTATTTCATTTTTAAAATATTTCCATACCCCATATTATTTCAGTACTAATCTAGTAAGAACAAGAGATAAACTAACAAAATCAGGTCGTATCTTAATCGAAAGCGACTCCGTGATATGCGAATTTGTCTCAATATATTTTATTCACTTTTCATTTCAACAACGTTTACAAAACTGTGATATCGCAGTCCGTTGAATGTGCTGTTTAATTTTAATAAAATTAATATATATATATTTGCTTAGTTACAGTATAAACCACAGGAAGAATCCGTGGGTGTTGAACAAACACAAATATGTCGCATCATGTGTTAGCAACAGGGTTTGTCTAGCCGTCACAGCAACACAGGTCGGCTCGCAAAATTAGAGCAGTCGACTAAATTATATAAAGATGTAATTTTTAAATTATTATTATTATCATCATTTCACTCCAACCAAACGATGATGTCACACTTAGATGCAGGGGATTACAGAAGCCGTTAATGAGGCGATTGTGGAAAAGGAAAATAAAGAACAGGCTTTAGGAAACAGAAAATGGTGATTGACGTTGCATTTAAGTTTTGAAGATTGTAGGCGCCAGGAAAGCAAGAAATCGGCTGGGAGTTCTACAGGGAATAAGTGCGAGAAAAGAAAGTATTTCAATAGAACTGGCGGTTGGGTCGAGCGAAGTCAACAGTTGCCAATCTAGTAATACACTTAGAACCGTTCAGTCGAAGCACTAAGGATTAAAACCTCATCAGAACAATTGTCATGGAAATATTTGCAGGAAAGACAGTAGGGAGACATGTCACTTCGACGAGAATGCGAGTGAAGTCACGAATCTCGAGCACCAGACGAGATATGGTAGAAAATATTCACTATCCAACACAATGGTACTTTAATTCAATTTAATTTTAATAAATATATTGAGGGTTTCGGCTCAAGTTTTTGAAACATGAGAACTTTTATGTAAAAAAGGAACATATTTTTTTAAAAATAATTATAATATATAGATATATATAAATATATATATATATAGAGAGAGACAATGAAGAAATATAGTTTCAATGTGTGCTATATTTATGGGATAAAGTGCTCAATATCATATATATATATATATATATATATATATATATATATATATATATATATATATATATATATATGTATGTGTTGTGGTAGGATCCACCTAATTTGCATAGCGAAGTACCGACGATATAAATATGGTTGGTACCGGAAGACAGGGAGGCAAATCAAGAGATCCAACTAGAGACTTAGTCAACCCATTCTCCAGGAACGGTCTTCCCAGGAATATACAAAAAGACTATATGTAAATATTGTGTACACTTTCTTGTTTCAATACATTTTATTCTAACTACATTTTGTGTTTGCATTATTATTCCATGCATTAGTCAAGTTTCAACAGTATGTATGTAT
>OZ038487.1:27207911-27247911 GCA_964036315.1 Acanthosepion esculentum
ATAGATAGATATAAACAGACAGTGATAGATAGATAGATAGATAGATAGATAGATAGATATGAATAGACCGAGATAGATAGATAGATAGATAGATAGATAGATAGATATATAGATAGATAGATAGATAGATAGATAGATAGATACTGAGGGGACTTGTTGTCACTTAATCTTCTATGTAACCAGTTACTCCGCATGTGAAACTCGGGGATTAGCAAAATTAACAAATGTAGCTATCTTGACGACAAAATTCAAAAATTGCTTTGGATTTTGCACGGAATGCTAAAATAAGTTGGAGACTTGTTGCCACATGACCTCTAGTGAATGCCACTAGTTTGTGTTTAATTTCTGTAGGTACCAATCCTCAAATATCCTCCGAATAGATTGTAATAAAAGAGAAAGCAAAAGGACTTGACAACAAACAGATGAAATCATCCCGAGTATCAGCACGATTAGCGAGATTTATGCAAGAAGTCTTACTGTCACTTGACCTCTTACGAAAACCGCCAAATACGGACTAGTAATATCGATCATAATTTGACTATAAAAATCAGATAGTATGAGTAATTATTCTATGATTTTCGAAATTTGAACGCGTTATGCATTCCAAGTAAGTTGGGGATTTTGTTTGAGTTACCGTAAACAAAGAGAAAAAAAAGAGATATTGGTAGATGTATCTATTCCAAAAAATGGCAAAACAACGAATGTCTGTAGAATTAGCTGGACTTTCTCCAGAGAACAGAAAATGTTGAGAAATGTGAAGGTGACATTTGCATCCATCCATTTCTGGTGCATTTGGAGCTGTCCCAAAGAAAATTGTTTTTTGAAAGTCGTACGAAAAATCGGACATCGGAGTAAGATATAAATTATTTAGACAGCTGCTTTATTGAAATCGGCTTGGAATTTGGAATAAAACGCTGAATTATTGGGGACACATGCTATCACTTGACCCCCATACAAAAGCTACTGCAACGAAAATTGATTTTAGAATACAGGGAACGATGGGTAAATTGTCGCCATTATATATTTTTAATTTCGCGCATGCGCGTTGTTTATTTTATTTTATCGACTGCCTAGTATATTAGGGCCAGTTGACACCGTCTGTGAGAAAAAAGATAAAAATGGCGCAATTCACTCGGCCAGAAAATTGGAAACGTCATGGTGTACTGCTTGGCAGTGTTTGGGTGTCAGTGCATAGCATTCGGAAAGAGTTAGATGTGTCTAATGGTGATTACGAATGTGTTTGGTGTGATAACTAGTGGTGGCATCGTTATGCCTCCATTCATATTCCTACAGAGTCTCAGACTCAACACGGAGGTCTACATCAATTGCCTTGAGGAGGGAGTGAAACCCTGGATAAAGAGGCCGGCTGCTGAAAGTCCCTATGTCTGGCAACTGGACTCTGCACCATGCTACACAAGCAGGAGAACCCAGTCATGGCTGCAGGATAATTTCTGCGACAACATCACCCCCTTACATCTGACTGCACCCAAATTGATTATTATGTGTCAGGCGCAGTTGAGCAAGACGCCAAAAAAAAAAACATGTCCTCATTTGTGTTGCCATATTTATTACAAAGTTTCGGCCGTTGTATACTTGCGGCCTTCTTCAGTATCTGTCTATATTTCTGAGATGAGGTATTATGTACACTATTTACATTATTCGGACTATTGTCCTCATCTTTGTTGCCATATTTATTACAACGTTTCGGCCGTTGTTTGCTGCGGCCTTCTTCAGTATCTTTCTATATTCCTGAGATGAGGTATTATGTACAATATTTACATTACTCGGACTATTGTCCTCATTTTGTCGTCATATTTATTACAACGTTTCGGCCGTTGTACTCCCCAACCTTCTTCAGAATGTTGGAATGTTGAACTGAAACCTTTATTTCGCTCACTAAGGTAGACTGATCTAGTCCCACGTGGCATGTCTAATGGATGTCAGTTATAAGTTTTCTCCTGTTAATTCCCCTCTCCAAGTTCTCCGCCGCATTAAACTCACGCTCTTTGGGTCCTGTGACTGGATCGAACTAACGCCTTTATCTATTGTGCCATGTGTCCTCAAGTTATATATATATATATATATATTCAAAATATTGACTTTGAAAGTCCGATGAACTGGATTGTGATTACGATTCCAATGTAATAAATTATAACAATCGAATATTAGTGTTTGAACCTTTTATGTTATATATATATATATATATATATATATATATATACAGGGTATATCAAAAATAGTTTAACAAACTTCCTCACATCTCACAAGAACAAATGTCTATATAATCATGTCTGCAAATCAGTGTTGCCATAAGGACTAGGTTACATTTGTCATTCGTGTACATTTGTGGCTAGACTCTCTTCAACGTTTAACGTGTGTAGTAATGAGTAAACTGAGTAGTTTTCTGTTTAACAATGGCAGGATATTAATATCGTGACACGGCAGATATTATTTCACATACAGTCGTGCGAATGACAATGGATGCGTGGCTTTACGGCTGTATCAGATTGCGTTTCCAGAATGTTATATCGTCGCATTTCCGAGACAGTATTCCTGGCACCAAAAACTATGGATCGAGGAAGACCCCAAAGAACACATTCTACATTCTGTCGGAGATGATCTAATTGTCAGCACACGTCAATGTGGACCTAGCATGTCTTACATCTCATAGAAGCACATCGTTGGTACTTCAAGAGTAGGTCCTTTCACTATATGGTCACTCACCACTTAAGAACTTATTTATTTATTTATTTTTGCAGAAACCAACGCTCCCTTTTTTGTCTCTTCAAAAAATGGATGAGTCAACATTTGGAAGAGATTGAATAACAGATTTACACAATTAACATTTGTGAGTGGATCGGAATCCACATGATACAATACAGGCTAGACGCCAGCATCAGTTTACGATTAATGTGTGGATTGGTATTTTAGGTAACTATATATTCCCAGCACGACTTACAGGAGTTGTCTACAGTGAATTTATTTCAAAGAAACTTCCAGACCAGCGAGAAGATGTCCCTCTGCTAATAAGAAGAAAGGCATGTTTCATGCCTGATGAGGCTTCAGCCCATTTTACCCATATTGTCCGCGGTGGACTCACTGACATCTACCATGAAAGATGAATAAGTAGGGGGCGACCGGTTCCATGGTCTGCATCTTCCTCCGACTTCAATCCTTTGGATTTTTATAAGTGAAGCCACCTAAGCCAATTGGTTTATGCAGCAGACATTATTAATGCAGAGACGCTTCGTCAAAGTGTCATGGCGGACTGCGAAATCATTCGACACCGTGAGGGAGTTTCTAAAAGGGTCCCGCCAGCGGAGGAGATTTTGAACATCAGTTATGAGTTGATGTGTTGAGGTGCAACGATGACCTTTTCGACATATTTTTATATGGACATTTTACCTTGTTTTGGTGTCAGGAATCTGCCCCCCCCCACACACACACAAAAAAATTGTAAAAGTATTTTTGATACACTCTGTGTATATATGTGTGTGTGTCCTGCCGGAGAGCGGATATATATTTTTTTTAATAAGATTTCTCGAATATTCAGGCCGGTAAGTGTAAAGAAAGTAATATACTGATTAATAAATGAAAAAAATATATATATCATCTACTTATATATGCGTATAAAAATAAAATTTAAGCGACACACACACGTTCACACACACACGCGCGCGCGCACACACACACACACACACACACACACACACACACACACACACACACATATATATATATATATATATATATATATATATAAACCAATACGCCCCAAGCAAGATGATAATACCATTATTACACAAGGGGTTATTGGGAAGAGAATAAAAAGATTGTAGAAGGGACTGGAAACCTAATCCTAAACAGTAAAAATAGGATAAATCTCTACTCCTATTCAAAAACCGGGTAGGAGTGAGAACCGGACGATAGGTGAATCTATCTATCCTTACTGAGGATAAATAGTAAAGAAAATTATAGAGTTTAGACGGGGACTTTAAGAATATAGATTTTAAGTAGAATTTAGCAGTTAACTTGAAACCCAATTCTAAAGAGAAAACAAGAGATAAACATGAAATCCAGTTCATATATATATATATGTATGTATATATATATATATATATATATATATATATATATATATATATATATATATATATATATATATATAATGCGCAGAAAGTACTGTTTCGCATCTCCTCCGGACGACTAGACATCCGAATGCTTCAAGCCAAGTCTGAAACCTGACCAATTCGATGTCAGTCAGCGGTAGAAACTCTGACTGACATCAAATCGGTCAGGTTTTGGACTTAAGCTTGAAGCATTCGGATGTCTAGTCGTCCGGAGGAGATGCGAAACAGTACTTTCTGCGAATTATATATATATATTTATTCGGCGGAGAGAAACAGCTAGTTCTAGCGTATTGTTTTTACGAATGTAAACAAACGCCAATCAGTCAGAGGGCCCCAATTCCTTCTATTGAAGAGCTTTGCATTGGCGTATGTGGCTGTTGTTTCTATAAACAACAGCCACATGCTCTGCTGAAAGATAAGCTGATTCTATAATCACCTTATCTTTCGACAGTGCTCAATTGAAATATATTTTTCAAGAGCTTAATTCTGGCATTAGCAGACAGTACAGTTTCTCCTTATCACAGCTCCTCAGTGCAACGAGACATCCGAATACTTCAAGCCAGGATCGATCCCAAACTGTTTATCGCACGAACTCTCTCTGTTCAATATAGCTCTCCAATTTCTGAATTATTTTAAATCGGAATTGAAATGATGAATAAATTGTTCAAATATCATGTTTTTACATACATACATACATACATATATATATATATATATATATATATATATATATATATATATATATATATATATATATATATATATATATACAAGCATCACACTATCAAGACTATCACACTCATTATCAAGAACTCTATGGTGAGCATTATTTATTTATTTTTTAATTTTATCCTTCCGTCTTTGGATTGTACATGCATATATATATATATATATATATATATATATATATATATATATATATATATATATATATATATATTGGTCAATTTCAATAACAACAAAATAAATGGAATAACGTGTGTATTTTTTTCTTTTTCTCCCAGTAATTTAATAATTTTAAAGTTAGTAGAGATTAAATTTAAATATTAAAATGGGTAATTATTAATTTCAAATTTTATCGTATAATTTAATAGTTATTCGTTAGAATAAATTCTATTTTAGTATAACCCCAACATTAAGGCATTAAATAGTTATTATAACCTTAGTTCGTTGTCAAGTTTTTGGAATTCTCGTATACTTGTATTTTGATTGGTCCTTCCAGCTTATGTAACAGCGTTTCCCCTTGCGAGGAGTGGTTAATTGATTTGAACCTTTTAAAACCCTTTATTCTACATTCAGCATGATCACTTGATAAGACACCAGAAGTTTTGAAACAAAATGGCTATTGTTGTAGTAATTTTATAACATATTTATGTTATAATTTTCGAATAAATAATTATATATATATATAGAGAGAGAGAGAGAGGAAGGTAGATAAATAGAAAAGTATGGATATATAAATTAAAATTGCATGGTGATTGTTAGTTTCACGTCTTAAGCGATCATCAGACCATGATGCAACACGTAAATGTACACTATATATTAATTCGCTCTGTCAATATAGTTCAGGGAAATTGGTTTCTCTCCTTTTACTATGGAAATAGTATAAAGTAAACCTAAACTGCTTTCTCGACAACATAGCTTTTTGACAATATAGAATGTATAACTATATTAGGTTGTCACCATTCTTTAATCACAAAAAAAGAAAACAGTCCCAAGAAGATACATGCGTCAATTTTACTTTAGCAGAATACTGAATTACACGAATAAACTCATGATTAACGGGTTTTTATTTTTGACGGATCATTGCAGGTGTCCTAATTGCGCATTACGCTTAATAAACACGCAAACCCGACATTTTCATTGCAGCCTAAATTTCGCATGTCGCACGATAGTGCTCCAGCCCCGCCTGGTCTTTTTTAATCTTCTTAAACCGACGCACGTGCACTCTCACGCATGCGCACATATGTTTAGAACTCTTGAGCATCCTATGACGCATGTTCAAACGTACATGTGCACTAAGATGTTGGATCGAATCTGCGAAAGCGGGCACGTTTACACGAACGATAGGTTTCGTTTCTTGCTCTCCCTCTCTGTTTATTTTAGCCAATCTCTCTCACTCTCTCCCCCCTCTCTCTCTCTATTTTACACGCGCAACCACACCCACACTCACAAATAAATAATAATACTTTCGTTTTCTTTTCTTTATGACGCAGAAGACTAAGAATGCGTCCCAACTGATTTTGAAGATTAGGTTTAAGATTAAGTGTAGGTAAAAAAATGTCTTTGAGCGAGTGAAGCCTATGTTTCTTGTCGAAGACCACCCTTTTTAGAACTGGCGTTACAGAATCACAAACAAAAAAAACTGTACCTGATAACAGACACCGCATCACTCGAAGACTTCCAACAGCAGAAAAGACTTAAAATGAATATCACATGTAACTCGAAGAGAAAATAATGACATAATCAAGATGCTGATGTTACACATCACTTCAAACAAAAGCTTAGGAAGGAAACCCACATCAATACTTGAAAGAGCGATAACATCAGTATCTGTCTATATTTCTGAGATGAGGTATTATGTACATTATTTACATTATTCGCACTATTGTCCTCATCTTTATCGACATATTTATCACGACGTTTTGGCCGTTGTACGCTCCGGCCTTCATCAGTATCTGTCTATATTCCTGATATGAGGTATTATGTACACTATTTACATTATTCGGACTATTTTCCTCATCATTGTTGTCATATTTATTACAACGTTTCGGCCGTTGTACGCTCCAGCCTTCTTCAGATTGTTGGAATGTTGAACTGAAACCTTGATTTCGCTCACTGGGGGAGACGGTTCTAGAACAACGTGCCATGTTTAATGGATGTCAGTTATCAATTTTCTCCTGTTAATTCGCCTCTCGAAATTCTCCGTCGCCTTAACCAGGTATTAAACTCACGCTCTTTGGGTCCTGTCACTGGATCTAACTAACGCCTTTATCTACTGTGCCATGTGTCCTCAAGTTTTATATATATATATATATATATATATATATGAAGAAATATAGTCTTAAGGTGTGCTATATTTATGGGATAAAGTGCTCAATATCAGAGATAGAGCGTGTGTAAATATAAAAGTGAACATAGAAGTCAACACTTAGAGGCGACAGTCTGTTACATTCTAGATGCAATCGTCAGGCCACGAGTGCTGTTATTTTTCTCGGCTATTTATATATACATATCAGTGGTGCATTGTGGGTAGTTTACTTTGGCAGATATTTTATCGGAAGTCGTTTATTTGTGTCAAATTATTTTGCTTGTTTTTATTTAATTTAATTTTTGTTTTTTATCCTTTATATTTATTTTATTTTTATTTTTTTATTATGATCGGTGTTTTTATTAACGTAGTAAAAATTTGTTTATATAGCTTATTGTGGGTAGTCTATTATGGAGGCTATTTTACCGGAAGTCGTTTATTTGTTTATTTATTTGGTTCACATTATTTTGCCTGTTTTTATTTATTTTTATTTTTATTTTTTATCTTATATATTTATTTATTAATTTATTATTTTTGATCGGTGTTTTTATTAACGTAATCAAAATTTGTTTATATAGCTTATTTAATAGTTTTGTTTTTGTTTGGGAAGATAAAGCTATTTGTTGAATTTTGGGGTTGATTCGTGTGGTTTGTTCTGACTATTATTTTGGCGGGAACAATTTTTAATTTATTTATTTGGATTGATTATCTTTATTTGTTTTTTTCTAAACGGCTAGTTTATCGGTTTCGGTTGTTAGTTTATTTATATATTTGGATGTATTTAGATCAATTTATTATACTTGTCGTTATTTATTTATTACACTGTATATTTTCTCTTTTTGGTTTTCGATTTTTAAGTAACGCAGTATATTATTTTTTATTCATTTTTTTTTTATCGTTATATAACGGTTATAGCTATTTTTCGTCCGGTTTTTTGTTTTGATTTTTTATAGTCTAATATTTTGCTAATTTGTTTATTATTGACTTTATTTATTGATTTTGTTCCTTATTTTTTATTCTATTTCGTCTATTCTAAGATGTGTGATTTTGTAATTTGTTTTGATTATTTTATTTTCATTTTGTTTGTTTATGTATTTATTTATTTTTTCCGTTTCGATTTTTAAATTACGCTGTAAAAATTTGTTTTCATGTCTGCATTTTGAGATTAGCTCGGATCTTTTATTTAAGAATTTATTTTTGTCTGGGAAGGTAATGATAGCTATTTTTTCCTCCAAGCAAAGTTTGCAAGTTTTTGATAGGTTGTTGTAGGCTCATGATTTTTTCCTTATTTCAAAATATTGAATTTGAAAGTCTGATGAACTGGATTGTGATATATATATACATACAGAGTATATCAAAAATACTTTAACGAACTTCCTCACACCTCACAAGAACAAATGTCTATATAATCATATGTCAGCAAATCCTTAGTTTTTGAGTTATTAAGTTTAATATAAATTTACGGTAGATGGCACTGTGTTGCCATAAGGACTAGGTTACATTTGTCATTCGTGTACATTTGTGGCTAGAGTCTCTTCAACGTTTAACGTGTGTAGTAATGAGTAAACTGAGTAGCAGATATGATTTTACATACAGTTGTGCGAAGGATAAAGGCGTTGGTTAGATCCAGTGACAGGACCCAAAGAGTATGAGTTCAATATCCGTTTAAGGCAGTGGAGAACTTGGAGACGGGAATTAACAGGAGATAACTGATAACTGACATCCATTAGACATGGCACGTGGAACTAGAACAGTCATTGAAATAAAGTGTTCAGTTCGACATTGCAACAACCTGAAGAAGACCGGGACATACAACGGCCGAAACGTTGTGAGAAATATGGCAACAAAGATGATGACAATAGTCCGAATAAT
The DNA here is from genome assembly GCA_964036315.1 of Acanthosepion esculentum. Taxonomy (NCBI): domain Eukaryota; kingdom Metazoa; phylum Mollusca; class Cephalopoda; order Sepiida; family Sepiidae; genus Acanthosepion; species Acanthosepion esculentum. The sequence continues at coordinate 27,216,945 of OZ038487.1, forward strand.
GTAAACAATGTGCGATAACATCAATTGGACTTGAGAAATCTATTTACCTGAAAAAATGTTTGAAGAGAAAGATTTTATATATACCGAACAAAAGCAGTACTGGCTTTTCGGTTAATGAATATCAAACGCTACGATCATAAAAATATTTACGTTTAGGCATTCATTCAAACTCTCTCGTGACAGACTGGATCAAAACTGAGTATAACTTTGATTCTACTACTTCTTTTTGTTTTATAGGCCGCATCCCTTCAGGACGTAGGCGATCATAGCCCTTCCCTTCCTCCTTTCCCTTGTAGTTGTTAATCTGTTTTCTCCTTTCACTACTTCTCCCAGACGCTATTCTGCCATCCACTTGCTTAGGTCCGTTAAGTACCGTATTTGACGGCATATAAGACGCTCGGGTCTATAAGACGCACCCCAATTTCAGCAGGGAAAATCAAGAAGAAATTAGTAATTAGCAAAATTAGTAAAATTATTAGTAAATGGTACAGCCTATGCTATATTCCTGTCATGTCTTTTTTCATATACAAGTATTTAAGACGATTGCAGTCATTTTCAAGAACTGTATATTGTCTCTATGGTGAGCAATATTTATTTATTTTTTAATTTATTTTTTCCGTCTTTGCATTGCACGTGCATATATATATATATATATATAGAGAGAGAGAGAGAGAGAGAGAGAAAGAGAGAGAACAAAAACTAGACATAACTTTGATTCTACTGCTTCTTTTTGTTTTATAGGCCGCATCCCTTCAGGACGTAGGCGATCATAGCCCTTCCCTTCTTCCTTTCCCTTGTAGTTGTCAATATGTTTTGTCCTTTCACTACTTCTCCCAGACCCCATTCTACCATCCACTTGCTTAACCCCGTTACGTACCGTATTTGAGGGCATATAAGACACACGGGTCTATAAGACGCACCCCAATTTCAGCAGGGAAAATCAAGAATAAATTAGTAATTAACAAAATTATTAGTAAATGGTACAGCCTCGGCTATATTCATGTCATGTCGTTTTTCATATACAAGTACTTAAGACGGTCACAGTCATTATCAAGAACAGTGTATTGTCTCGATGGTGAGAAATATTTATTTATTTTTTAATTTAATTTTTCCGTCTTTGGATTTCACGTGCATATATATATATATATATATATATATATATATATATATATATATATATAGAGAGAGAGAGAGAGAGAGAGAGAGAGAGAGAGAGAAAGAGAGAGAGAGAACAAAAACTAGACATAACTTTGATTCTACTGCTTCTTTTTCTTTTATATGCCGCATCCCTTCAGGACATAGGCGATCATAGCCCTTCCCGTCTTCCTATCCTTTGTAGTTGCCAATATGTTTTATCCCTTTACTACTTCTCACAGATCCTGTTTTGCCATCCACTTCCTTAAGCCCGTTAAGTATGTCACGCGTTGCTTTCACTTGTCTCTCTTTCCCTCTATTCTCCCTGTGAGTAATAGATTCTCCAATCCTTCCTTTCTCATTACATCCCCCAGAAATTTCAGCTGCCACTTCCTGATGTTAAGTATAAGCTTCCTCCTTGTTTGCATCCTCTGCAAAACCTCATCGTTGCTCACGTTCGGTCCATGATATCCTTAGCATCCTTCTGTAGTACCATACCCCCGTTGCCTCGAGTCTCTTCTTCAACTTTGTGGAGACCGTCCAACATTCGCTGCCGTAAAGGATGATATATATCACGTAGCAGCTCAGTACTCTTTACTTTGTTACCAAAGAAATCCTCCTGTCTCGGAATGCGTTTTGGAATGCGTCCTTCGCCATCCCTATCCGTCTACGGATCTCAGCGTCGCATTTACCGACCTCTGTCAAAACACTTCCCAGATATTTAAACCTCCGCACCTGCTTGATTTTACTGTCCCCGACATGCAAATCGCATTTCGTGCTCATCTTTTTGCTGGTGACCATGCATTATGTCTTCTTGAAGTTTATCCCTAAGCCTTTCTCCTCGCTCTATTTCGCTCCATTCCGTTGGAGGTTTTGTAATTTCATTTCCGTGTCTGCTATCAACACTGTGTCATCTGAATATGCAATATGATAGGTCCTGATCTGGCCTCTCGTCTACAGTCACTCTCTCATAGACGTGCAGTGGCTTCCCTCCGTCTTTTCTACAAATATGTTCATGGCAACTCTTCCGACGAGCTACTTTCGCTGGTTCCCAGACCGCATGAATTTAAGCGAGCTACTAGGCTGTCATCTCAGTCTCACCCTTTCGCTGTCGAAGCGGTTAAATGTAACCGTCTCTTCTACTCATACACCTTCTTCTCCAGCACTTCCCGTCTGCGGAACTCCCTTCCCCTTACTTGTTTCCCTGATAACTATAATCTTCAAATATTCAAATGTAATGTCAATCGAGATCTTCTGATACCTTGATAACTTCCCTGTATCATTTCCTCAAACACTCCTCCTCTTTATTTTGTTCTCAATCCTCTGTCACCCCTTGCGTCCTAGTGGCACTCCCGCTTTGCTTGGGGTAAATTGATTAAATAATGTTATGTTAAGATTGTGGCCAACAATGATGAATCCTGTTAGGATTTCCAGTTCTCTCACAATTGTCACGCTGTATAGGCTGAGATTCTACTACTGACAACTTAATTAAAGAAGATGATAATTCTTTAAGTAGAAAGTACTTCGAGAGCTGACTAATAACAATATTACTAACTATAAACACATTTCAACAACATTATATTACATGACCAACGTTTATTAAATCCATTTTTTACAGAATCTAACTATTTTTCTGAAGAAAATTGCATGTTCGTAAAAAACGTTCCCAAATTAACATGCGAAAAACTAACAAGCATAATGTCTACTAAGTACATAAAGACACACACATACACGCATCCTCCACACACATACATACACACAAGAATATGCATTATCATCTGAATCCCAGATATATAAACTAGAATTATTATACACTTACATAGATAAAGAAATATATGCGGTTTTCAGGTACGCTTGGAATCTGTTAATGTTTTGAAACATCGAAGAGACATATCGTCTCTCCATTAATTGGGATCACAACATATTATACTAATAATGATTCAAATATTCGAATGAACGAGAAATATGATTAACCAATGAAAATCAAACAACACAAAAATAAGAAAAATGAAATTCACATTTTACTTCATATCTGAGGAAGTCTTTAATAAAAGGGAAACATTTTAGATTGATAAACGTTTCCTATTTGTTCTTTATCCTATCCTATCATATCTCATTCTCTGATGAAGCTTTAATAAAAGTGAAACATGTTAGATTGATAAACGTCTCCTATTTCTTCTTTATCCTATCCTATCATATCTCATTCTCTGATGAAGCTTTAATAAAAGTGAAACATGTTAGATTGATAAACGTTTCCTACTTGTTCTTTATCCTATCCTATCATATCTCATTCTCTGATGAAGCTTTAATAAAAGTGAAACATGTTAGATTGATAAACGTTTCTTATTTGTTCTTTATCCTATCCTATCATATCTCATTCTCTGATGAAGCTTTAATAAAAGTGAAACATGTTAGATTGATAAACGTCTCCTATTTCTTCTTTATCCTATCCTATCATATCTCATTCTCTGATGAAGCTTTAATGAAAGTGAAACATGTTAGATTGATAAACGTTTCTTATTTGTTCTTTATCCTATCCTATCATATCTCATTCTCTGATGAAGCTTTAATAAAAGTGAAACATGTTAGATTGATAAACGTTTCCTCTTTGTTCTTTATCCTATCCTATCATATCTCATTCTCTGATGAAGCTTTAATAAAAGTGAAACATGTTAGATTGATAAACGTTTCCTCTTTGTTCTTTATCCTATCCTATCATATCTCATTCTCTGATGAAGCTTTAATAAAAGTGAAACATGTTAGATTGATAAACGTCTCCTATTTCTTCTTTATCCTATCCTATCATATCTCATTCTCTGATGAAGCTTTAATAAAAGTGAAACATGTTAGATTGATAAACGTCTCCTATTTCTTCTTTATCCTATCCTATCATATCTCATTCTCTGATGAAGCTTTAATAAAAGTGAAACATGTTAGATTGATAAACGTTTCCTACTTGTTCTTTATCCTATCCTATCATATCTCATTCTCTGATGAAGCTTTAATAAAAGTGAAACATGTTAGATTGATAAACGTTTCTTATTTGTTCTTTATCCTATCCTATCATATCTCATTCTCTGATGAAGCTTTAATAAAAGTGAAACATGTTAGATTGATAAACGTCTCCTATTTCTTCTTTATCCTATCCTATCATATCTCATTCTCTGATGAAGCTTTAATGAAAGTGAAACATGTTAGATTGATAAACGTTTCTTATTTGTTCTTTATCCTATCCTATCATATCTCATTCTCTGATGAAGCTTTAATAAAAGTGAAACATGTTAGATTGATAAACGTTTCCTCTTTGTTCTTTATCCTATCCTATCATATCTCATTCTCTGATGAAGCTTTAATAAAAGTGAAACATGTTAGATTGATAAACGTTTCCTCTTTGTTCTTTATCCTATCCTATCATATCTCATTCTCTGATGAAGCTTTAATAAAAGTGAAACATGTTAGATTGATAAACGTCTCCTATTTCTTCTTTATCCTATCCTATCATATCTCATTCTCTGATGAAGCTTTAATAAAAGTGAAACATGTTAGATTGATAAACGTCTCCTATTTCTTCTTTATCCTATCCTATCATATCTCATTCTCTGATGAAGCTTTAATAAAAGTGAAACATGTTAGATTGATAAACGTTTCCTACTTGTTCTTTATCCTATCCTAACATATCTCATTCTCTGATGAAGCTTTAATAAAAGTGAAACATGTTAGATTGATAAACGTTTCTTATTTGTTCTTTATCCTATCCTATCATATCTCATTCTCTGATGAAGCTTTAATAAAAGTGAAACATGTTAGATTGATAAACGTCTCCTATTTCTTCTTTATCCTATCCTATCATATCTCATTCTCTGATGAAGCTTTAATGAAAGTGAAACATGTTAGATTGATAAACGTTTCTTATTTGTTCTTTATCCTATCCTATCATATCTCATTCTCTGATGAAGCTTTAATAAAAGTGAAACATGTTAGATTGATAAACGTTTCCTCTTTGTTCTTTATCCTATCCTATCATATCTCATTCTCTGATGAAGCTTTAATAAAAGTGAAACATGTTAGATTGATAAACGTCTCCTATTTCTTCTTTATCCTATCCTATCATATCTCATTCTCTGATGAAGCTTTAATAAAAGTGAAACATGTTAGATTGATAAACGTCTCCTATTTCTTCTTTATCCTATCCTATCATATCTCATTCTCTGATGAAGCTTTAATAAAAGTGAAACATGTTAGATTGATAAACGTTTCCTCTTTGTTCTTTATCCTATCCTATCATATCTCATTCTCTGATGAAGCTTTAATAAAAGTGAAACATGTTAGATTGATAAACGTTTCTTATTTGTTCTTTATCCTATCCTATCATATCTCATTCTCTGATGAAGCTTTAATAAAAGTGAAACATGTTAGATTGATAAACGTCTCCTATTTCTTCTTTATCCTATCCTATCATATCTCATTCTCTGATGAAGCTTTAACGAAAGTGAAACATGTTAGATTGATAAACGTTTCTTATTTGTTCTTTATCCTATCCTATCATATCTCATTCTCTGATGAAGCTTTAATAAAAGTGAAACATGTTAGATTGATAAACGTTTCCTCTTTGTTCTTTATCCTATCCTATCATATCTCATTCTCTGATGAAGCTTTAATAAAAGTGAAACATGTTAGATTGATAAACGTCTCCTATTTCTTCTTTATCCTATCCTATCATATCTCATTCTCTGATGAAGCTTTAATAAAAGTGAAACATGTTAGATTGATAAACGTCTCCTATTTCTTCTTTATCCTATCCTATCATATCTCATTCTCTGATGAAGCTTTAATGAAAGTGAAACATGTTAGATTGATAAACGTTTCTTATTTGTTCTTTATCCTATCCTATCATATCTCATTCTCTGATGAAGCTTTAATAAAAGTGAAACATGTTAGATTGATAAACGTCTCCTATTTCTTCTTTATCCTATCCTATCATATCTCATTCTCTGATGAAGCTTTAATGAAAGTGAAACATGTTAGATTGATAAACGTTTCTTATTTGTTCTTTATCCTATCCTATCATATCTCATTCTCTGATGAAGCTTTAATGAAAGTGAAACATGTTAGATTGATAAACGTTTCTTATTTGTTCTTTATCCTATCCTATCATATCTCATTCTCTGATGAAGCTTTAATGAAAGTGAAACATGTTAGATTGATAAACGTTTCTTATTTGTTCTTTATCCTATCCTATCATATCTCATTCTCTGATGAAGCTTTAATGAAAGTGAAACATGTTAGATTGATAAACGTTTCTTATTTGTTCTTTATCCTATCCTATCATATCTCATTCTCTGATGAAGCTTTAATAAAAGTGAAACATGTTAGATTGATAAACGTTTCTTATTTGTTCTTTATCCTATCCTATCATATCTCATTCTCTGATGAAGCTTTAATGAAAGTGAAACATGTTAGATTGATAAACGTTTCTTATTTGTTCTTTATCCTATCCTATCATATCTCATTCTCTGATGAAGCTTTAATGAAAGTGAAACATGTTAGATTGATAAACGTTTCTTATTTGTTCTTTATCCTATCCTATCATATCTCATTCTCTGATGAAGCTTTAATAAAAGTGAAACATGTTAGATTGATAAACGTTTCTTATTTGTTCTTTATCCTATCCTATCATATCTCATTCTCTGATGAAGCTTTAATGAAAGTGAAACATGTTAGATTGATAAACGTTTCTTATTTGTTCTTTATCCTATCCTATCATATCTCATTCTCTGATGAAGCTTTAATGAAAGTGAAACATGTTAGATTGATAAACGTTTCTTATTTGTTCTTTATCCTATCCTATCATATCTCATTCTCTGATGAAGCTTTAATAAAAGTGAAACATGTTAGATTGATAAACGTTTCTTATTTGTTCTTTATCCTATCCTATCATATCTCATTCTCTGATGAAGCTTTAATGAAAGTGAAACATGTTAGATTGATAAACGTTTCTTATTTGTTCTTTATCCTATCCTATCATATCTCATTCTCTGATGAAGCTTTAATAAAAGTGAAACATGTTAGATTGATAAACGTTTCCTACTTGTTCTTTATCCTATCCTATCAGATCTCATTCTCTGATGAAGCTTTAATAAAAGTGAAACATGTTAGATTGATAAACGTTTCTTATTTGTTCTTTATCCTATCCTATCATATCTCATTCTCTGATGAAGCTTTAATGAAAGTGAAACATGTTAGATTGATAAACGTTTCTTATTTGTTCTTTATCCTATCCTATCATATCTCATTCTCTGATGAAGCTTTAATAAAAGTGAAACATGTTAGATTGATAAACGTTTCCTACTTGTTCTTTATCCTATCCTATCATATCTCATTCTCTGATGAAGCTTTAATAAAAGTGAAACATGTTAGATTGATAAACGTTTCTTATTTGTTCTTTATCCTATCCTATCATATCTCATTCTCTGATGAAGCTTTAATGAAAGTGAAACATGTTAGATTGATAAACGTTTCTTATTTGTTCTTTATCCTATCCTATCATATCTCATTCTCTGATGAAGCTTTAATAAAAGTGAAACATGTTAGATTGATAAACGTTTCCTACTTGTTCTTTATCCTATCCTATCAGATCTCATTCTCTGATGAAGCTTTAATAAAAGTGAAACATGTTAGATTGATAAACGTTTCTTATTTGTTCTTTATCCTATCCTATCATATCTCATTCTCTGATGAAGCTTTAATGAAAGTGAAACATGTTAGATTGATAAACGTTTCTTATTTGTTCTTTATCCTATCCTATCATATCTCATTCTCTGATGAAGCTTTAATAAAAGTGAAACATGTTAGATTGATAAACGTTTCCTACTTGTTCTTTATCCTATCCTATCAGATCTCATTCTCTGATGAAGCTTTAATAAAAGTGAAACATGTTAGATTGATAAACGTTTCTTATTTGTTCTTTATCCTATCCTATCATATCTCATTCTCTGATGAAGCTTTAATAAAAGTGAAACATGTTAGATTGATAAACGTTTCTTATTTGTTCTTTATCCTATCCTATCATATCTCATTCTCTGATGAAGCTTTAATGAAAGTGAAACATGTTAGATTGATAAACGTTTCTTATTTGTTCTTTATCCTATCCTATCATATCTCATTCTCTGATGAAGCTTTAATAAAAGTGAAACATGTTAGATTGATAAACGTTTCTTATTTGTTCTTTATCCTATCCTATCATATCTCATTCTCTGATGAAGCTTTAATAAAAGTGAAACATGTTAGATTGATAAACGTTTCTTATTTGTTCTTTATCCTATCCTATCAGATCTCATTCTCTGATGAAGCTTTAATGAAAGTGAAACATGTTAGATTGATAAACGTTTCTTATTTGTTCTTTATCCTATCCTATCAGATCTCATTCTCTGATGAAGCTTTAATAAAAGTGAAACATGTTAGATTGATAAACGTTTCTTATTTGTTCTTTATCCTATCCTATCATATCTCATTCTCTGATGAAGCTTTAATAAAAGTGAAACATGTTAGATTGATAAACGTTTCTTATTTGTTCTTTATCCTATCCTATCATATCTCATTCTCTGATGAAGCTTTAATGAAAGTGAAACATGTTAGATTGATAAACGTTTCTTATTTGTTCTTTATCCTATCCTATCATATCTCATTCTCTGATGAAGCTTTAATAAAAGTGAAACATGTTAGATTGATAAACGTTTCTTATTTGTTCTTTATCCTATCCTATCATATCTCATTCTCTGATGAAGCTTTAATGAAAGTGAAACATGTTAGATTGATAAACGTTTCTTATTTGTTCTTTATCCTATCCTATCATATCTCATTCTCTGATGAAGCTTTAATGAAAGTGAAACATGTTAGATTGATAAACGTTTCTTATTTGTTCTTTATCCTATCCTATCATATCTCATTCTCTGATGAAGCTTTAATAAAAGTGAAACATGTTAGATTGATAAACGTTTCCTACTTGTTCTTTATCCTATCCTATCAGATCTCATTCTCTGATGAAGCTTTAATAAAAGTGAAACATGTTAGATTGATAAACGTTTCTTATTTGTTCTTTATCCTATCCTATCATATCTCATTCTCTGATGAAGCTTTAATGAAAGTGAAACATGTTAGATTGATAAACGTTTCTTATTTGTTCTTTATCCTATCCTATCATATCTCATTCTCTGATGAAGCTTTAATAAAAGTGAAACATGTTAGATTGATAAACGTTTCTTATTTGTTCTTTATCCTATCCTATCATATCTCATTCTCTGATGAAGCTTTAATAAAAGTGAAACATGTTAGATTGATAAACGTTTCCTACTTGTTCTTTATCCTATCCTATCATATCTCATTCTCTGATGAAGCTTTAATAAAAGTGAAACATGTTAGATTGATAAACGTTTCTTATTTGTTCTTTATCCTATCCTATCATATCTCATTCTCTGATGAAGCTTTAATGAAAGTGAAACATGTTAGATTGATAAACGTTTCTTATTTGTTCTTTATCCTATCCTATCATATCTCATTCTCTGATGAAGCTTTAATGAAAGTGAAACATGTTAGATTGATAAACGTTTCTTATTTGTTCTTTATCCTATCCTATCATATCTCATTCTCTGATGAAGCTTTAATAAAAGTGAAACATGTTAGATTGATAAACGTTTCCTACTTGTTCTTTATCCTATCCTATCAGATCTCATTCTCTGATGAAGCTTTAATAAAAGTGAAACATGTTAGATTGATAAACGTTTCTTATTTGTTCTTTATCCTATCCTATCATATCTCATTCTCTGATGAAGCTTTAATGAAAGTGAAACATGTTAGATTGATAAACGTTTCCTACTTGTTCTTTATCCTATCCTATCATATCTCATTCTCTGATGAAGCTTTAATAAAAGTGAAACATGTTAGATTGATAAACGTTTCTTATTTGTTCTTTATCCTATCCTATCATATCTCATTCTCTGATGAAGCTTTAATGAAAGTGAAACATGTTAGATTGATAAACGTTTCCTACTTGTTCTTTATCCTATCCTATCATATCTCATTCTCTGATGAAGCTTTAATAAAAGTGAAACATGTTAGATTGATAAACGTTTCTTATTTGTTCTTTATCCTATCCTATCATATCTCATTCTCTGATGAAGCTTTAATGAAAGTGAAACATGTTAGATTGATAAACGTTTCTTATTTGTTCTTTATCCTATCCTATCATATCTCATTCTCTGATGAAGCTTTAATAAAAGTGAAACATGTTAGATTGATAAACGTTTCCTACTTGTTCTTTATCCTATCCTATCAGATCTCATTCTCTGATGAAGCTTTAATAAAAGTGAAACATGTTAGATTGATAAACGTTTCTTATTTGTTCTTTATCCTATCCTATCATATCTCATTCTCTGATGAAGCTTTAATGAAAGTGAAACATGTTAGATTGATAAACGTTTCCTACTTGTTCTTTATCCTATCCTATCATATCTCATTCTCTGATGAAGCTTTAATAAAAGTGAAACATGTTAGATTGATAAACGTTTCTTATTTGTTCTTTATCCTATCCTATCATATCTCATTCTCTGATGAAGCTTTAATGAAAGTGAAACATGTTAGATTGATAAACGTTTCCTACTTGTTCTTTATCCTATCCTATCATATCTCATTCTCTGATGAAGCTTTAATAAAAGTGAAACATGTTAGATTGATAAACGTTTCTTATTTGTTCTTTATCCTATCCTATCATATCTCATTCTCTGATGAAGCTTTAATGAAAGTGAAACATGTTAGATTGATAAACGTTTCTTATTTGTTCTTTATCCTATCCTATCATATCTCATTCTCTGATGAAGCTTTAATGAAAGTGAAACATGTTAGATTGATAAACGTTTCTTATTTGTTCTTTATCCTATCCTATCATATCTCATTCTCTGATGAAGCTTTAATAAAAGTGAAACATGTTAGATTGATAAACGTTTCCTACTTGTTCTTTATCCTATCCTATCATATCTCATTCTCTGATGAAGCTTTAATAAAAGTGAAACATGTTAGATTGATAAACGTTTCTTATTTGTTCTTTATCCTATCCTATCATATCTCATTCTCTGATGAAGCTTTAATGAAAGTGAAACATGTTAGATTGATAAACGTTTCCTACTTGTTCTTTATCCTATCCTATCATATCTCATTCTCTGATGAAGCTTTAATAAAAGTGAAACATGTTAGATTGATAAACGTTTCTTATTTGTTCTTTATCCTATCCTATCATATCTCATTCTCTGATGAAGCTTTAATGAAAGTGAAACATGTTAGATTGATAAACGTTTCTTATTTGTTCTTTATCCTATCCTATCATATCTCATTCTCTGATGAAGCTTTAATGAAAGTGAAACATGTTAGATTGATAAACGTTTCTTATTTGTTCTTTATCCTATCCTATCATATCTCATTCTCTGATGAAGCTTTAATAAAAGTGAAACATGTTAGATTGATAAACGTTTCCTACTTGTTCTTTATCCTATCCTATCATATCTCATTCTCTGATGAAGCTTTAATAAAAGTGAAACATGTTAGATTGATAAACGTTTCTTATTTGTTCTTTATCCTATCCTATCATATCTCATTCTCTGATGAAGCTTTAATGAAAGTGAAACATGTTAGATTGATAAACGTTTCCTACTTGTTCTTTATCCTATCCTATCATATCTCATTCTCTGATGAAGCTTTAATAAAAGTGAAACATGTTAGATTGATAAACGTTTCTTATTTGTTCTTTATCCTATCCTATCATATCTCATTCTCTGATGAAGCTTTAATGAAAGTGAAACATGTTAGATTGATAAACGTTTCCTACTTGTTCTTTATCCTATCCTATCATATCTCATTCTCTGATGAAGCTTTAATAAAAGTGAAACATGTTAGATTGATAAACGTTTCTTATTTGTTCTTTATCCTATCCTATCATATCTCATTCTCTGATGAAGCTTTAATGAAAGTGAAACATGTTAGATTGATAAACGTTTCTTATTTGTTCTTTATCCTATCCTATCATATCTCATTCTCTGATGAAGCTTTAATGAAAGTGAAACATGTTAGATTGATAAACGTTTCTTATTTGTTCTTTATCCTATCCTATCATATCTCATTCTCTGATGAAGCTTTAATAAAAGTGAAACATGTTAGATTGATAAACGTTTCTTATTTGTTCTTTATCCTATCCTATCATATCTCATTCTCTGATGAAGCTTTAATGAAAGTGAAACATGTTAGATTGATAAACGTTTCTTATTTGTTCTTTATCCTATCCTATCATATCTCATTCTCTGATGAAGCTTTAATAAAAGTGAAACATGTTAGATTGATAAACGTTTCCTACTTGTTCTTTATCCTATCCTATCATATCTCATTCTCTGATGAAGCTTTAATAAAAGTGAAACATGTTAGATTGATAAACGTTTCTTATTTGTTCTTTATCCTATCCTATCATATCTCATTCTCTGATGAAGCTTTAATGAAAGTGAAACATGTTAGATTGATAAACGTTTCTTATTTGTTCTTTATCCTATCCTATCATATCTCATTCTCTGATGAAGCTTTAATAAAAGTGAAACATGTTAGATTGATAAACGTTTCTTATTTGTTCTTTATCCTATCCTATCATATCTCATTCTCTGATGAAGCTTTAATAAAAGTGAAACATGTTAGATTGATAAACGTTTCCTACTTGTTCTTTATCCTATCCTATCATATCTCATTCTCTGATGAAGCTTTAATAAAAGTGAAACATGTTAGATTGATAAACGTTTCTTATTTGTTCTTTATCCTATCCTATCATATCTCATTCTCTGATGAAGCTTTAACAAAACCGAAATATGTTAGATTGATAAACCATTAATATTTGTTCTTTATCTTATCATTCTCTCGGATTCCGATCCATATTTGATCTTTATTTGATCCCAACCTCCATGTATTTATATATACATTCATTTACTCCAGATTTATACATATATTTGCGCGCTTGAAAGAGAGAGAGAGAGAGAGAGAGAGAGAGAGAGAACGGAGCTCACGTACGTTTGCATGCTGGTATTTATATTATAAAATATTGATAAATTCTATGTTAGTATGTACAAAGGTAGATTACAGATAGTCCACGGCCTTTGATTTAGTTATAAGATGAATTTTGATTTGAAATTTTCCGTGTATAATTTTCGATCTATTGATCAATGAAAAAGTCTTTTCATCTAAGCCGGGTTTCGTATATACAGCAGGTTCGTTAACCCGTCCGTAGAATCATGATAATAAAGCACTTGGTTTGACACGATAAGGACGGATAATTAGTTTTGTAAAAGCAAGTGCATCTTTCCTCATTAGTCTACAGTCAGGAACTCCCGCTTAGATGAAAAAAGAAAAAAAAAAGATAGAAAAGGAATTTTTGAAATACGTCTCTGTTTGTCATCACCTTGTGTCTCGAGAAATATCTCAAAGGGAACAGAAAGATTATTTTGCTTTAAGAATCGCATGCATGAACCAATATCCAACCCAAGATGCATCTAATTTCCCGCCATCTGCATCACTTCTTCTCCTATCTTCATCTTCTATCCCCCACTGTCTTTAGTTTTTTGGCCTCCATCTGTATCTGTTTCGTTGTTGCTCTCGCTCTGATTTAATCTGTTGTACTCAACTCTTTCTGTATATTTCTCTGTGTCCGCCTTTCATTCTTTCTCTGTCAGTTCCTCTCGTTATCTATCTATCTATCTATCTATCTATCTATCTATCTATCTATCTATCTATCTATCTATCTATCTATCTATCTATCTCAGTCTGTTCCTATCTATCTATCTATCTATCTATCTATCTATCTATCTATCTATCCCAGTCTGTTCCTATCTATCTATCTATCTATCTATCTATCTATCTATCTATCCGAGTCTGTTCCTATCTATCTATCTATCTATCTATCTATCTATCTATCTATCTATCTATCTATCCCTGTTTTTCCTATGTATGTATGTATGTATGCACCTACCTATCTATCTATCTATCTATCTATCTATCTATCTATCTATCTATCTATCTATCTATCTATCTATCTGTTTAACTGTTCATATCTATCTATCTATCTATCTATCTATCTATTCTTCCAGTTTCTTTCTTTCTTTCTTTCTTTCTTTCTTTCTTTCTTTCTTTCTACATGACTGTCTTCCACTTCCCCTCTTTCTATCTATCTATCTATCTTTCTATGTATCTATCTATCTATCCATCTATCTATCTTTCCAGTTTCTTTCTCTTTCTCTCTCTCTCTCGATATATATATATATATATATATATATATATATATATATATATATATATATATATATATATAGCTGTTTTATTACCGCCTTGTCATTCTATTTTTAAGTTTATTATTCTACAAGTTTAACTAACTCACTGTCTCTCACTGTCTGTTTGTATATCAATATGTTTATCTGTGCCGGACTTCTTCTCTTTGGCTGTATCATTCTGTCTCTATATTTCTAATTCGCTCTTTGTCTAGCTTCCATTCTCCCCATTTGTCTTTTTCCCTATCTCTCTTTTTCTCTCTCTCTCTCTCTCTCTCTCTCTCTCTTCCAGTCCGCTACCCCAAGACTTGCCTGTTTGCCTGTCTCTTTATCTTTCGACCTATCTATCCCCCCACCGGCCACGTTTTTTGGGTCTGTCGCTCTACTACTTCTCTGTAAGTATGATCGACTTCATCTTTATCCCTTTTTACAAGGACCACTCACTCGCCTCGGCTTTCTCATCTCAAAACTAAAATGCCGGCATGCTGATGAAACTGTTTTGATGGGAGGACACGGCTGGTCGATCGGTCGACAGAGTGGCATTTCCCTCGCAGTTTCAAGCATATGTCTCCCGCTATTTTTAACGACTCTCCCGTTCAAAATAGCTTTCTTCAGGAATCACTCTCAGAAGATATAAATCTTTGTCAACCAGAGACTTAATATCTGACTCATGGGAATACGCCACAAGGCTCATTGCATAAACATTATTAATAATATTTATTATTGAGGAAAAGTTTGTCCACCAAGTCTGACTTCCCCTCCCCTAAATGACTAAGGCAATTAATAATTAAGAAAATACTCGTCAAAACTTTAATTGATTTTACCCTACAGCATTGATTAGAATTCTTTAAAAATACATGTCAGTATGTCTCACGATGATTCAGTGGTTCGCTTATTTTATTGACTGTTACTACAGAAATGAAAGTCGTCCGCAGAAAAAATCAAGAGATGTAACAACTTTTTTTCTGTCGGTTAAAGTAAGGAAAATATGAGAGAATCTATTTTGAGGAACTCTGGTTTATGTACTGAATTGAGATATATATGGCTTGCTGAAATTAATGTAAATATCCGGAAATGGCCAAATCAGTCTCCAGATTTAAAATCCCCCAATTGAGAATCTGTGAGGTTGTTTGAAAATTCAAATCCAATCTAGAGTTCCAGCAAACACCCCGGATCTGAAGACCATATGCGGAAAAGAATGGTACAAATTATCAACTAAAATTTGCAAATCATTAATTGAGAACTACAAGAAGAGGTCGGTTGATGTAGAAGTGAATAATGGCTATTCTACAAAGTATTAAATGGAGATTATGTATTCTTTTCTGTATTGTACGAATGCTTTTTTTTTCAAAAATTTAAAAAAATGGATAAATGTAACTTATTTATATTAAATCATTTCTTCCTTTTTTTCTATACATATTTATTTATTATGCATCTGTATACAGTTAATTATATGAAAAGTATGTTTATACATTAGTTGGAAATATAATAACTGAAAAATTTGTATGTGTACGAATATTTCTTTCATTCTACTCTATATTTAGTATTTAGAAGACATGTATGTTTACGGAAAATTATTAAAATTCAAATTATTTAATTTACATGTAATTTGCAGAAAAAATCATTTTACTTTAACCGGTTTTGCTTTTAGTAGTTCAAACAGTTTGTAAATGTTTGTTAGATTTCTGCATACTGACACTTAAGCCCGGAATAAAAAAAAATCAAGGGACGTAACAACTTTTATCTGTTGTTTAAAGTAAGGAAAATATGAGAGAATCTAGTTTGAGGAACTCTGGTTTATGTACTGAACTGAGATATATATGACTTGCTGAAAATAATGTAAATATCCGGAAATGGCCAAATCAGCCTCCAGATTTAAAATCACCCAACCGAGAATCTGTGAGGTTGTTTGAAAATTCAAATCAATTCTAGAGCTATTCTCCAGAGTATTGAATGAAGATTATGTATTTTTTTCTGTATTGTACGAATGCTTTTTTTCAAAAATTAAAAAAAATGTATAAATGCAACTTATTTATATTAAATAATTTCTTCCTTTTTTTCTATGCATATTTATTTATTATGCATCTGTGTACAGTTAATTATATGAAAAGTATGTTTATACATTAGTTGGGAATACAATAAACCTTTATGTTTTGGTCGTTTTAAGCTAACAATCTAAATTTTCAGGAAATAATATTGACTGATACCTTATATAATTTTGAGATGATTCATTACCATCGCAAATGGCTTACGGCTATATTTTCTGGTTTTAAATAACCTGCAAAGGGGTAATAAGCCATAGAAAACAAATCAACCAAAAATTATTATCGCAAGAGTTATTTATTCTGTTAAACTTAGAGTTGTTTTTTCTATTTTTATTGTTTTATTATGGCGTAGATTTCTATAGAAAAATCTAATTCTCGGTTGTAACAACCATTCCAAAGTGAAATTGCTCAATGGACCACTAAAATATTACCGTGGACCCCTAATTTGCTAATTTGATTTTGTTTGGAGACGCATTAATGTTACATGGACCCAATAGGGTGGATATAGACTCCGGTTGAGAAACACTGCTTTTGAATGATTAATTAATTTGTTTTTACGACTTATCAAACTTTTACAAGGTTATTTAAAGCCAGAAAATATTTTTAGATTGTCAGAATTTTTTTTCAGACAATAATGATTTTGTGATACAAGTCATATTAAGGTTATTTTCGCGTATGTGCATGTAACAAATCCGACTGGAAATAGAACCCAGTTCTCCGATTTCCAATTCCGAGTCGGTATCTATTAACACCATCCGCGCATCCAAGCCTACGGTACGTGGTATACCCAAGCAGTCACCCATCTCGCTAGTGACCAGGCTCGGCGTTGCTTAACTTCAGAGATCGTACGAGAACAGGTGCTTCAATGTTATACGGTCGTAAGCCCCCTGTGCTTTGGAAACTACGCGAAGGCCTCTCCAGTGCCTGCTGACGATCTAGGAGCAAAACATATATATATGTGTGTGTGTGTGTGTATGTTTGTTTAGCTCCAAGATCGTCAGCAGACACTGGAGATGGCTTCGCGTAGTTTCCAAAGCACAGGGGGGCTTACGACCGTATCACATTGAAGCACCTGTTCTCGTACGATCACTGAAGGTAAGCAATATATATATATCATTGAAAACGGCAGACAAGGTGCTTTTAATAAGTTTTTTATACAATTTCTCATACGATCTAATGATACATTAGGCATTTTAAAGGATTATTTTTAACTGTTAAAATAAGAAATAGCTTGTTGTATGTATGTTTTATACAATGTTTTCTTTTTTTTGTTCAAAACACGGTCAGTGAAATGTGCATGAAAGAAGGATTGCTGCCTAAATACACAAATATATATATATATATATATATATATATATATATATATATATATATATATATATATATATATATATATATATATATAATTTCATGAATATGTATTTACGAGGGTTATTCAATTAATTTTCGGTATAAGGACTTCTAATACAGACAGAAGCTTACTCTTTATTATTTTTTTTTGTTTTACTTCTTTTTAACATGGATTTAATTTCTTTTGCAGTTTAAAAAAACTAACAAAGATGGCCGACCAAGAAGCATGCTCCAGGATTGAACAGCGGTCAATTATCAAGTTTTTGGTTGCTGAAGGGTGCAAACCAGTTGAAATTCATAGGAGAATGGTAACTGTGTATGGTGCCACATGTTTCAGCCAAATAAACGTCTACAAGTGGGCGAAATTGTTTAAAGATGGATGGAGAAGTGTTGAGGATAAAGACAGGCCTGGGAGGCCTACAGAAGTGTAATCTCCTGAGGTGATCGAATCAGTCAATGACCTCATTCAGTCTGACAGAAGGGTGACAGTGGATGACATTGCAAGGACTTTGAAAGACATAAAGAACAAACGCGGGGGTCATCAATCAGAAGAAGTCATATTGCATCATGACAACGCAATGCCTCACACAGCATCCCAAACGGTGCAGACTATCAACGAGCTGGGCTGGGAACTGTTCCCTCATCCCCCTTACAGCCCAGACCTTGCCCCTTCAGACTTTCAACTGTTTGCTCCCTTGAAAGCGTTCACGAGGGGCACGAAGTATAAAAGTGACGATGAAGTCAAAAGTGTTGTGAGCGACTGTCTGAGACATCAGTCCAAATATTTTTACGCTGAGGGAATACGGAAGCTTGTGCACAGATGGGAAAAGTGTGTGACAGTGCTTGGAGACTATGTTGATAAATAATTAAAAAGTAAGCTTCTATCTGTATTAGAAGTCCTTATACCGAAAAATTCACCTTATTTATTGAATGAACCTCGTATATGTTTGCATGAATACATGTAATATTGTATCTGTGCGTGTGTATATACTCTGGTACACTTTTCGTACTGAGTTGTAATATGTACATATACAGTGGGGGGAACAAATATTCGTACTCAGACAAATTTTTCAGTTATTGTATTTCCAACTAATGTATAAACATACTTTTCATATAATTAACTGTACACAGATGCATAACTAAATATGCATAGAAAAAAAGGAAGAAATTATTTAATATAAATAAGTTGCATTTATCCTTTTTTCTAAAATTTGAAAAAATGCATTCGTACAATACAGAAAAGAATACATAATCTTCATTCAATACTCTGGAGAATAGCTCTAGAATTGATTTGAATTTTCAAACAACCTCACAGATTCTCGGTTGGGTGATTTTAAATCTGGAGGCTGATTTGGCCATTTCCGGATATTTACATTATTTTCAGCAAGCCATATATATCTCAGTTCAGTACATAAACCAGAGTTCCTCAAACTAGATTCTCTCATATTTTCCTTACTTTAAACAACAGATAAAAGTTGTTACGTCCCTTGATTTTTTTTATTCCGGGCTTAAGTGTCAGTATGCAGAAATCTAACAAACATTTACAAACTGTTTTAACTACTAAAAGCAAAACCGGTTAAAGTAAATGATTTTTTCTGCAAATTACATGTAAATTAAATAATTTGAATTTTAATAATTTTCCGTAAACATACATGTCTTCTAAATACTAAATATAGAGTAGAGTGAAAGAGATATTCGTACACATACAAAATTTTAATTTATTGTATTTCCAACTAATGAATAAACATACTTTTCATGGAATTAACTGTGGACAGATGCATAATAACTAAATACAGATACAAAACAGAAAAATAATTGATTTAATAGAAATAAATTCCATTCCTCGATTTTAATGAATGAAAATATATTGGTACAATACAAAAAAGAATGCATAATCTCCATTTAATACTTTGTAGAATCGCCATTATTAACTTCTAGAGCGACCAAACTCTTCTTGTAGTTCTCAATTGATGATTTGCAAATTTTAGTTGATAATTTGTACCATTCTTTTCCGCATATGGTCTTCAGATCCGGGATGCTTTTTGGCGCTCTTGATTAGATTTGAATTTTCAAACAACCTCACAGATTCTCAATTGGTGGATTTTCAATCTGGGGACTGATTTTGCCATTTTTGGATATTTACATTATTTTCAGCAAGCCAATTCTTCGTAGATTTTGAAGTGTGCTTAGCATCATTATCTTGTTCGAAGATCCAATCATTAAAATTGCCATGATCGCCTACGCCCTGAAGAGATGCGGCACATAAAAGAAGAAGCTGTATACAACCGCCTCCTAAGATCAATGGTTAAAAAATTCCTTTGAGCGAGTAAACGCTGTGGTTGTTGCCGAAGATCACATCTTTTTTATCTTTGTGGGTTTGCACTACAGAATCACAAATATTTGTACCAAATAACAGAAATGACATCACTTGACTTGTAACAGCAACAACAGCTAAAATTGATATCATATATATTACTCTTTAAATCGTGAGAAATAATGATGTTGTGTCTTCCCTCTAATGAGACTATTGTGGACTCTTCCACTTAGTATAAAGTTTGTAGGAAAAGTAAACCTCGGGAGGAACAAGGATCTAATATTTGTACATTTAGTACAATAAATATAGGAACAATGATCTAAACTGTTCTACTGAGGCTGTTCGCAGCTTATGTCGAACTCTCTGCCTTGGGCAGAGAGGAACCCGGACGAGGCTGTACCGAAGAGCAGTTTCCTCCGGGGAGGTAGACAGACCCGAACCCGTTTATGCCTGTTCTACGAGGATTTTTTGGCCGAACCTACGGGATCGGATGACCCACGTTAAACTCGGTCTTGTGCCACATATATCCTTCGTGGGAGGGTTTTTAAATATTAACAGTGATATAGACTGAACTCTGGTCAACCGATACGCACTCCTAAATCGTGTAACACACTTCTGTTGTATTTTCTGTTCAATACACTATTTATATGCAACATTTTGTTTTGTTATTTCTTAACCAATTACTTGGTCACAACAATTTTTTTAAGCGTTTCACCCCAAGAAAAGCGGGAAGTCACTAGCACGCAAGGGGTTACAGAGAATTGGAGTGAGACCAAATAGGAGTGATAGAGGAAAGGGTGAACAGAAGGATAGGGGATAGATCAAGGCCTCTGGAGACGACGATTGACATTACATTTGAATAGTTGGAGATTATAGCTATCAGGGAAACAAGAAAATGGGAGGGAGTTCCACAGGCGAGGGGTGCGAGATATGAAGCTATTGAATTAGAAGAGACGGCTACATTTAACAGTTTCAACAGTAAAAGGGTGTGAGCGAGATGCCAGCCTAGTAGAACGCTTAAATTAATGAAGTCTGGGAACCAGCGAAAGCAGTATTTGTAAAAAAGACAGAGAGAGGCGACGGCACGTCTGTGAGAGAGCGACTGCAGACGAGATGCCAGATCAGGGCCAATTACATTGCATATCCGTCTCTGGATCTCATCAAGACCCTTGAGGCAAACAGAAGGGGCACCGGACCATATATGGCTGCAATATTCCATGCAAGGGCGAATGGTTGAATAATAAAAAACTTTTCGGTCTAGTGTCTTTGTTATTGTTAATTACGTTTTGTACAATGTTTCTCAGCAGAATTAAAACTGTTTTTTTCCTATTAGGATTTATTATTGGCGAACACGATTTTAACAACATAAAAGATGCAGATGATACTGTTGATGATACAGTAAGAAAGGTTTAAATTAATAAAGGTAAGCGAAAGAAAAACAAGAGATGAACCATCAACCGTATGAGAGAATGTGTGTTTCCGAGCAGGAGAGGAAAGACCAAGATGAGAGCTACGAAATGAAAACGAAAGAATCAATCACGCGCATACATTTAGCTGTCTGGGATATGTTATCACAGGCGACAGAAATTGTGACATATAAAAAAACAGAAAGTTTCATAAAAAGAATGAGATGGAAAGCCCACTTTTTAAACCAGGACCTTCACAATAAAAATACACTCAAGGAAAAGTACGGTTTCAAAACAAAAAAATGTCCCCCGCAACAAAAAGAATTAGATGACTTCGTAAAGGACTTAACTGATCTAGTTAGAAACATAAAATTCCATAAAAAACAAGATGCATTTAAAAAAAACTAAAAGAAGATATAGCTAAAATGAACAATTCAACAAATATATTTATTGCAGCTGACAAAACAAGAAATTTATACAAACTAAGCCCTCCTACGCACAATAAATTACTCAAGAACAACACAACCAAAACATACAGAAAGGCACCAAAAACAATAAAACACGATATCAATAAAGAAGCTAAAGCAATCGCCCAAAAATTAGACCTAGATGACCGAATAAGTTGCATGAGCAAGACGCAAGCCTTTATCACACTAAAAGACCACAAAGAAAATTTCAAAACCAACCCTGCATGCAGACTCATAAACCCAGCCAAAAGCGAACAATGTAAAATAAGTAAAACAATACTAGAAAGAATTAATTCTGAACTTAGGAAGAAGTTAGGAGTAAACCAGAGGAAATACACAAAAGCAAATATTGACTGGTTCCACAGAATAAATAACAAACAAAATTGCCACTTCCTACAATTAGACATAAAAGAAATTTACCCATCCATAACGGAACGTATGTTAGATAAGGCCATCAACTTAGCTCAGGAACAAATAATAATAAAACCAAACGAAATCGACATCATTAAGCACTCCCGTAAATCATTATTATTTCACCATGAAGAAGCACGGATAAAGAAAGATGGGATATTTGATACTACAATGGGAAGCTTTGACGGTGCAAAGACATGCCAAATCGTAGGTATTTACTTACTACACGAACTAAGCAATATAATAGATAGAAATGACACAGGACTCTACAGGGATGACGGTCTCATAATCTTAAGAAACTGCAACACACAAAACAGAGATAAAACTAGAAAAGCAATAATTAAAATTTTCAAAAATAACGGATTCGACATAGATACAAAAACTAACCTAAACGAAGTAGATTTTCTAGATGTTAACTTCAACCTAAGAAAAGGCACATACAAACCATACAGAAAACCCAATGATAAACCACTTTATATACACACATCTTCCAACCACCCGCCTTCTATAATCAAACAGATACCAAAATCGATTAACCGCGTGCTTTCCGACAATTCCTTCAATGAATCTATATTTAACAAAGCTTAGAAAGACTACGAAACAGCCCTAAAAGATAGCGGATTCCCAGCAACACTCACATACTCACCACAGAACACAAAAAAGGCCAACAGGAAAAGAAATAACATATGGTTCAACCCACCTTACAGCAAAAACGTAAAACAAACGTAGGAAAAATATTCTTCAAACTTTTACACAAACACTTCCCGGAATCAAGCACCCTACACAAAATATTCAACAAAAACAAAGTAAAAATCAGCTACAGTTGCACCGAGAACATGCCACAAATAATAAAAAAGCACAACAGGGAAATTATTAACAAACCACACGAACAAATTAAACCAACGTGCAACTGCAGAATAAAAAACGAATGCCCCTTAAACAGCAATTGTTTACAAAACAACGTAATTTACCAAGCCACGATAAAATCACCAGATAATGAAGAAAAAGTATAGATAGGAGTAACTGAATGACCCTGGAAACAAAGAAATTATGTACACAAAACCCCTTTCCCAAATAGTAAATATGCGAACAGCACAATGCTTTCTAAGTATATCTGGGAAATAAAAAACAAAACGCACACCACACCAAAAATATCTTGGAAAATAAGGAAAAAATCAACCTATCAAAAACTTGCAAACTTTGCTTGGAGGAAAAAATAGCTATCATTACCTTCTCAGATCAAAATAAATTATTAAATAAAAGATCCGAGCTAATCTCAAAATGCAGACATGAAAACAAATTTTTACTACGTAACTTAAAAATCTAAAACGGAAAAAAAAATAATATATAAACAAACAAAATGACAATAAATTAAGCAAAATAAATTAATCCAAACAAATTACCAAATCACACCTGTTAGAATAGACGAAATAGAATAAAAAATAAGGAACAAAATCAATAAATAAAGTAAATAATAAACAAATTAGCAAACAATTATGACCAAAAAATTAGTCTATAAAAAATCAAAACAAAAAATCGAACGGAAAATAGCTATAACTCTTATAAAACGATAAAAAAAAATGAATAAAAAATAATATACTGCGTTACTTAAAAATCGAAAACCAAAAAGAGAAAATATACAGTGTAACAAATAAATAACAAGTATAATAAATTGATCTAAATACATCCAAATATATAAATAAACTAACAACCGATACCGATAAACTAGCCGTTTAGAAAAAAAAAAATTAAAAACTGTTCCCACCAAAATAATAGTCAGAATAAACCACAACATTCAACTCCAAAATTTAACAAATAGCTTTAATTATCTTCCCAAACAAAAACAAAACTATTAAATAAGCTATATAAACAAATTTTGATTACGTTAATAAATACACCGATCAAAAAAAAATCAATGATAAATAAATAAATATATAAGATAAAAAATAAAAACAAGCAAAACAATTTGACCCAAATAAATAAGCAAATAAACGACTTCCGGTAATATAACCGCTATAATAGACTACCAACAATAAGCTATATAAACAAATTTTTACTACGTTAATAAAAACACCGATCAAAATAAAAAAAAATAAAAAAAAATAAATAAATAAATAAGATAAAAAATAAAAATTAAATTAAATAAAAACAAGCAAAATAATTTGACACAAATAAATAAATAAACAAATAAACGACTTCCGGTAAAAGTAACCGCCAAAATAGATTACCCACAATGCACCATTGACCCTTATATATAAATAGCCGAGGAAAATAACAGCACTAGTTGGCTGACGATTGCATCTAGCATCAAACAGACTGTCGCCTCTAAGTGTTGACTTCGATGTTCACTTTTATATTTGCACGCTCTATCTCTGATATTGAGCACTTTATTCCATAAATATAGCACACTTTAAGACTATATTTCTTCATGTATATATATATATATATATATATATATATATATATATATATATATATATATATATCATTGAAAACGGCAGACAAGTTGCTTTTAATTAGTTTTGTATACAATTTCTCATGCGATTAATATTTTTTTTCTTTTCGGATTATAAATTATATAAAAACTGTGCGAATGTTCTTTTTATCCGAGCGATTTCGGCTATACATTTAGCCATTTTAATGTTTTGAGTATATTTCATGCTCAAATGTGTTAGAATTTGAAGGAATATTCTAGAACGTGCATTACTTAAAGATGTTAGCTATCTTGTTCGTCAGTTCATCCCAAGACGTCGCACTGACAGTACTGCAGGATGCCAAAGCAAAGAGAGCTGTCGAAAGATCTTAAAAATCGAATTATTTCTGCACATAAAGAAAAAAAAGCTATCGTAAGATTTCTAAAGACCTATGTATACCTGTGAGCACTGTTGGGTACATAATTAAGAAATGGAAAGCCTTCGGAACTCATGAAAATATGCCAAGAACAGGTGCACCGCGCAAAATATCACAAAAATGTTCACGGAAAATAGTACGGCGAGCAAAAAATAACCCTTTTGCGACTTGGAGAGAACTTCAAAAATATCTCAGCAATGGAGGAACTGACGTATGTAAGAGGACCATAAGTTCTGAACTTCACCGACAACAATTAAAATCTCGCTCTCCTCCCTAAACCCCATTCCTAAAAAAACGTCATTTAAAATCCAGACTTGAATTTGCCAAAACTAATTTACAAAATCATATAATGGTACGGGACAACTGGAAATTATTGAGGGCACAATGAATGCAGCCAAATATATTCAGATTTTAGAAGATTGCTTGCAGTCATCAGTTGAGAAATTAGAACTTGGACCAGATTGGGTTTTTCAACAGGACAATGGTGCGAAACATACAGCCAAGCAACACGCGCAAGGCTACAAAACAATAACATCAACGTTTTGACATGGCCCAGCCAATCGCCGGACATGAATCCAATCTTTGAAGAACACTGAAGAATCAGATTCGTGAAAGGCGACCAAAGAACTTCAGTGAATTGAAAGTTTTTGCAGAAAAAGAGTGGGCTAAAATTCCCACCAAATCATGCCAGACGCTTGTAGAGAGCTACAGGAACAGACTGAGGGCTGTGGTTGCAAATGAAGGAAGACCAAGTAAATATTAAACACATTTAAAGCATAATTTATATTCTGTCCAAATACTCTTTTCACTACCTGTTTTAATAATTTGTATATAAAATATATATATGTGTCAAATAATTTATTTTTGCTGTTTATTTGCATTTATAATTGTTTTACGAATATATTGTGAGCTTTAGACAATGCTTTTCTTTCAATATATGATTGTAAATCCATTTTTTTACTGTCCAAATACTTGTTTCACCTCACTGTACACACACACACACACACACACACACACACACACACACACACACACACACACACACACACACATATATATATATATATATATATATATATATATATTAGGTTTTTTGTAAAATAACTAATTTTCTAAAAATAATAATAATAATAAAGGGTTCAGTTCGACATTCCAACCACCATAAGAAGGCCGGAGCGCACAACGGCCGAAACGTTGTGATAAATATGAGGTCAATAGTCTGAATAATGTAAATAATGTACATAATACCTCCTCTCAGAAAAATAGACAGATACTGAAGAAGGCCAGAGCGTACAACGGCCGAAACGTTGTGATAGATATGGCGACAAAGATGAGGACAATAGTCCGAATAATAGTGAACTAATTTTCTGTTTCATAATTCGATGAACTTTTGATCAAAAATAGTGAAGAAGGATATAAATCATTTTATTTAAAAAAAAAGCCACCCAAACACAAATTTTTTAAAATCATTTATAAATATTCATTCTATGATTTTCTGGAACCTTTTACAATTTGTTTTTTTGTCGTTTTGTAAGGTTATAATTTATGCTGTAGTGACAAACTGTTAAATGCGTTAAAATAAATAACTACTCTCCAATTATATGATTAGCAAATTGAAAAATAAAAACTTCTTAAATATTTCGATTTTTTTACCCTTATTGCGTATATGGTCAAATCAAATTTTAGATTTTTGTTGACTTTTCCGATGAACTAAAATTATTTAATGCCCTTCTCATTATATTTGAAAAAAGTTCATAGATTTATGACACAGGAACATAGTGGTACAAAAAGTCAATATCCTAATACATACATAAAAACATACATACACACACACACACATATATATATATATATATATATATATATATATATATATATATATATATATATATATATATATATATATATATACATATATATATATATAGATAGATAGATAGATAGATAGATAGATAGATAGATATCTGTATATATATATGTTAAGACATTCTTGTCATCGACTGACATTTGTAGTTTGTTCAAAATGCTTGCACGACAGTATATATATATATATATATATATATATATATATATATATATATATATATATATATATACCGGTCCGTCCACGAAACACGAAACTCTGGAGTCCTTGCTCGGTCTGAAATATTAAATATATACAAAAACACAGAAATAAATACTTTCATAAAAAAAAACACCCAATTTTGTTTCATTTATTTTATCCAGATATTATATACACATCAAGAAAGTATACGTGGCCTCTCATCATGCTATATATATATATATATATATATATATATATATATATATATATATATATATATATATACCGCATTTTTTGCTAGATAAAACGGGACAAATTCTTGTCATCTAACGATATTCAGCAACAATTGCCAACTTGGAAATCTGGTTTTCTATAGTTTAAAACATTACTTCGACGAGTAACTGAAATTAAGTGCGTAAAAAACTGGGTTTTCTCTATAAATAAATATTGATGCGCTCGCTTTGTTTTTGTTTTTTATATGTTTGATCAGAAAATTTGTTTCACTTTGAAAGAATTTAATTGGATTTTAATCCTTCGTTTCTTCAAAACATTTATTAACTTTCATGTCAAACAATTACTTTGTGTTTCTTTCTCGTGCTGTCTATTCTGTGACGCCATTACGGTCGTGGCCTTTGTCACCCAAGACAGTTATTGGCAATGAAAATAATCGTATCTTTTCACTTAGAAATTTGATTTATTAAATGATGAAAAAATTCGACTTGTTATGATTGATAAAGAACTCTTTTTTTCCTTTGCGTGACCAAATGCATTGTCCTTTACAAAAGCTTTAAACGTAATTCGTTCTGTGTTCTATTTTGCAATACCAAAAAAAAGAAACAAAAATATAACAATTTGATTAAAACTAGCTGTATTAATGGAACTTCCGCGCATATACACAACTAATTTGCATATTAACATATTCCTGTATCTTCCCATTATTTACCTAATCACTTCCAACATTCGTTGCTGCTCAATTTTTTATTTGCTACTAGCAGCCCTACCCAGCTGATTTCTTAGAAAAAGCGTTCAATTAGAATGGAGCAAAAACAGCATCATGTTTAGAGGTAACAGAGTCTATCTTCTTCAATTACTTTAAAGTACTTTCATTAAAAAAACATTTTCAATTAATGCAATTAATGATATAACAGAAGTAGTCTTTATTTATTCAAACTAAGTTAGCTGAGGACATGAAGGGGTAAAACAAGCAACATGAAGACCCACTTCAAACCAAAATTATTTTGGAGTTTTTGAAATTCAATTTGTCAGTGTGCTACCACGGCTGTAAAAGAGGATACATCTGTTAATTGTTAAGTTTGATGAAAATTGGTAGAAAGATCAACGAAAAATAAGAAAGAAACCAGTAAATTTATGTGGGTTTTCACTATATAGGTGGACTCAATTATCAGGTTCAATGACTGTTAAACAATCAGCATATTTTATCTTTGAGCTCGCCATGATGTAAGTAACCTACATACCGAGTTTGAAAGAAATCGCAGGAAAATTTGAATTCATCGATTTACATCGGCATAATCAATTATTGATTTTTTTTAAATTATCGATTTTTTACGCTAACAACCGATCTCTTATATTTTACAATAAATGTGCCAAGTTTGGTCAGAATCGGTTTCATGTATCTCGAGTAAAAAGGTATCACACAGAAAGACATCCTCTGTTTTATATATAAAGATATAATCATTTATTATCATCATATGCAAAGTAATAATGATAATAAGGATTGTAAAAATATTTTTCTTTCTCTTCATAAAGAATTTTCATGCATTGAAATATGAATCGCTCTCGATCTCCACCGACATTTGAGTCTCCGTCATTGTTTTTTAAGGAACCCCGACTTGAGGTAATGGTTAGTGAATTTCATCTCGTTTATCATCACAACTGAGTAATGAGTTCGATCAGCAATGGCTGCCTCATACAGAATTCACCTTTAAATAACTCACTAGAGGGTAGCTCAGGCATAAATAAACCAACCAATTACTCATCGTCTCTTGATATTCAAACGAAAAGCCTTTCACTATACATACATATATATATATATATATATATATATATATATATATATATATATATATATATATATATATATATATGTAGAAGTGTTGAAACAAAATGGCTATTTTTGTAGTGATTTTATAACATTTTTATGTTATAATTTTCGAATAAATGATTATATTTGCTCTACTCTGTATTGAGCACTCTATTAAGAATAGTATTTGTTGGTTATTTATTTCGTATACACCAATCCTATACTTGTATATATATATATATATATATATATATATATATATATATATATAGATAGATAGATAGATAGATAGATAGATAGATAGATAGATAGATATAAGTAACTATACTCGTGTCGAAAAACCTTCGAATTCTTGATTTAACAATAGCCAAATCAATCTCGAAGGGAAAAAAAAGGTTTTAAAAAAGAAAGAGCCAGGAATATGAAAGTCTGTCGAAAATCATCGCACAGATACAGTACAGGTTCAAGGCCCAAAGAAAAAAGCCCGATACGAGTAAACAACTAACGAAAGAGCTCGAGACAAACGTAGAGCAGACCTAGTCAAAACCTAATGAGCCAGACAAACCTACCAAGGTTTCACTTAGGCAGATCGTCAGGGTCAGCTGGCTAAAGAGGCAGCAGAAAACGGCGTATATATAGACGACAACCAAGCCGTTTGCTGTTGCCTCTTCAGCCAGCTGACCCTGACGATCTGCCTAAGTGAAACCTTGGTAGGTTTGTCTGGCTCATTAGGTTTGACAATATATATATATATATATATATATATATATATATATATATATATATATATATATATATATATACGCACACACACACATATATATATATATATATATATATATTATATATATACAGAGTACGATGTAAATTGTCGTCTAGATGATGCAAATATGAAAATAACACTAACTTCTCCTTTTAACAGATATATTTACCAAAATTAGTCAAAAATATCTTGTCATACTAGAGAGAAAATTTATTCAATATAATCGTCATTTCTTTGATGTTACAAGGCATTTTGTTGAACTGTACCCTACATATAATTTTGCTCAACTGTACCCTACCTATAATAATCAAAGGGGTTGCAGTCTGGGGAGTTAGGTAGCCAGATGTAAGGGGTTATTGTCTGACAGCCATGTCTGGCAATAGGACTCTGCATGATGAAGATACCTATTGCCAGACATAGGGCCTTCCAGCAGCCACCCTTCTGAACCATGGCAGCACTACCTCATCAAGGCAATTGATGTATGCCTCCGTGTTGAGTTATAGGCCCTCACCATCAAATTCGGGAGTTCTTGCCTTATCAGAAGGTTCAGAGTGAGTTTTCCGAACTGCCGTAACTTCGTAATCACCATTAGACTCATCTAACTCTTTCTGTAATCTCTGCACTGTTCTGAGACTAACACACAAACACTCTGAAGTGTTCGTATTGGAGATCCTGGCATGAATGCCAAGTAGTAAAACATGGCGTTTCCAAATCTCTGGCCGATGGAATTTCGTCATTGTGCTCTTTTTCTCACAGAAGTAACCCACCTTATACTGTGCAGTCGAAAAATCCAAAACAACGC
>OZ038487.1:27252911-27270411 GCA_964036315.1 Acanthosepion esculentum
AACTAAACAAACCAAACCAATCTAAGCATTGTGGGTTCCATTTCCACTGGGCTCTCCCTGCGCTAAAGATGTATGCTCTAGTCTGAGTAGACTGTGTTATTATGTTCGTAATTCTGTTGGTCATCGGATGACCAATAATGTAGCGATGTGGCAGGCTAGTGAAAACAAGATAAAATAAATCTGCGTGTTAACCACAGCTGTGTTTGTGACGTCATTTGTAAACTATTTAAATCGTTCTGTAAATGTCTCCGTTCACAACGCCTTTATCCACTGTGCCATGTGTCCTCGAGGTTAGATCCAGTGACAGGACCCAAAGAGTGTGAGTTCAATACCCGGTTAAGGCAGTGGAGAACTTTCAGAGGGAAAAATTAACAGGAGATAACTGATAACTGACATCCATTAAACATGGCACGTGGAACTAGAACAGTCTATCCCAGTGAGCGAAATAAAGGGTTCAGTTCGACATTCCAACCACCTGAAGAAGGCCGGAACGTACAACGGCCGAAACGTTGTAATAAATATGGCGACAAAGATGAGGACAATAGTCCGAATAATGCAAATAATGTACATAATACCTCATCTCAGAAATATAGACAGATACTGAGATTTTATGTGATAATTTTTCTGATCAGCTTTCCTCTTTTATACATCGACATTATGAACCTAAGGACAGTACTAAAATGGCAGCACATTCTCATCATTTTACAATCGAAATGGCTAGATATAACCGCAAGTTCTATGGTAACATTTTCTTCACTTCTCACTTTCAGCACTTTCGTCCGGTTTCTTGCTCTCCAGAGACTTGCTTCGGCAATTAGTTGGAGATTTGTCTCCAGCTGTGCTAGTCGAACTCTCTGTCTTCTGGCAGAGTCTCGTCTGGGGTGGTAGACAGCTACCCGACCCCGTTTTTTACGGGGACTACGGGGAATTTTTGCCCGAGCCTACAGGCTCGGACACCCCGCGTTAAATTCGGCCTTGTGCTACATCTGACCGCGTGGGTCAGTTGACAAATATCTTTGCGTTCCAGTTAACGCTAAACTTCCAAAAGGTAAATGCAATGGCAGTCGTTATCGGCTGTCTTATTAATTCCTGTTCTTTTGTTGTTCTTTTTCCTCTCCTGACTAATGTTGTACCTTTTCTCTTATTCTTTCACACTTAGTAATCCCTTGAGCCCTAGTGGCTTTATTTCCTTCTTTAGGGTGAAATGATTTAAAAAGATATCTAATAAAAATAAGTATAAAATATATGTTAAATATAGATGACGTTATCAGACTCCAAGCTATATTGATCATGCTCGACTTTGAAAACTTTTGCCTATAATAGTAACAGCCTCACTTTCGTCATTGATTTTGACTATTTTATGTAAATAGTAAGTATTAAAAATACTTTTTGTATTTATGTCTATTTTTAACAACCATAAAGCCACCCTCTTGTTGGGGCTCTTCATGGGGTCTTCGGATGAGGGTTAGGGCCAAAATTGCTGCATTTAATTATTGCATTAATATTTAAGCTTACCTTTTAAAAGTTCAAGAAGATATATATATATATATATATATAGATAGATAGATAGATAGATAGATAGATAGATAGATAGATAGATTGATTGATTGACAGGAACAAACTGAGTCAGCTTGATAGGTAAATGAATAGCTTTAGATAGATAGATAGATAGATAGATAGATAGATAGATAGATAGATAGATAGATAGATAATGAACACATAGATAGATAGATAGATAGATAGATAGATAGAGAGAGAGAGAGAGAGAGAGAGAGAGAGAGAGAGAGATTGACAGGAACAAACTGAGTCAGCTTCATAGGTAAATTAATAGATTTAGATAGATAGATAGATAGATAGATAGATAGATAGATAGATAGATAGATAGATTGACAGGAACAAACTGAGCCAGCTTGATAGGTAAATGAATAGCTTTAGATAGATAGATAGATAGATAGATAATGAACACATAGATAGATAGATAGATAATTAACACATAGATAGATAGATAATGAACACATAGATAGATAGATAGATAGATAGAGAGAGAGAGAGAGAGAGAGAGAGAGAGAGAGAGAGAGAGAGAGAGAAATTGACAGGAACAAACTGAGTCAGCTTCATAGGTAAATTAATAGATTTAGATAGATAGATAGATAGATTGAGAGATAGATAGATAATTCTTTTGCTGCCATTTAATTTAAAGACAATTTTATCAACGTAGGTTCTTACATTCCGTACAAACAATTATTTTAATTTCATGGGTGACTTTCACTGGATTTTGCAATTTAATTTTAATCATTCTCAAATTTATTTCCAAGTTATAAAAATTGTTATCGTACATAAAAATTCGTTGCAAAAAATCACGTAAAAAATCGCCGAAAACAATGGCAGTAATGAACATTTGCGAAATCCAAACTTTCAGGATTGCGGGTCCGTATCCGACCCGGAATGTTTTTAATTTGCTCAGTTCACAGAGTCAGCCTGATTCCAATATGGCATGATATGCTGGGCTACAGTCTCTGAGAGAACGGTTGAAAACACGGTCAATTTTATTTTGGAACATTGTAATTTGAGAACAGCATTTTTTATTTCATTTGAACATGAGCTATTGAAAGTTAGAGACTTGTATGACCTTGAATGATTTTATCCGTAGAAGCGAAGATGGCGGAATCCGAAAACAATCGCATTAATGAAATTTCGGAATGTTTTTGAATTTACTCAGAGAATTAGCCTGATTCCAAAATGGTATGATATATACAGCCTCGAGGAGCAAAGTCGGAAAAGTGTGACACACTGACACACCGACACTCGCATTTATTTATACAGAAGATTAAATTCTTGAAGCAATACGAAAAGGCTTTGAGTTGCTTAAGCTCTTCGCAGCATGGAGGAGTTTGGCAAACCTTGTTCTACACATATAAAAGGAAGCTTCGAATTATGTATAAAACGTATCATTCGAGCGTAGATGTCAGTTCACGCCTAGAATATATGTACGTTGATGATTGATCGAAAAGTAACTCACAAATAAGATACAAGTAATAATCTGTTGTGGACCCAGAATAGGTCCGAAAGAAAACTCGAAGTCAGCAATTTAATGAAAACGTATTATTAACAAAAGAACGAATACAAAAGTTTTGCAAGTCCGACTGACGGCAAAGTACAGTAGTCAACTTGTCAACTTTAGACAGCGATATTTACTTGCGCCCCCTCGTGGGAAAGATGTGACACAAGGCCGAGTTTTACGTGGGTATTCCGAGCCCGTAGGCTCGGCCAAAAAAATGGCCGTAGAAACTGTAAAAACAGAATCGGGTTGGTCAACCTCCCCGAACGAGACTGCTCTTCGCAGAGCCTCGTCCGGGTTCCTCTCTGCTCAGAGGCAGAGAATTCGACCGTCTTGCTGGAACAGGTCGCAGCAAGTCTGTCAACTGTAGACAGTAATATTTACTAAACCCCCTCCCCCCCATCAGAGATAGAGGTGGCACAAGGCCGAGTTTAACGTGGGTATTCCCGAGCCCGTAGGCTCGGCCCAAAAAATGCCCGTAGAAACTGTAAAAACAGAATCGGGTTGGTCAACCTCCCCGAACGAGACTCTGCCCTTCGGCGGAGCCTCGTCCGGGTTCCTCTCTGCTCAGAGGCAGAGAGTTCGACCGTCTTGCTGAAACAAGTCGCAGCAAGGCTGTCAACTGTAGACAGTTCTCTTGAGAGGCATAATCTCTCCATATATATAGTAATAGGACGAGTCCATTTAGTCCATAAATGTAGGTCCCATGACATAATCATAAAGCGTGAAAAACATTTAGAAATAATAAATGATTGGATGTTAGCGATTATTTCCCTGCAGTAATCAACGAAATAAATATATTCGATAAACACAATATTAGTTCAAGATGTAACAGAAGGCGAATTACCAAGAAAAGATGCAAGAACAAAAATAAACAATTAAGGACATAACCAAACCGAAATTCTAGTGGAATGGAAACTGTTAACAAAGGAAACCCTGATATCGGAAAATATCTGACCTATCGATAGTTCTTCCCTTCAGGACATGGGCGAAAGATGTTCTCCAAACGTTCCTATCTCTTGTGGCTCTTAGGTAGGAGAGTCGCGGTCTTCACCTATCTCACTTATCCTCAAACCCTTCTTCTTCGCCCAGTAAATTTCAACTCACTCTTCCTGATTTTAGGTGTAAGTTTACTTTTTGTTGTTATTTTTTTGAGATTTCCTGGTTGCTTATTCGTTCATAGAATTCTCAGTATCCTTCTGTGGAGCCACATTTCTGTTGCCTCTAATTTTCTCACGATTTGGTTTGGTTTGGTTTGTTTTACGGCATATCAACCTCAATGGGTTATTTAATGCCGATAACATTTTTTGGATGGATTCGTATGAATAGAATATGTATTCTTTGGTTTAGATTGGTTTGTTTTATTTTGTTTTACGGCATATCAACTTCAATGGGTTATTTAATGTCGACAACAATTTTAGGATAGATTCGTATGAATAGAATATTTATTCATTGGTTTAGATTGGTTTGGTTTAATTTTGTTTAACGGCATATCAACCTCAATGGGTTATTTAATGCCGACAACTTTTTTTTTCTGTTAATATTTATGTTTTGTCAAAAATCTATTTCTGTTAATATTTTTCCCCTCAAAAATGTATAGCTGGGAATATTATTTTTTCAAAAAAATATTGCTTGTAATATTTTCTTTTCTTTCAAAAATTATTTCTGGTAATAATTTTTAAAAAAGTATTTCTGGTATTAAAACCTATTTTTACACTTTTATAATGCCTTTTACCTCACTTTCTGGGTTAACTATTTGCCCATATTTGGGACCGTAACAGGTTCTACCAACCCGGGTCATGGTGGAGCTGGGAACACCAGCAATTAAGAGGTGGTTTCACGCCCCTCAAAGTATCCTGATCAGAGGCCTTGCTGTTGGGCGTAGTTTATCGTCTTACCCTGGACGCGGATGTAGTTTATCGTCATACCCTGGACGCATACGTAGTTTATCGTCATACCCTGGACGCGGATGTAGTTTATCGTCATACCCAGGACGCTTCTCATCATTTGTGGGTAGATTTCCCAGCATTCACTGTCATATAAGAGGAGGTATATCCCATAGCAACCCAACTCTCTTGTTTTATTTCTAATGATTTTTTTTCTGTTTCTCAGTAATTTACTTAACTTTTGAAATTCATCTATCAATACCCCAATCATTATATCAAGGACTATTATACAGCAGTCTCCGAATATAGAATCCAGTACAGTACGTAATGTGTTCAATGGAACAGCACCAATATCTAGTAGCAGCTGTTCAGTAATTCTTAAGGTCTTCCATATCAGAGGTTGGCAGTGAATATTCGGAGAAAGTAGCAGGGCGTAGTTCAGTAGTTCTTCTCGTTATCGATATCAGAGGTCGACAGGGGATATTCGGAGAGAAAACAAAATGGCCGTCTTTATACACGTCGGATTGAATATTTTAATTCTTCTGATTGGTTAACTCTTTTCTTGGTGGACTATAAAATGAGTCAGCTCATTTTGGTTGTCTCACTAGTATATAGTCTACCCCCAAAAACTCCAACAAGGAGGACTGTCGTTGGGATCATAGAGCCATGGTAAACACGATCATTTCATTAACTGCATCGTCTGTGCTTCGCCAGGGCTATATACGTCTTTTGAATTCAGAGTTGGCCTTCTCCTCGACCGTTTGAAACATAGAACCCAATCTGTCCTGCTATTTACAATCGGTATTTACACGTAAGTGAAACTAACGAACTCGACCGGAATTCGAAATCGGCCCTCCGATTTCTCAAACCGAGGCATTATCCATTACTCTACCGTACCTTCAATATACGCTAGTCCAAAACATGTTCGG
Source organism: Acanthosepion esculentum (assembly GCA_964036315.1). Taxonomy (NCBI): domain Eukaryota; kingdom Metazoa; phylum Mollusca; class Cephalopoda; order Sepiida; family Sepiidae; genus Acanthosepion; species Acanthosepion esculentum. The sequence continues at coordinate 27,258,785 of OZ038487.1, forward strand.
ATTTCGGTGTTGCATTTGCCATCATATGTTAAAACACGTACCATATTCTTTAAACTTCTGTACTTTCTTGATGTTGGCAACTCAAATTTGGTAACACGCATCTTGTTTTTTTTCTCTTGTTGATGACCATACTTTCTGTCTTGAAGTAGATAGTCCCTTTTTCTCGTTTTCTTTTACGCCTCTGTCTAGGAGGTCCTGTATCGATAGTTACAGGAACAGTAACGTTTATCCTAGCTGCTCAAGATGAAAGTGTGCTCGCAAAGATCTTACCAGACACATATTTTAAGGAATTGAATAAGACCAAAATGTAAATTCTATAATGATCATCAAATATAGGACTGCTCTACCCTAGCGCCAAATGAATTTAAAAGATAAGGATAATATGGCAATATATCCATTAGGAACCATGCCAACATTATAATCCTCCCCTTATAGATAAATGGGAAGAGCCAAACCCATTGATAGTTTAGGTGATAACGTTATTCTGCTCTTGGCCCTCACTTCAAATATGGTCAGCTGTAACTATACAAATTCAAATTCTGTTCTTGTCCCCCATTTCAAATATGCTGAACCCTCACTATACAAGTTCTAACGATATTCTGCTTTGGGCGCACACTTCAAATATTCTGGGTCCTCACAGTTCTAACGCTATACTGCTCAGGGTCCTTATTTCAAATATATATTGCTCTCAGTATACAAGCTAATAAACCAGATATTGTCTTAAAAGACATTAAATGGAGATGATCATATTGTCTTGCGAAAATATTCCAGCAAAATAAATTGATCAGCTCTCCAAATATAAAGATCTCTGCAATAGAGGTTGCAAGAACGAGGCATTTAAACACAAACATTATTGCAGTAATTATAGGAGCACGGGGAATGATTTAGAAACATAATGGTAAAGATGTTAAGTAGATCCTACGACATATGTTAAATAAAACAGTTTGTCTTCTGGACTACTGCTCGCATATTTAGAAAAAAAAAACTCTGTCAATGTAATCGGCTCAAAATAGATGCCCGGAGAAATAGATGCCCGGATGCATTGGGCCGCAGTTAAAACTTTTGTAGATGATTATAACGAACAGAATCATCAAAAGAAAGAAACCAAAAACAAGAACAACTACAATAATAATAATAATAATAATAATAATAATAATAATAATAATAATAATAATCTTGTATCAGGTTGCACGATATTGGCACCCACTGAATATAAAAACCGGCATGACAGATGGGCCAATATCTGCACTGGAAAATTTGCAACTTCTACGGGAAGGAAACTGAAAGAAACTGGTACGAACACCACTCTGACCCGGTTACGGAGATAGGACCTGTTACAATTCCATGGGACTACACAATACACGCTAACAGAACAATCAAAGCCAAGCGCCCAGACATTGTTATTAAAGACCCCAAACAAACAAAATAAGTGCCTCCTTATTGATATGGCATTCGCTGCAGACTGCAATGTATCTTTGAAGATATTCGAAAAGCTGTCAAAATACAAGGACCTTGAAATCGAATCTAAAAAATGTGGCACATGGGAACATCAACAATCCCTGTTGTAGTTGAAGCCTTAGGATTGGTTGGAAAAGATTCCACTAGACTAATTGAAGGGATCTCTGGAAGTCCATGCCTCAAAGAGATACAAAAAATTATTCTGACAAGTACAGCCCACACTTTACGAAGGGCTTTTTCGATGTAATATTTATTTATTTATTTATTTTGCAGTGGAAAGTGTCATGATACAATTTCTAACATTAGGTCCCTGGGTGGCACCCGGAAAGAAATGTGTAAACGGCATATATCAAAGGAAATAAATAATAATAATAATAATACGAGATGCACAAATAACAGACGAAGGGAACCATGAAGGAGATGACGATGAACAGCAATAATAATAATAATAATAATAATAATAATAATAATAATAATAATAAGAAGAAGAAGAAGAAGAAGAAGAAGAAGAAGAAGAAGAAGAAGAAGAAAAAAATGAGGAGAAGGAGGAGGAAGAGTCCCAGTGGATATTTTTAATAAAAAAATAACAAAAAAAACAACATTAAATATTTTGTAATACAAACGAAATGAACAGAATTTATCCTTTCCCAAAATAAATGCAAGATTTCGATTTACGCGTCTTGTCACGTGGAAGCGGCTCGTGACCAATCAGGCAATAGACGACTCCGCCTTTGCCTGAGCGTTTTGTTGCGTAATTACGAATGAGGAGGCCCTGTGGCGTTGGGCGTTTGGTAGGGGTGTTTCAGTGAATGCTTCGCTGTATGGGAAAGCGTGTGAATATAAAAGACAGTCACATAGAGAGTGAGTGAGTGAGAGAGAGAGGGGGGAGAAAGAGAAAGAGAGAGAAATAGAAAAAGAAAAAAAGAAAGAAAGAAAGAAAGAAAGAAAGAAAGAAAAAGATATCAATAGGGAGACAGCGATCCAAATAAAGAGAGTGGCGGAGTGGGTTATAATTTTCGATATGGAAATGTATGAATTTTTAATGTCTTTGCGCAATTTATAAAAGAGCATAAAAAATGTCATTCTTTTATGTTAATATATTATGTTGATGTAAAAGTCCACAGCACCGTTATTTTGACTAATATTAGGAAAATCCGAGAAGTGGCTTAAATGTTTTTTTTTTCCTTTTCTGTCTTTTGCAATTAGTCAGCTATGTCTAAAATCTAGTTTTTAAAAATCAGAAGCTTAGAAAATGGACAATTCAAGATCGGAAGTAATGGACAAGTTTTGTTTCAAAAATGAGAAAATTTAGAATCTTAAAAAAAATAACCACTGCAGGGCGGAAATATCAGCAAATTATTGGTGAAAAATCATAAAAAAATAAACTCGTAAAATTCTTGCTAAAAGATAAGAAATAATGAAGAAAATCATGTTGAAAACTGAAACGTGAAAGTATATATTAGTCAAAATTAATAATGTCGGCAAATAAAATATACAGCTGTTACAAGTCATGTTCATTATAGCAATTCTTTCAATTAGATGGTATGTCAACATTATAAGCTATTTTAAGACATTTTTATGTTTATACATTGTTTTTATAGATACAAATATTTAAGTAAATGCTCTGTTTTTATAATAAACAGTATTAATAACATTTACCGGCCTGAATGTCCAAGAAATTTTCATAGAAAATATTCGTCCTCCGACAAGAATCGAACTTGTATCATATACGGAATCGTCATATAACCTGACGTGTCATAACCGTTTCGGACACAGAGGATCGTTCGGTTAGCAAGGTCGAATCTACTGCCTTTAAACTTCAATCCTCCATGAATCTCTCACGTAAATATTTGTATCTATAAAAAGAATGTATAAACATAAAAATGTCTTAAAATAATTGTCGGACTTTGTCCATTTCATAATGTGTGACGTCATTTGTTTACATTTGGATCCGCCATGAGCAGATATAAATGTACGTGAGAGATTCATGGAAGATGGATGTTTAAAGGGAGTAAATTCGACCTTGCCAATTGAACGATCCTCTGTGGCTCGATCGGTTAAGAGAACGTCAGGCTAAATGATGGTTCCGTATAGGATACAAATTCGATTCCTGTCGGAGGACGAATATTTTCTATGAAAATTTCTCGGACATTCAGGCCGGTAAATGTTGTTTAATACTGTTTATTATAAAAACAGAGCATATACTTAAATATTTGTATCTATAAAAAGAATATATAAACATAAAATTGTCTTAAAATAATTGTCGCACTTTGTCCATTTCATTATAAGCTATATTAAGAACAATGATATGAACAAAATTCTTCACCTGTTCTGGAACGTTTAATTTGTGAAAAACGATATCGACGAATACTGGTACACACTTAGAGTAAATCCTAGGAAATCCAGTTATAAAAATTGTTACTGCAAATAATTATCTTTTTTGCTAACTTCACAGATGCCATATTGCATATTAACATTCCCAGTGACTAGTCCTAATTCTATTCCTTTAGTCAATAAGCCTGGAGTGATCTAATTGCCGCTCTCACATCAATCTGGGCTTGCTAATCCTTTTTCCTGATCGCAAGATATCACTTTCGCATATAGAAAAATGAAATTAACGAAAAACACCACCAGTCTATCATTATTAGTGCTATTATTCTCTGAGCTTTCACTTCCTATATACTGTCCACGGCATACAGACTAATAGAATAGCTATTGCCTTCCAAGACTTGAAAGATCCGCTTCGAGTTATCTTTCATTGGATTAGAAATCTTTGAATAGATATTTCATCAATTTACTCTTCTGTGCTGATTTTGGTCAATTTGGAAGAGGGTGCCGCACAGCGACACCTGGGAGCGAAAAATGTATACACCCGTTATTCGTCCTGAACTGGCATCTCCGTTTCACTCACCGCCGCGACATGGCTCCCCTGTGTCGAATATTTTCATGGTAATTATTTTAATGAGCTCTCCTCCTTGGTAGCTAGACCGCATGAAGTTAACCGTGCTCCGGACTGTTCTTGTCCTATCTCTGGTCTGATTCTGCTGAGCGCTCTATTCATCAGAATACGGATGATGAGTTTTGATACGTGGCTTATTAGGCCGGTTGTTCGCTGGAGTTCAACTTCGTTTGCGCCTGGTTTCTGAGGCAGTGCTATGAAAATAAATCTGTTGAGATCTTCTGGTGTATCGCAACAGTTATAGATTTCATTTACTATTTCTGTGATCTTGTCTAGCCAAATCATCTAAGACTGTCAGGATTTCTGTTACAATTCCGTCTGGTCCGGCCGCCGTATTTCTGTTCAATTTGACCAGTGCAGCTTCTACTTCGGTTTTTAGAGTTCAGGTCCATCGGTAGTTCTGTGTATTGAGTGTATGAAAATAGTACTGAGCTGCTACGTGACATCTGTCCTCCATTACGGCAGTGAATGTTGGACGGTCTCTTCAAAGATGATGAAGAGACTCGAGGCGACGGAGATGTGGTTCTACAGAAGCATGCTAAGGATACCCTGGACCGAGCGTGTGAGCAACGATGACGTCTTAGAGAGGATTTTTAAAAAGCAGGAGGCTTATACTTAACACCAAGTAGAGGCAGCTAAAATTTCTGGGACACGTAGTAGGTCTTTTGAGTCACTTAAATATTCATGCTGCAACGCGACATCTGTCCTTCTTTACGGCAGCGAATGTTGGATGGTCTCCTCAAAGACGAAGAAGAGACTCGAGGCAAAGGAAGTATAGATCTAGAGAAGGATGCTAAGGATATCATGGACCGAGCGTGTGAGCAACGATGTGGTCCTAGAGAGGATGCAAACAAGGAGGAGGCTTATACTTAACATCTTTGGTAACAAAGAAAAGAGTACTTAGCTTTTACGTGACATCTGTCCTCCTTTACGGCAGCGAATGTTGGACGGTCTCCACAAAGATGAAGAAGAGACTCGAGGCGACGGAGGTATGGTTCTACAGAAGGATGCTAAGGATAGCATGGACCGAGCGTGTGAGCAACGATGTGGTTTTGGAGAGGATGCAAACAAGAAGGAAGCTTATACAGCTGAAATTTCTGGAACACGTAATGAGAAAAGAGGACTTGGAGAATCTGATACTCACAGGTCGAATAGAGGGAAAGAGAGACAAGGGAAAGTAATGCATGGCATACCTAGGTGGTTCAAGCAAGTGGATGAGAGAACATGGCCTGGGGGAAGTAGCAAAGTAACAAAACTTATTAAGAGCTACAAGGGATACGGGGAGTGGAGAGTCATGATGGTCCTTCATCCTGAAGAGACAAGGCATATAAAAAGACTAGATATGGAAATAGATCTCATCGGCTGTCTATATTTCTGAGGTGAGGTATTGTAATGTTTTGCATTATTTACATTTTTCGGACAATTGTTTAGTTTCCTCAAGCACAAATGGCCCAGTGGATAAAATCGTTGGCTGGATCCAGTGATTTGACCAAATTGTACTGCAGTGGTGGTAAAAAATGGAGACTATAAGTTATCTGAAACATCCGGAAGAGGCATGGCACACGGAGCTAGAATAATGTACTCTGGTGTACGTAATAAAAGGTTCAGTTCTAAATTCCAATAACATGAAGAAAGCCGGGGAGTACAACGGTCGAAATGTCGTGAATATGGCAATAAACATGGGGATAACATTCCGAAAAATGAATATAATGTAAATATATCACATCGCTTTAATGTTAAACTAAGAATCTGCAATATTATTGGTCCTGACCTGGCATCTCGGTTTCAGCACCTTTCCCACCGCCGTAACGTAACATCCCTGTGCCTTTTCTATACATACATTCATGGAAATTGTACTGATGACTTTTCCTCTATGTTACTTAGACTTTATGAATTTAAGCGCAGTGCTTGATTAGCGACAAGGTCTTCTACTCCTTTCGGAGGTTTACTGAAGAATGACATTGTCGGGTACACATATTTCCGTGAACAGATTCACTCTCAAGGACGTATTAATTAGCTATTACTGAAATTAAAATGTCATAGAAAAATGACTGAAAGAAAATATTTCAGGTCTTTATTTAATTCTATGAGCTTTCGTTTTTCAGTCTATCAGAGAACCAAGTACCCATCATTTCCTTTCCTATCCTCATCTATCTATCTATCCATCTATCTATCTATATATATATATATATATATATATATATATATATATATATATATAGATAGATAGATAGATAGATAGATAGATAGATAGATAGATAAATAGATAGATAGATGAGGATAGGGTTGCCTGACGATTGCACGAGCATGAAATAGACTGTCGCCTCTAAGTGCTGACATCCATGTCCACTTTTATATATATATATATATATATATATATATATATATATATATATATATATATATATATATATATATCAGTATATTCATATCTATCTATCTATCTATCTATCTATCTATCTATCCCAACCTCTTCATTATCTATCTATCTATCTATCTATCTATCCCAATCTCTTCATTATCTATCTATCTATTTATCTATCTATCTGTTATGATTCAGGTTAGGACCAAGGAAGAACAACACGAACACAAGAGTTGAAATAACGAAGATATATTACACGAAAAAATAATACAAGATGTGGAAGGTGTTAGTATGACTGTCAGTCTGGTTTGGAGTGAACTACTATAGGCTCGACTCGATTCGTCCCTCTCTCTTGAGAGGCGTAGTATACATAGTGTTAGGAAGATTTGTTTGTTTGTTTGTTTGGGGTTTTATTGCATATCAACCACTATGGGTTATTTAATGCCAGATCCAGTATTTACTAGATATATCAAAAACGTATAGCTGGCAACATCATTGTTTCAAAAACATATAGCTGGCAACTGTTTCAAAAACGTATAGCTGGCAACATCATTGTTTCCCATCACATTTTAGGGGTAAGGTGTTAGTTTATTTAGTGTAGGGCTTGGGAGGCAAAGTTAATTGTAAGTTGTAGTTGTTTTGGGATGGGTTAGATGTGATGGGGCATGACATGACCAGCCGATTGATCGGATCAACAGCTTTTGGCTGGACGTAGTTTATCGTCATACCCAGGACGCGGATGTAGTTTATCGTCATACCCAGGACGCGGATGTAGTTTATCGTCATATCCAGGACGTGGGCACACCTTGGGATTTCACTATTTTCCCATAGCTGGGACCCTAACAGGTTCTACCACCCCGGGTCAGGGTGGACCTGGGAACACCAGCAATTAAGAGGTGGTTCCACGCTCCTCAAAACCTCCTGATCAGAGGCCTTGCTGTTGGACGGAGTTTATCATCTTAACCAGGACTCGGATGCAGTTTAACGTCATACCCAGGACGGGGTTAGGAAGAGTTCATTGTGTAGTAATAGGTAAAGACCCATAACACTATCTATCTATCTATCTATCTATATATATATATATATATATATATATATATATATATATATATATATATATATATATATGTATATATATATATATTAATCTATCTATCTATTGATCTATCTATCTATATATATGTATGGATCTATCTATCTCTCTATATATATATATCTATTGATCTATCTATCTAGTTATATATATATATATATATATATATATATATATATATATATATATATATATATATATATATATACATATATATTGATCTATCTATCTATCTATCCTTCTATGTAGTGGGTTTTTTATTAGTATCATAGTTACAATCTCTGAATTGGCATTTAAATTGATACACTACCTATTTTTGTTTGTTTGTTTTTTTTTATAGAGGATATAGTTGTGAAGTTGTAGGGTTATAGAGACTATGAGGTCAATTTTTTAAGGTTTTTTTTAATAATATATCATGAGCTGAACTTTATTATTATTAATGGATTTAAAATTTCTACCTATCATGTTTTTGAGTGTTAACTTCTTTGTTAACAAAACAGTATGTCATCTTTGATGGTGAACATCTCTGTTGTAATGTCCATATAAGCACTCTGAAGATTGCTCTTATGAACTGAAATCTTAGATCGACGGACATAATAAAGAAATATCCAAATGTTGGACATTTTTTGTCTTTATTTTCTCTTGAACCGAAACCCTTATACGACGCTTGGAAAGGCTCATGATAAAATATAATAGACAGAAGATTTTTGTGTTTGTGTGTATTTGTTTGTGTGTGTGTCTGTGCTATTTATGCATATTCACATTTATCTACTGATTTCAATGAAATCGTACGTACATATTGCAAATGTCAAGACCAACTCTTTAATATCTACCCGCTCCGGGTTTGGCAGAAAAGTCGATAAAACTGAAGGTGGGTACGACGTTTTTGCAAAAGAGAAAATAAAGCCAAAAATTTTCAAACTTTTTTATATTTTTTATCATGCTGTTCATCGATCTAAGAAACTTCAATGTAAACGTAAAAGGATGGCATCTTTGATGGTGATCATCTCTGTTGCAATGTCCATATAACCACTTTGATGGTGGCTCCTATGAGTCAAAAGCTTAGATCTACGACCAATATAAATAAGAAAAATATCCAAATGTTGGACAGTTATTATCTTTATTTTCTCTTGAAACTAAAGCCATTATACGACGCTTGGAAAGGCTTATGATCAACCATAATAGACACACACACACACACATACATACATACATACATACATACATATATATATATATATATATATATATATATATATATATATACATACATATATATATATATACATACATATATATATATATATATATATATATATATATATATATATATATATATATATATATATATATATATATATATATATATATATATATGTATATATATATGGAAATTTCATGTATACAAGGAAGTTATTCTACTAGAAAGAAAATAGAATACATGCAGATAGAGAAATAGTTTAGGGAATACACGAAACAGAAAAAAATTTACTCGATGGATTTATTTAATCTTTAGAGGGAAACAAAATCAGGATTTGTTTTGTTTCAACGTTATACTAAGTAAATTAAAAATGCTGTCTCAGTAAAGAAAAATAAACCGAACCTATTACAAACAGAATGCCAAGAAGAAATATCAATAAATAATCAACTGACAAGATATAACCAGATAAAGAGAAATAGAGATATAACTAGAATGAGATAGATAGATAGATAGATAGATAGATAGATAGATAGATAGATAGATAGATAGATAGATTGATAATGCAGAGACTGGGATAGATAGATAGATAGATAGATAGATAGATAGATAGATAGATAGATAGATATGAACAGATTGCGATAGATAGATAAATAATGAACAGGCTGCGATAGATAGATAGATAGATAGATAGATAGATAGATAGATAGATAGATAGATAGATAGATAGATAGATAGATAGAAATAGGAATCTATGATAGTTATGGCTGAACTGAGAGGGAAAGATATGTAGAAGGAGAAAGATATGAATACAATGAGCTAGCTAGCTGGTTGACTGGCTGGGTAGCTAGATAGATATTGAAATCGAAGACAGATATGAACAGAATTGAGATGGATATACAGAACCTATTACAGACATAATGCCAAGAAGAAATATTAATAAATAATCAACTGACAAGATATAACCAGATAAAGAGAAATAGAGATATTACTAGAATCTGATAGATAGATAGATAGATAGATAGATAGATAGATAGATAGATAGATAGATAATGCAGAGACTGGGATAGATAGATAGATAGATAGATAGCTAGATAGATAGATAGATAGATAGATAGATAGATAGTGAACAGGCTGAGATAGATAGATAGATAGATAGATAGATAGATAGATAGATAGATAGATAGATAGATAGTGAACAGGCTGAGATAGATAGATAGATAGATAGATAGATAGATAGATAGATAGATAGATAGATAGATAGATAGATAGATAGATAGATAGATAGATAGATAGATTGTCCAATACTTTATTAATACCAAAAACACTTTGAGACATTGAATTTGTCCTGATTATCATACAAGTATGTATTAATTTTTAGGCTATTCTCATTTATTTCCAGATAAAAGAACATTATGAAAAAAAAAGGCGTTTCAGATGTACTTTTAAATTATTTTTAATATAAATCTCGGAAATGGAGGAAATTATTGAAAACCAATCCGCCAAGCAACGACAAAAACAACAACAATAATAATAAAAATAATCGTTAAAAACAACGGGGGGGTGGGAGTAAAAACCTGAAAAGAAAAATAACTCTCAAGAAAAGAAAAGCAACAAATCCGTTGAGATCGGCTTTTGAGTGTGATGAGAAACAAAGGAGGATGAGCCATTCGGATTTTATTAATTAAATGATTATAGAAAATAATAATTAGGCTAATTTAAATGACGGATGTGACCTCTGAAAGAGAAGGATGGAATTAAAACAAAGAGAAAAACATACAAATGAAGAGATCAATTTTAATAACTGGAGGAGAAGAACTGGTTGAAGTGAACATTTTAAAACAATTTGAATGTATCAAAGGTATTTTCGTTTTGCAACAGACTTTTAGTCCCAACTAGATTTCACTTACACGTGATATATATACGGAATTAAAACACGCTGGAGTAATGGATAACGGCTTGGATTGAGGAATCGGAGAGCCGAGTTCGAATTCCAGTCGAATCCATTACATTCACTTACGTGCTAATACCCATGGGAAAGGTGTTGAATCCTCTTCTTCTTCCTCCAACTATGGGTAAATAGCAGGACAGACTGGTTTCTATAGCCTTGGATGGCAACTGGTGGAGGAGAAGGACAACTCTGAATTCAAAACCTGCGGAGGGTCGTTTGGGGACCCTGTGGCATTCGCTGCACCAGGCCCCTGTATTCGTCCCTCCAAAAAGTGTGGAAGGCCCTGCACAAAGCCTTCACCACTATAATCAAATCTCATGTGTCGGTGTCGGGCTTTCAGTTTCTAGGAACTGATCTACCTGACCCTCATACGTCGATGGGAGAGTCGATCATATATATATATATACACAGTTGTGGCCAAAATGTTCAGAACGGCATTGTTTTTGTCAGAATAGTAGGTATAAGTTTTTATCAAAGTTGTTTTATATTCTATAATTTTCCCAGACAATAAATACGATATTAATTGTTATTGTCTGAGATTTTGGTGTAATTTGAGAGGATAATTAAGGTTGTCTGTTTTCTAATTTTAATTATATATATATATAT
>OZ038487.1:27272911-27275411 GCA_964036315.1 Acanthosepion esculentum
AAAATCGAAACCACTGAGAGATAATATGGGCACTAAGCAAACACAGTTATCCAAAATGACGATGTAACTATCCTCTGGGACATGTCAATTCAAAGTGACAGGAAAATAAATGCCAACAGACTTGATATTATCATAAAAGACAAGAAGTTCATGAAGTGTATGCTTATTGACAGAGCAGTACCATCTGAGAGAAACACTTACATAAAATTTTGGACAAAATCACTATTTCCCAGGTAAGATGAACATGTAAGATGCCCAGAAGATCGTTCTGCTAAGAACATCCCATATACTAATAAAAGTGGTATTAATTAAATGACGATTCTTCTATAGGCCGTAAGAACCAGAACAAGAAACATAACATACACAAATAATAATAATAATAATAATAATAATAATAATAATATAAATGACGGCAAGATAAACCGCTTCATGGCCAATACTCTGTCTGTACCAAACAAGCTGACGTAGACAAAACCCGTACCCATCAGTGGCTACGTAGTGCAGGGTCGAAAGCTGAAACTGAAGGTTTTATCATTGCTGCACAGGACCAATGCTTGTTAACTAGGAATTATCAAGCACATATATCAAAATATTGTGTTAGCCCAAAATGCAGATTCTGTGATAAATATCCAGAAACCATTGATAATCTTGTATTAGGTTGCTCAATATTGGCACCCACTGAGTATAAATCCCGGCATGACAGAGTGGGCCAATATCTGCACTAGAAAATTTGCAACTTCTACGGGAAGGAAACTGAAAAAACTGGTATGAACACCACCCAGACCCGGTTACGGCGATAGGATCTATTACAATTCTATGGGATTACACAATACACACTGACAGAACAATCAAAGCCAACCGTCCAGACATTGTTATTAAAAACCACATACAAAAAACTGCCTCCTTATTGATATGGCAGTCCCTGCAGACTGCAATGTATCTTTGAAGATATTCGAAAAGCTGTCAAAATACAAGGACCTTGAAATCGAATCTCAAAAATATGGCACATGGGAACATCAACAATCGCTGTTGTAGTTGGAACCCTTGGACTGGTTTGAAAAGATTCCAGAAGACTAATTGAAGGGATCCCTGGAAGTCCATGCCTCAAAGAGATACAAAAAATTATTCTGACAAGTACAGCCCACACTTTACAAAGGGCTTATCTATGTAATTATTTTATTTTATTTTTTTGGCAGCAGTAGCAAGTGTCATGATATCATTTCTAACCTTAGGTCCCTGGGCGGGACACGGAAAGAAATGTGTAAATGGGAGATATCAAAGGAAATAAATAAATAATAATAACAATAATAATAATATTGGGTTATTAGATAAATTCGCTGGTAATTCTAACGTTACTTGAATTAAAACGCAAATATGTTACCGTAGAGTTTTTACCCGTCGATTTTTTACTCATTTTTATTATTTTTGAAATGTAATTGAATTTAATCCCTTTTAAGTAACTGAAGATGGAGCGGTAAATAGACAAAATGAGCATCTTCGACACCTGCTTCATTAACTGGACAACCCTCACACTCAGTTCGCTAATTTGATCAACATTATTTACTGATTTATTAAATTTTTGCTAAATAATAGATTATTGATTGGTTTATTAAATTTTTGCTAAATAATACATTATTGATTGGTTTATTAAATTTTTACTAAATAATACATTATTGATTGGTTTATTAAATTTTTACTAAATAATACATTATTTACTGGTTTATAAACTTTTTGCTAAATAATACATTATTTATTGGTTTATTAAATCTTTACTAAATAATAGATTATTGATTGTTTTATTAAATTTTTACTAAATAATAGATTATTGATTGGTTTATTAAAATTTTACTAAATAATACATTATTTACTGCTTTATTAAATTTTTACTAAATAATACATTATTTACAGGATTATTAAATTTTTGCTAAATAATACACTATTTATTGGTTTACTAAATTTTTATCTAAATAATCCATTATTTACTGGTTTATTAAATTTTTACTATATAATACATAATTTATTGCTTTATTAAATTTTTACTAAGTAATACATTATTTACAGGTTTATTAATTTTTTACTAAATAATACATTATTTACAGGTTTATTAAATTTTTTGCTAAATAATACATTATTGATTGGTTTATTAACTTTTTACTAAATAATACATTATTGATTGGTTTATTAAATTTTTACGAAATAATACATTATTTACTGGTTTATTAAATTTTTGCTAAATAATACATTATTGATTGGTTTATTAAATCTTTACTAAATAATAGATTATTGATTGGTTTATTAAGATTTAACTAAATAATACATTATTTACTGCTTTATTAAATTTTTACTAGATAATACATTATTTACTGGTTTATTAGATTTTTATTAAATAATACATTATTTACTTGTTTATTAAATTTTTGCTAAATAATATATTATTTATTGGTTTATTAAATTTTTACAAAATAATATATTCTTAACTGATTTATTAATTTTTTACTAA
>OZ038487.1:27277911-27327911 GCA_964036315.1 Acanthosepion esculentum
AAATAGATAGATAGATAGATAGATAGATAGATAGATATGAACAGATTGCGATAGATAAATAATGAACAGGCTGCGATAGATAGATAGATAGATAGATAGATAGATAGATATGAACAAAGTGAAATTGATATGAACAGATTGAGATAGATAACGCTTAAATTTTACTTATACTAATGGATACTTAGTGACTTATGAAATTGTAGTAGCCTGAAAAATGAAACTATAGTTGTGTATATACTTTAGCACCGACTGCATTTAGATCTTTTATACCTTGTTTTTTTATCGTCATCAACGCGTCTCCGTTCGCCCAAGGCTAATGATAACGTATCACATTCTTGATTTCTTGTAATTCGAGTCCAATTTATCACGTCGCATTCACTAGAGAATATTGCTAATCTTATTGTCTTACTAATTATCAGCACCATTGCAATACTCATAAGATGCTGATGAAACGTGGCATTTTACCGAAATCTTGTAAAACGAGTAAAATATCTAATGGTCAATACTGTTTTTAAAAAGTATGGGTTTGTGCGAATCATTTAATGGGAAAATGATAGAATATTTGCTATTATTATATTAAACAGACCCAACATATTCATTTGCTCTATTTCAAATTTATCTCTATTTAAAATTTGGATTTATTTTATAATTAATATTTGAAGATAGGCATTTATTTTATTCAGCCAATTGTTACGCTTCGGATGTTATATTTATAACTAGCAACATGGCCCGGCGTTGCCCGTGCTTGATTCAAAAATCGTACGACTCATACAGCAATCGCTATCACTTGACTTAAAATATTTTTGCCCTTCCTTGCCTTTAAAGGAGTGCCCTTTGCCGTGCTGATGTTGCTACATGCCTTACTTCTTGCCTATCTCACACTGCGAATTTTTTCTAAGCTCTATACTAAACATTAAATCTGTTACGAAAAAAGAACTAAACAAAATGAACACAAAACGATCAGCTTTAAAAAAGGACTCGTAACTGGAAAAACCGAATGAAAAAAGAATGTTAACAACAAACCAACCCAGTTCTGCGGAATCAGAATCAACGTTGAGTTTAAGCAAGCGAATGAGCCAATTGGAGTAAAGTGCCATGCAGATTTTAATTTTCCCCACTTGTGACGAATGTAGCTATCGATCTTTTTGTATGCTAGCATGCTAGTTAACATTCGTGTTAGTCAGCTGTTGGCTCTCACGCTGGCCAATAGAATCTTCCTGCCTATTCGTGGCAGCCAGCTATATGCTCTCACTCTGGCCAGTAGAAAATGGCCGCAAACTACATGAAGACTGCCGTAGAAGCATGAAAGTAATCGATTATTTCCACTATCGATGGGAGTTGGGAAATGCAAAGTCGGTCTTGGCCTTTTCCGCTAACTTGGAACATGTGCATATAAATTTTGGTGCAAATTCGTCGTTACACACACACACAGACACACACACACACACACACATCCTGCCTTTTATAGACAGAGATACAAGGAACGGTTAGAATTCAGCAAAAGGTATATATGGTTTAGACATACATGCCTACGAGTATATATATGCATATATATGTTGCACTGAATGGTACGGAAAAGAAAAATTATATAATTTTTTATACACAGTCTGTAGACGCACGTACGAAAATAATTAAAATGCCAGCCTGCTTCAATGGAGACGTTAGAGGTACGTTGGTTTCTGTGAGTAATTTGGAAGAGACAAAATTCAAACATTATCCTATGCACCATGCCGAGGTAAACTAGACTGACACGCGATCCTACAAAAGCGTGCCACGAAATATTGTCATGCATACAAATTCTCGTGCAAATTAATTGAATCAAAACGAATAATTCCGTTATTATTTACATTTTTTCGTATTTTTCCAATGAAACATGACGCAGTGAACATGTTAGTACTTCCCATGACCATTCCACGAAGTCGTTCCTTGCAAATTGACCATAGATTCTCAACTGGATTTAAATCAGGAGAGTTTCCGACAGTACTACAGTACTTTGATTTGCTCACTGCTAAGGCTTGCCGGTGAGTTCGGTGAGTCTTACAAATTTTCGTACGCTTCCTTGGAGTAACGTCCATCGCACAAAATGGCCGTAGGACAACTAATCAACAGTCAAAACAATAGGGTCTAGGCATGATGAAAATCTGATGCGATCACCGTCATCGCAGTAGTTTTCATATATATAGAGTGAGATTCATATTACTGTACACCACTGCAAATAATCTAATCTGAGGAATAAATAGAAAACGATAACACCTTGTCGCTCCAGTTGCTCGAGAACTGAGCGTATGGTGAAACAAAAGAAAGTAAACCGGTTGTTTCAGAAAATATATAGACTATATTCTAGACTTCATTTATTTCCCCAGCGATAAATATCTGCTCGTTTGTGATAAATATAGTGAATTGACTAACAGACATCACATCTATTTACGATTGATTTTAAATAAGTTATATATATATATATATATATATATATATATATATATATATTATCAAATATATATATATATATATATATATATATATATATATATGTAATTTACATATATATATATGTATATATTATCTGTATATTATACTATACTAGCAGTAAAGCTCGGGGTTTTAAGTAGATAAATTTTGTTGAGGTCACTGACTAGCCGGGAATCTCACTGGTAGCAAAATCAATGAGATCAAGGGCAACCGATTGCAATAGGTGGCTGCTATGTTGCTACTCCGTGCTTACCCGTAGATTGCCACCCGTTCATAATCGGTCAAGGTTTTTAATTCTGGCAATGTAAAATAGTGGTTGCGTTTTCACCGTAGGATTCGCTTAGCATATCGGCGTCGGTGGTCGGCAAAGCTGCTCTACTCCAGTTTGCACACGTTCACCTACTCGACCCTACTTAAGTACGGCTTGCTTAGTCTTGTTGGAAAGCCCTTGGTCTAGTGGTGAATTTGTGTCGATTCCTTTTTTTTTTTTGGCATAAGTCTGGAGTGTCCATTTACTGAACCGAGAATGATTTGACTTCATTTCCTATGGTAAGATGAACGTGACTCCCCCCGAACACACTCAGTAATTGTCGCGGCGCACGAACAAAGGTCATCACAGCTGCATGTTGGATTGGAGCTTGCAACGCAGCATTTGGCATTCCGTAAAGTTTGAAGTGCTGTACGGTAGAAGTTACTGGTAGACACAGGTACAATGAAGCACCCACAGAAATCGCTCTTCGTAATAGACGTTGGCTCAATAAGTAAGCGAAATACTCAGAACTTAATAACGACTGGCCAGCTTTCAGGTTTCAGCCTACTGAATCGACGTTTGAAGTAGCTACAGAGTGCAGTGTGGTGCATTGTGCATCTCAACAAAAGTGCCAACCGTTGTGTCAACATCTACGCGTCGCTGTCCTCATCGAATACCGCTCTGAATGCCCTGAATTGCGTGGCCCCACTCAACTATACCTCTCCAACCCTGTGAGCGCATGAAATTGTATGATTCAGTGTTGAGTCTAAAGCAGCGGGTAGTGCACACAGTAGCGCAAGTACATTTTGCCTTAGCGCATCACAGTATTAGACTGAGGTACCACCACCAGCCAATTGTAGGTGACGGGAATTTTGCAGTTGGGAATAAGTCAACCTCTAAGTATGTGTTGAATCATCTCTTTTTTAAATTGATTGACCACAGTTTAAGCTGACTTCAGTAAACACAAAAGCACACAACGGTACGCGCAACACAGGCTGGGTGAAAGATGGCGATAGCACTACAGCAAACATGTCAACAGGTGAGTGCGTGAGAAGCAAGGCGGAGACGGAATTAACTGGCTCGCTCCAGAAGGATTCCACGGTGCCAACTCCCTGCAGCAAACAAATTGTACAGGTGTAGATTAATTCAATAGGCGCAACCTGGCTAAGGCCAGTACAGAGATTCCAAACTAATCCCACAAAGATGAAGAGTGATGTCTGTGATGCGTTTCATGTATCACTGCCGGTGATCAAATGTATGACGGAACTGAACACTGAAACCTAAAGAAAGCGCATGTCATTGCAAGCCCCCTGTAGTGCTCAGCTATTCAAAAATGTTGGGAATGGATGCAGCATCAGCAATACATTTTCCTGGGGGGCGCTTAACACAATTATTGATGCCTCCACAGCGTAGATGGTAGTGGTGTAATGAAGATGACAGTGGCAGTAGACGGGAGGGTTTGACAGAAAACGCAAGCTGCCATGCGAATACGCCGAGGCATGTGAATGGAAGTGTTTATCTGGCGCGGTGTAGTAACAATGGGAGACAAATTTCACGGACGTCTGTAAGGTAAGTAGGCTGTGAAGGTGTGGTAAGAGGGAAAACTGCTCTTGGGAATCGGAGCTTTGCGTGGCGGTTTGTACTGTCGCCGACGGTTTATACAGTCCTGAAGACCGCATAGAGGTAAACTGTCAGCCGCCGCCTACGTCCCATCAACCTACAGAACCTCCTTGAAACGACATTTTTTGCAGAACCCCTGGGAGTGAAGACGAATACGTCCTCGCTTCTACCTAAACGCGAACAGCCTACGTAAAGCTGACCGTGGGAAAAACACTGTTTTGTCCTGTGATTTATTAATAGACATTGCAAAGCAAAGTGTGACGGGAAACTGCGACCTGCGGAATGTAAAGGGCACATCTAAATCCGACGGAGATAGATGCATGCGCGGTATGAATACAGTTTTCACCCCTTCCGCAACCGGTAAGAATCGTCGCTTCAATTAAATTTGGTGCCAAAGACTTAACCACCATGCGTGTACCATTGCAATGTTTCGGAGGAACCAGGTTACGCAAAAGCATAACGGGCGCGCCCACTTTCAGTCTCAGTGTGTGAGGGGGAAGCCCCGACGGTTCTAAGGAATTCAGAAGTTCGACTGGGTAGTCCGTAAGGTTGTCTGTGTCGGGCCTTCTGTTAATGGATTTGTAGATGTAATCGTCCCCGGGAATGCACTGCAGGATTTGTTCATTGATGCTAGTAACTGTGATGATTTTTGGAGCAAGTACAGCTCTTTCAGAGAGCCACTCGAGGTCACAGTAGTTGGCACTAAGATGCGGAAAGACGGCATCTCTGAGCTGTTGATGGGTGTCAACAACTGAACAGTGCTCCCACATTAATGTAGCCTTCTGCGTCTGAAGACGTTCGGCCCTCTCCGAGGGCTAGAAGGCCCCTTGAAAAATCAGCGGACTCGTCATCCCCAATAGTATGAGTTCGCATGTTGGTGTTCAGGTGCAATGACTGGACATGGGCCCAGAGTTTGAACGACTTAAGGCACGCACGAGCAGCATCCGCCCTTCTTTCTTATGGAATGACAGGCAGGGTTTGTCGAATGTCACCTGATAGGATAGTCAAGCCACCCATGAGAACAGTGAAGTCCCTAATGTCTTGAAGGGCCTATTCAACGCCTCGAGTGTTTTTTGTAAGCCATCGTGCAGTCGTCCCACACTATGAGTTTACAACGTCTTAATACGTCAGCCTGATCCGAATGTTTTGAAATGCTGCAAGTTGGAATTTCGGCCTTGGCAAGGTCAAGCGGATCTCTAAACATAGAGTGCGCCGTCCATCCGCCCGGCAGCAATGTGGCCGCAATCTCCGATGAGGCAACAGCAAGCGCGATGTCTCCGTACCGCCTGATTTCAGCTAGAATTACTCTTGTAACGAACGTCTTCCCGGTGCCACCGGGTGCGTCTAGGAAGAAGATGCCGCCGCGCTGTTGTCGGACGGCGTCAATCACCGTGGTGTAAGCTGTTCTTTGTTCTGGTAGGAGGCGTAGGTCAGCAGTGAAATAAGTCGTTTCTAGTGATAAGTCGGAGGTGTCATCGCGCACTGGCGGACGTAACCCGTATGAAGTTAGCACAGTTCCACCCATTTCAAGAGCAGTGTCTTCAACTTGAATGAGCGCCCTATTGTATATAAGGTCCGTGTAGCCCAAATCTGTCTCGGGCTCTCTCGACCTAGCTGTTACAGCAGCGTCCCTGGATTGACTAGCGCGCCTACGGTCGAATGTTTCAGCTGCCCTCGACCTGGCAGTGATGGCAGTGTTTCTAGCATTTCAAACAGACCTACGGAGCAGTGTCACAGCAACCCTAGCAGTTGCTGTTGCAGCAGCGTCCCTGGATTGACGTGCGCGCCCGCGGTCGAATGCTTCAGCTGCATTTGACCTGGCAGTGGTGACAGCATTCGTATCATTTTAAACAGATCTACGGAGCGGTGTCCCAACAGTCCTAGCGCTCGCTGTCGCAGAGAGCGTTCCTGGATTGACGGAAGCGCCTTCGGTCAAATGTTTCAGATGCCTTCAACCTGGCAGTGGTGGCAGCATTCGTAGCATTTCGAACAGACCTACGGAGCGGTGTCTCAGCAGCCCTAGCGCTCGCTGTCGCAGAGAGCGTTCCTGGATTGACGTGCGCGCCTGCGGTCAAGTGTCTCTATTGCCCTTGATTTCGCAGTGGCAGCAGCGTTTCTTACGTTACGAAGAAGTCTTTGATGATGCGTCTCGGAAGCCAGAGATGCAGAGGCGGTTACTGCAGCCTGTGCGTTCATTCTCGACCGTTGTGCATTCTTGAGCCTTGATCGCAACGAAGCCCTGTAGGCAGCTTTCCTAGCCAAGCAGATTGCACGCTGCTCTTGTGACTGCGAGGCTTGCGTGAGCGACCTGTGATAGTCGCATTGTAGTCTGCTCCTGGGACTCGTGGACTCTTCTTGCCCTCATAACGGACGCTCTTGCAGACCCAATGCTAATACGTAACCTCCTTTTTGGCGACATGGGGAAAAGTGATGCTAGTAGTGGTTGATTAGGGTTGCTCAATTGAAAGGTCTAAATTAGTATCAAAGTTCAAAGCGTGAGCCAGAATCGGGAAGGCAGGTATTTAAGTAAAACAGCTGAATAAATTGTGTATGGTAGTTGGAAAAATGTAGTTAAACAGACAAACGGAAAACAAAAACGTAAGAAACAACTTTCAGTAGGAGAAATGATCAGTTGAAGGAGCCTATCGTATCAACCGGATGGCGGCGTAACAGGAGCAAAAGTGAGACCTTCGTCCCACAGCTGTGCAGAGCAGGTTCAAATGCGAAGTATTACAGGCTAATCGATTGTACCAATAAGCGAGTGTCCTAGGGTCTCGAACACCAATCAGCGACCGCGTACTGCACTCAGCCAATGAGATACCGCTATGTGAAGCATGGTCACGCGTGTGTGAATAACAATCAGCTGTGGAGTCTGTAGTGTAGACATCTCAGTTGAACATACGTTTGATTGGTGTATTCGCAAATTCCGATGAAGACATGATTGTATCGACTTCCCTCCGGTATTAGTTGGTCACAAATGAGCTCACAGTGCAAAAGTTTTTAATTGTCACGACTAAAGCCAATAAAGTTTATCAAAATCCCAAGCAAGTTGCGAAAAACATCGCCAAATTCAGGTAAACTCGATTTGAATGGGAAGTCAAACGGGGTATGATTTCATCGACTTTTATCCGATAACTGAAACCGATATTGAAAAGGAAAGTCAGCACCTCAATATTGTCGGTAAATACTATGCTCAACTGGAATTTTGCTGAAAATTCTTTGCCATTAGCGAAAAATATAGCCAAAAATCAGCTAGACTGGACTTGAATCGGATGTCCCAAAGTGATCGATTGTATCGATTTTTTCCTGTAATTGATATTGATATTGAAAATGAATGTCAGTACCTCATAACTGCTGATAAAAATAATGTTCAATGTAATTTTTGTAGAAATTCTTCGCCATTTGCGAAAAATATAGCCAAAAATCAGCCTGACTGGGTTTAAATTGGAAGTCAAAAGTGGCATGATGTTATCGATTTTTTTCCGATAATTGATTCCGATATTGAAGAAAAAGGTCAGCAACTAATAACTGTTGACAAAACTAATGCTCAACATGATTTTCGTGAAAATTGCTTGCAGTTTGCTAAAAATGGAGCCAAAAGTCAGCTACATTGGATTTGAATCGGATGTCCCAAAGTGATCGATTTTATCGATTTCTTCCGATAACTGATATCAATTTTTAAAAACAAAAAAAAACAGCACCTCAAAACTATACGTAAGGGCATTGTTCAACGTGACTTGTAAATTGAAAAAACTATCACTGAAAATCTGATGAATTTTTTTCGAATCAATATTCGACCCCCTATCGGCTTTATCGATTTTTCCAAAATCAGAGGAACAATAGAAAATTCCGAAGACGTCAAGTACGAATGGCGTCAATTTCCGATCTGTGTGTGAATTTTCATGCCAATCGGACGAACCGTTTGCTTAGGATGAGGTAACAAGGTGACAAACACACAGACACACTAACAGAATGCTATTTATAGATACAGATATTATATTATATATATTATATATATTGTATATTATGTATATTATTATGCATATTATATATATTATATATGCAATTTATATATACAATTTTGCTGTTACACCCTGTATATATATACATATATTTTATATATATGCACACACACACACATACACACAAATATATATATATATACACACATACACACACATATATATATATATATATATATATATATATATATATATATATATATATATATATATATATATATATATATATAATATCTCCAGTTAATCAAACCAGTTAAATTTAAAATCTATTCTATAATAATATCGTTTTAACGTGACACATTGTACGCATGTATGTGCGTATTGTATCTATCTATCTATCTATCTATCTATCTATCTATCTATCTCAGTCTTTTCTTTATCTATCTATCTATCTATCTATCTATCTATCTATCTATCTCAGTCTTTTCTTTATCTATCTATCTATCTATCGACCGATCGATCTGTTGTAACTGAGTTATCAAAAATACAGTAGAAAACCGAAATTTGTTTAACAAGTTTATTATCTTTTGGTACAGGGAAACATAATGTAGAATAGAGACTAAGGAAGAGTATGTTTAATGGTGAAACAACAAAGCTAATATATATATATATATATATATATATATATATATATATATATATAGTTTACGAAAAACTAGGTAATCCGTATGGGTAGACCCAAGGAAGATAAAATCCAGAGAGCTCAATGTAAATCGGAGCTAATAATTTAAATAAAAACAGACCACTTTAAGGTTCCATATAATAAATTATTTCACCACAGCCCCATTAAAGGACCGCGGATCATCAGACTTTACTTCGAAAGATTGAAACGAAAAATGAAAAGAAATTTCTTTTCATTTTTCGTTTCAACCTTTGGAAGTAAAGTCTGATGATCCGCGGTCCTTTAATGGGGCTGTGGTGAAATAATTTATTATATGGAACCTTGAAGTGGTCTGTTTTTATTTAAATTAATATATATATATATATATATATATATATATATATATATATATATATATATATATATATATATATATATATATATATGACAACCAAGATGGGGAGAGTAGTCCGAGAATATGAAAAATATTGATCACTTCACAATTGTTGTATATAAAAAATACTATTCTATTATAATTTTTAACAAATTAGATAAATAGCTAAAACCTTAAAAAATAATATTTAGACCACAGTTTGAGGGTTCACACCTTACCCAGAGGTGGAACCGTAACAGATGCTACCACTTTGAGTCAGGGTGGACCAGGGAACAACAGCAATTAAGAGGGGTTTCGACGCTTTTCAAAATCTCCCAAAGGCCTTTCTGCCGGATGTAGTTTATTGTCATACCCAGAACGAGTGGGGCATATGGGATGTTGTGTTAATGAAAGATATTTTTATGGTTTTACACGGCTTGGATTTTATTCATTTATTTTTAAAAATGTATGTTTGTTTATATATAAAAGCTGATATATTGAATAAGGACGGATAAGAAGACAATTGCCCGGTATATCCGTATATCCTGAGAATTTTACCAGATTGGTTGTGAAACCATTGACCCGCATAATGTATTACGACGGAGTAGTGAATTGATGCACGCTGAGTGGCCAATATATTCAGTCTCATGCCACAGCTAAGCTACGTTTCGTGAATAGCTTGTCAGCAAGATGTGATCAAGGCAATGGTTAACAAGCTTGTCTCGCTAGATAAATTATGACTAAATAGTGAACTTTATGGTCACCCTGCATATATATGGGAACGCTTAATTTTTTTTCCCTATATAATTCATGCTCATTTCTTATTCGCTTTACGTTATTTCAGCTAAGGAAATATTTCATACGAACACTACTGACGAAGAGCGGGTGAAACCTGTATACTGATATTGACGGAGCCATTGTTGGAATAACCCTCAGCCCCAAAACAAACCGAGACAAGATTTGGCTAGCGTATTTCATAGACGAATGCTTCTTTTTTTTATTGTTTCGATTAATGGCAAATAAAGACAAAGGTTTGGATAGATGACAAGAATTATAAAATTTGCTGAAGTTGGCTGGACACTGAGCCATATTCGGTTTATTTGGTTTTTATTCTTTCTTCTTTCGTTTTTTTTTTTTTTCGTTTCATTTATTTCTTTTTCATCATTCCATTTTAATTTAATAGCCATTTTTCTTGTCTTCCCCACATAGAGACAGTGATGAAATTCTGACGTACCTAACATCTGGAATCTATATATGCCAGATATTTGGTACTTATTAAATTTTAAAAACTGTATGTTAACATATAGTCAAACAATTTCACGTTGTCATTCAGAAAGCCGTTTAATTATGTAATGTTTGGAATCTATCAATTATTCATAAAAATATATGCAAAGACTACAATATCATTCTCCTACAAGATAAGTGAAAAAAAAAGGTTTACCTTTGTTATGTTTTGCATATCTCATATCTGCATAAAATAAATTAACCTCGAATCCGTTAATGAATGGTATGATCCTTGTTTATAAATTCCGGTTTTATCAGGTCTTTTTTTTTAAACCGGAATTTATAAACAAGGATCATACCATTCATTAACGTATTCGAGGTTAATTTATTTTATTATTAAAAATTGTTTGCGAGAGTGATTCTTGCCATATCATTAACTTCATTATCTGCTTTTCGTATGAATGATTCGCGTAATATAAATTGAACCCGCACCACATAATTGATATATATATATATATATATATATATATATATTCAAAGTACTTATATCAGAGCAGGAACCTGAAGATTTTCCTTCCTTGTTTAACCAAAGCTCAGTGGCAAGGAGGAGAGGAGTATCCATTCATTGTATTTAGGCCATAACTAAATGTTAACTATTTTCCTTGTGTGGAACAACTAAATTTGGCTTTGGTAGACATATTCCCACTTATCCATCACATCACAAATATTTAGTTGTTCTGCACATATGCTAATGTACACAACTTCACAGAACTGAAGGTGCAAAATGGCTTTCGCAAAGAAAGAAATGAAAAAAAAAATTTTCTGTTGCTGTGTTTGGTTGTTTTTGTTTAGTGGCATATCAACACCTCTATGGGTTATTTAATGCCAAATTCTAAATATTTTTTACGTAGTTTTATTTTTTATATTTTTTGAGATAATAATATATTGAGTGTTACAAGATATACTAATTATCCCATAGCTTGGGGGAGAAAAGGTGGATTCATACCTTTCCCAAGTGCATTTGTGCATGAGTGACGATAATGGACCCAACTGAAATTTGAACTCGGCTCCCTGATTAACAATTCCGACCCATTATCCAATACACCACTCGTACATCCAAGCTTAAAGCATTTTTGCTGTATTGCGTTCCTTCAGGACGTGAGCGATCATGGTACTCGACAGTTTCTTCTCGTTCTTTCCAATGTTTTTCTTCTTGCTACCGCTCCTAATCCTTGGTCTACCAACCATTTACACCCATTCGTTAGATAGATTATTCGCTGTTTTCTTCTATCCCACTCGCCTTCAGTATGTCTTGTGTGTATTAAACTTTCTAAGCCTTCTTTCCTCCTTACGTGACTTAACTATCTTTTTCATATGCTAAGTATTCTTTTTGTTCCCATCATCTTGAATACAGTGCTATTCGTGACTCACCCGATTTTTTTTACTCAAAGACTTTTTCGCCAATTGTTTTTGGGGTCAAACTAATTTTTAATCTTACTAATAAAAAGACCCCTCCCTGACCACCTAGTAAAAAAGTTTACTTACCCTATTGATAATTATAACTTTGGATATAAATGAGATTTATGGAAAAACTCACTTATTTCTTGCAACTAATAATCAATAGAAACATAACCGAACAGCTTTAAATAAAGAATAATAGAGGTATAATTTATTTATAATCGTTAATATAGTTCGAAATATTTAATAATCTATGGGTCCTACTTTATTTTGAATAATTTTTTCAATACTTTTTGGCATTGACTTGATTAGGTTCTGGCAAATCTCATCTCCAAGCATTGAATTCCATTCGGATATGAAATTCACAATCAAATCCTCTTTGTTGCTCAACTACTTTCTCGAGAGCCTGTACTTTATAATGCTCCATAAGTTTTCTATGCGGTTGAGGTCAGGAGATTGGGGCGGCCATGTCATAACACTCACCTGCTTCTCATCAACGTATTCCTTCATCAATTTTGATTTGTGACAGGGAGCATTATCCTGCATAATTGGTGGGGTCGATTTGCAGAAGACTCTAAAATTCTCTTGTCCTGCTCGGATTTAAGAAAGCACTTCCATGAAAAGAAAAGCATCCGCAGAACATTATACTGAACGGATGCTTGACGGTACTAACTGCTAAATTCAAAGAGTTTTCAAAGTTTCTTCTGCGGATTTTAGATCTAAGGGATCCTTTGAATTGAGCTCAACTTTCGTTTCATCGGAGAAGAGAACATTTAGTAAAAAAAAAAATCAGGTGAGTCACTTTTATCGAACAGCACTATCATTCCTCGTTGCTCTAGTGATCAGTTCATGATATTCTAAGCATTCTTCTGTTAAACTATATCTCTGTTACTTCAAGTCTCTTCATCTGCAAGGAGATTGTCCAGCATTCACTGTCATATAGGAGGCCAGTCAGAATTAATTTAAAATATTAATTTAAATTTATTTCAATCCTTATTAAAAGCAAAGGAAATTAGACAAAATTCGGTGAAAATCGGATATTTGCAATGAAATAGTCAAATTGCCTATCAGCTTCCCGTTAAAAAAAAAGTACTTCTTTAGGACGGAGGCGATCATGGCTCTCCACATCTTATTGTCTTTTGTAACTCTAACTTTTCTATTTTTTGCTATTTCTCCTAATCCAGCTTCTGAAAGTCTTTTATCCGATCTCATTGGCGAGTTCATTCTTTCTTCTGTCTATATTTCCTTCATTATGTCTTGTGAGAGTGACATTCTACAAGCCCTATGTTCTTATTATGTGGCCTAGGAATTTCGACTATCGTTTTCGGATTCCGAGTATTTTTTCTTTTTTTTTTTGTTGTTGTTGCTTTGTTTCCATTTTCCTCGGGACTTCATCGTTACACACATGGTATCCTTTTGTAGAACTACAGTTCTGTTGCCCGAAGTCTCTTCGACTATGAGGCCTGGCTACCATACAGGAACACCGATAACGAGGCTAATTTTCGTATTTCATTTATTTTACATTCCTTTGTTTGCTTGAGTCATTCTATTTTGTTTCTTTCTCTTTAAACTACAGTAGCCATTGTTATTTTGGTACAAGTCTTTTTTTTCTTCCTTTCTTTTGCAACAACTATTTGTATTTACCGTTTTTCATTTTCAAGTCAAACTCTTTCTTTCACTCACGTCTATCAATTTTTCAACTTGGTTGATTATCTACCGGTTCAAACTTTCTCTATTAATTTTTTTCAAATCATCCTCTCTCTTTCTTTCTCTCTCTCTCTCTCTTATTCTTTCTTTTATATGAGCAAACACGCGTTTTTATTACACCCACGTGAATCTCACGATTTTCCTCTCTCTCTCTCTCTCTCTCTCTCTCTCTCTCATTTTCTCTCTCCCACATGAACCTCACGATTTTCTCCTCTCTCTCTCTCCGCCGCCCCTCTCTCCTTCCGCCCCCACTCTCTCCCACTCTCCCCCACCACTTCTCTCTCCCTGTTTAGAAACTTTTCGAAATGGCATTATTGAAACTGATATCTGCCCAGAGCCACGAACGCTGACGTCGTATCACGTGACGTGTTGCATTTGCATAAGATCACGCGGTGGGACTGTTCGATCAGCAGAACTCGTGATGAAAATCACACGCGCGTGCGCGTGCTCGCACACACACACACACACACACACACACGCACGCACACACACACGCACGCACACACGCACGCACACACACACAAATGTGCACGTACGCACGATCGCACACACACACACACACACGCACGGCAAGAACGCAGACAAATGTACAAATATAGTTTCACACTCACACGTATACAAGAGAGAATGACGATAAGCATATGAGAAAATACGTTTATATTCACATTATTAAATATCGGTTGTCTTACTAGATCAATTATAACTGAACAGTAAGTTCAATCCTCACTGTGTACCCGTACCTTCGGCCCTATGCCATATCTACGCTACGCTTAGAAAATCACCACATTATTATACATCTCCATAAATATATATATATATATATATATATATATATATATATATATATATATAAAATTGTCCAAATTGTCTAACTACAAAATTGTCCAATTGTTAGATTAAGATTTGAACCCCTGTATCTTAGAAATGATTAAAGATATCTTACTGGAATTCTCCGAGGTTTTTATAACACTACTGGACTCTACTTTGAGCAATAATTTTTAAGTTGTCTTAAGTTTCATATTTTTAAACTTTGAATTTTAAATTTTAGATTTTAAATATTTACTTAATTTTTTTAACTTTAATTATTAGTTGTTATTAATAATATTAATATTTTTTCTTTTATTTTAAAATCATTTAATTTTTCTCCTATTTTATTTTGTTGGTATTCTTCAAAATAATATCAAGCGTTAATTGTAAATTATATTAATCTGTATTTATTAAATTAACCATAATATGGCTATATGTGTTAATTTATTCTTCCTTTTCCCTTTTTCCTCCCACCCCTTCTTGCTTTCTTTTATATCTTATCTTTTTCTTCACTTTTTCTCTTTGCCTTTTTTTCCTTTTCCTGCGAAATGACTTATTAAATCGGTCAAAAGTTTGGCACTTGACCCCCACCTCCCTTATTCTTAAGTATCTTAATAAGGATAAACTTATTCTTATCTCTCCCTCTCTTCTATAATTCCGATCATATCTGTTCTCCTCCTCACCCTCTCTCTATCACATTACATCAACTTGAAACTACCCCTCAAAAGCTTTTATAAAAATAATATGTAAATTTTTAAACCATTTTCTTTTATGATTAGAAATGTGATCTGAAGAACCAGAACAGAATAACTTCCCTGGGGAAATGTAATCAAAGGGCTCTTAAGGTTGCCTTTTTTTCTAATTAAACATATATATATATATATATATATATATATATATATATATATATATAGAGAGAGAGAGAGAGAGAGAGAGAGAGAGATGAGAGGTACCTTGGATTAATGGATAGCGGCTCGGATTGAGGAATCAGAGAGTGAATACCAGTTGGATACATTACATTAGCTTACGTGCTAATACACTTGGTAAAGGTAGAAATCCTCTTGGCATCAGGTCTAGGAGAATGACAACTCTGAATTCGAAACATGCAGAGGGTCGTTTGGGGACCATTTGGCACATAGTGCACAAGGCAACTCTATACGGTTCTTCGAAAAGTGTGATTGTTTCTGCACAAAGCTTTCACCACTATAATCACTTGCTTGGCTCTCGGTTCCTACGAACTGAATTTCTTCAACCTCATACGTCGTCAAATAGACGGGAGAGTCCAGTATATATATATATATATATATATATATATATATATATATATATATATATATATATATATATATATATATATATTGTCATCCAAAGACAGACTGTGTCGCTGTATCACAGCTCATCAGTGTGGCTAGACGTCCGGTTGCCTCCAGCTAGGATCGAAACCCAACTGAATTAGTGTCAGTCAGGGATTCTACCACTAAGCCGTTGACGCACGGCAGGGATGAAGGAGAATTTAAGCGTGTTTATTTTTAGATAAACAGACAGAGAGAACTCGATTCGATTTACCGAAGAGTCTTGCATATATATATATATAGATAGATAGATAAAAGTGCTCAATACAGAAGTAGAGCAGACTTTCCCTGACGATCAACTTAGGTGAAACCTTAGTAGGTTTGTCTGGCTCTCTAGGTTTGACTATATATATATATATATATATATATATATATATATATATAGAACCTTATATAATTATAACTATACCTTATAGTAAAGTTGATATACATACACATACACATACACATGAACACACAGATGCAACCCTCAGGCCTCTAAGTGTTGACTTCTATGTTCACTTTTATATATATATATATATATATATATATATATATATATATATATATATATATATATATATGTATATGAAAGTGGACATGGAAGTCAGCACTTAGTGGCGACAATCTGTTTCATGCTAGAGCAATCGTCAGGCAACTTGCCTGACGATTGCTCTAGCATGAAACAGACTGTCGCTTCTAAGTGCTGACTTCCATGCCCACTTTTATATTTACACACCCTCTATCTCTGATATTGAGCACTTTATCCCATAAATATAGCACACTTTAAGACTATATTTCTTTATATATATATATATATATATATATATATATATATATATATATATATATATATATATATATATATATAAGCACGTTTGATTAAACAAGCAGGATATGATGTTATTAAAGAGCGAGGAAGAAACAATGGTTGTATATATTCATATTATTTTTCCGTGTAGTTTCGATATATTCACAAAATCATCGTCAGGGTTATGTTGGCTAAATTTTTGCCTTTGAGGTTAAAGCGTTAACAATTTCGCGCATCTGTGTGTGTGTGTGTGTGTGTGTGTGTGTGTGTGTGTGTGTGTGTGTGTGTATTTGTGTGTTTGTTTGTGTGTGTGTGTGTGTGTGTGTGTGTGATAATGATGGGATATATTTTAAGTATCTTTGATCATAAAATTGACACAGAGCGCCAAGCATATTTATTACGTAAATGATATACAAAAGTTCAATATATTATTTCCGATTTCACTATTACATCGCTAAAAGGAGAACATGCCTAAGCTCGCTCTCTCATTCCAAACGCAGATGGCATAGCCTGTGTCACGGAAGTTTATAACAACGGGCAGGATCACCTTTCCGTATGGCGTCTGTCGCCTTCCACAAACGCTGTCGGGATTTCCTTTGGCCTGCAACGATGGATCTTTGGCTGGCGAAGTATGGTTCAACTAAGTATGCAATTTCTTTTGGAGTCCACGGCATTATGAGGGGCAACCGTCAGCAAAAGAGATATCAGATACCTGAGGTTTGGTTTAGTTTATTTTGTTTTACGGCATATCAACCTCAATGGGTTATTTAATGCGAACAACATTTTTTATGCTATTTTCCTTCAAAATTGTATTGCTGGTAATATTCTTTTCAAAAAAGTATCGCTGGTAATAGTTAACTATTTGACCATAGCTGGGACCCTAACAGTTGCTACCACCCCAAGTCGGGGTGGACATGAGAACACCAGCAATTAAAAGGTGGTTCCATGCTCCTCAAAACCTCCTGATCAGAGGCCTTGCTGCTGGACATAGTTTAACGTCTTACCCAGGACGCGGATGTAGTTTAACGTCTTACCCAGGACGAAGATACCTGAGGGAAACAGAAAAAATAAGATGAACTCTCGGATATCAGTTATGTAATAAATATATTTGTCACTCTATATCATTATTATAAATTATAGGGCACCATATATATATATATATATATATATATATATATATATATATATATATAAGTGAACATAGAAGTCAACACAGTCTGTTTCATGCTAGATGCAATCGTCAGGTCTGACGATTGCATCAAGCATGAAACAGACTGTCGCCTCTAATTGTTGACTTCTATGTTCACTTTTATATTTACACTCGGTCTATCTCTGATAGTGAGCATTTTATCCCATGAATATAGCACATTATAATTCTATATTTCTCCATATATATATATATATATATATATATATATATATATATATATATATATATATATATATATACCCTGAAGATCCGCATAGGTGAAACCTTGGTAGGTTTGCCTGGCTCCTTTGTTTCATGGTTAGATTTGCTCTACTTAATGTACTGAGCACTTTACTTAGTTATTTTTGCTTTACTCGTTTTGGAGGTTTTTTTTCTTTGGACTCTGAGCTTGGATTCTGGACGATTGTTTTCGCCTCAGTTTCATGTTCTTAGTTCTTTCTTTTTTATTCCTTATTTTTCCTTGGGCATTGGTTTGTTTATTTACAAGCCAAAACACGTAAGGTTTTGCCAGACGAGTATAATTACATATATTTATTATATATATATATATATATATATATATATATATATATATATATATTATTATTATTATTATTATTATTATTATTATATGTAATTATAATAAAAACATATTGAAATCGCTACACAAAAGCTTTCGTATTTCAATATTTGATTGTAATTCTTCAGGCGATGTTAAGTTACTGCTGATTAAATGATGTTTAAGAAAATTTAAAAACAAAGTGTTATCACTTTTCTAAAATTTAAAGCGGGGGGGAACATAACTTCAGAATTAAAATTAGACCTGTGGGTATGTCTTGACTAACCAATTAAATGCCAGATCTACGCTAAATAAAAACTCAAGCTCAGAGGTTGGAGGTGGGTGAGTTATTTTTTCATGTCATGATATATATATATACTATACTTAAACATGAAAACAAAAACTAAAAATTCTTGAATATATATACATAAAACAGTTGAAACCTAACCTGGACAAAATAAATTACGAAATCTACACAAATATTCTTAAATGCCTATAATTGATAACAGAAGCCATTGGTTTATACCAGCGGCTTCCCATACTTAATACATGTCGTTTTCACTGTCGCGTGGTCATGTGTGACGTCACAAGCCCCGACGCGATTTTCGCTTCCGCGTCTCGTATACACGAGTTTGTCGTTGCTATGAAATTATTCATGCAACAAAAACCGACTATCATTATTGTTTCGTCCGTGTATTGGTTGATATATTGAAATGTAACTGTCATCTTTGATAATGGCTCATGTAAGCCGAAAGCTTAGATTGGATTTAAACATATATCAATATGGTAATTTCATTTCGTATTTCAATGATAATGTTATTGATCTGACAACTGACACGCGATGGATGTTATTAAGCTTACCAGACAATATGAAAGAAGCTTACTTAAAATAAATAGAAAAACTTGTCTATATTATGTAATGAAACATGCATCAATGAATATATATATATATGTGCGTGTGTGTGTGTGTGTGTGTGTGTATGTGTGTGTGTGTGTGTGTGTGTGTAATTTATGAACGCATGATCACAAATAACTAAATTGAAAAAATAAATAATCAACAGCAAAAAAAAACCCAAAAAACATAAGTAAACAGTAATAGAAGGCACTGGGAAGTAATGGATAGTGACTCGGATTGATGAATCAGAGAGCCGAGTTCGAATTCCAGGCGAATCCATTAAATTCACTTACATGCTAATGTAAGGTATGAATCCTCTTCTTCTTCCCCCACTCAGCTATGAGTAAATATCAGACCAGACCAATTTCTATAGCCTTGGATGGCTACCGCAGAAAGAAATGGCAACGTACTGCGGGGAAAAAAACTGCCTCGCACATGGCACATAACTGACTGAAACAATAATAAATGAGTAAAAAGTTACCAAATGACTATGCAATAGCTACAAATAAGCGAATTCTGATTCACAATTACTTCCACTCAATAAATTTTAGAATAATTTTAAATATAGCATTTGCCTTCTACCCAATATCAGTTAGAATAATGTAATAAACCGGAAATACCTGAACAAGCTACACATAATGCCCCATTGACCATCATATAAAAATAACTGAATCACCACATGTTGACCATGTTCACCATAGTCTATGAATTTAGAATCCAGCGCAGTACGTAATCTGTTCAATCAAACAACGTTAAAGATTAACATTCACGGGTCAGACACTCTACTGAATCTGACTATATCGCCAATACCACCAGCAGCTGTTCCGTAATTCTTCAAACTTCGATATCAAAGTCTGGCAGTGCATATTCGGGAAACACCTGGCTCCATTTATACACGTCGTTTTGAATATTTTGAGCCTTCTGATTGGTTAATCTCTCTATTGGTGAACTATAAAATGAGTCAGCTCATTTTGGCTGGCTTACTAGTACACCAGGGTACCCAAAACTCCAACAGCACAAGACACACATGTTCATAAGATTGAGTATTCAGAACATTCACGTTCTGATCATGTGATCCAGGTTCAAATGTAAGCATGGTCGTTTTGTCAATAAAGTGATTTGCCTTCGATCTGGAAACGCCATCTGATACAGTCGCGCACCATCGCGTTCATTGCTATCCGCGCGGCTCTATGTAAAATTATATCTGCCTTCTCACGAAATGAATATCCTGCCATTGTTAAACGGAACACTTCTCATTTAAATCACTATTACACACGTTTAATTTTTAAAGAGAGACAAGCCACAAATATACTTAGTCTATATGGCAACAAAGTGCCATCTACCGGAAGCATAATTTAAACTTAATAACCCCCAAAACGAAGGATTTACAGACATATGTTTATATGGACTTTTGTCTTTGATCTGGTGTGAGAAACCCTCCTTCAAAGTTTGTAAAATATTATATATATATATATATATTATTATCAGTTATCAGATCAAAGTGTTATAAAAAACATCTATCTACCCACAATTTGTAAGAACCCTTAAGAAACATTCTGGTCGAAGACATAAAAATTCTATATAAATCATATTACCGGAAATATCTCGCTATAAGTGTGACCTTGTATATTAAACAACTCTCTCCCACTTTCAACCTCAACTTATTTAACAGTGGGAATAGAATCTTGAAAGTTTCTTAATAAACAGGAAGACACTCACTTTAATTCCGACCGCGCTTTTACCAGTAGTCAAAACAACACAAAAAGAAAACACATCTTAAATAATAAAAACATGAAGAAATTGAAACAACCCCCCTTGAAAATGTCTAAAGAAATTGTCGAGCGCACTTGGGATAATGGGCAGTATGGACAATTTTTGCCTTCCCTTAGTGGCACCAATCGGGAAAATGTAAGAACGCTGGAGAAAAATAAATAGAAATTAAATTAAATTTCTCTTGTTTTCCATACTTAACGAAAAGTTGGTGTCCAAAATATATATTAATAAATATAGAAACTGATCTTCAGCAATGGATAGAAAATAAATTGATAAGTATTTATAAGGACATTGTTGATAGGCATAATTGGTAATGCTGAAAAGGGTTGCTTCCATACAGGAAAAAGTTGTCATTCTGTAACAGAAAAGTTGCTGATACTTTCTGTTGAAATCCATAAAATATTTCTCTTAAAATAGTTTCTTTTAAATAGACTTCTCACGTCCATTAACCATTATGGCTCTTTCTCTTACTGATGGGTATTTCCTTCCTAAACTTTTTTTTTTATTGAAGTCTGGAAAGTTAACACCTTTATATCTTTATTTCCCCTTCCAGTTACTTGAGGTTTTGATGTTGATGTCGTTAGAACTATGCCAGTGATGTAGTTTTTATTCCATGGTAGAGGTCTTTGTTTGTGATTCTGTAGCGCCAGTCTACCGGGATCTTATGAAGGATTGTCTTCTTTAATATATAAAGTATTCATTCGCCATTTTTGATTATTGATCTGAGAAGACGTTTGTAAACATCAATCGAATCAAAAAAATAATGGTAGATTAATTGGTAGACTCGTGCATTGATTGAGGTTGACGGACACGAACAGAGAATGATAAAATCAGAAAGTACCTGATAGATAGACTGAATTTCTCCCATTTGGCATTTATACTTTCACATTTGAATATCGATAATTTCGAAGAACAGTAATGGACTGATTACAGTTGTACGGGGCGTGGTAGACAGTTAGGAGGCGCCAGTATAACTTTGGGGTTAACATTTTAGCCCAGATCTTCATAATAACGTGACTAATTAATGAACTAATTTTACTTTTTATCTGAAGGACTAGAGAATACGCCTCCCGCTCATCTATAAGTACCAAAAATGCAGGAGGGATTTCATTAATATCTCTGCTTGATTAAACTTATTTCTGCTTCACAAGATCCAAGGATTTGTCCAATAGAAACCAAAAGTCTTTGAATGAAAGGGAAGTGGAATTCTTCAGATCTCTAATTACAAAAATCAAGAATCAGATTTCCGTTATTTGAGGCCGACGGGGCAAAAGGAATCATGGGTCACATAGTATAATGTACTCGGTCACACTTATATACATTTACACACACGTACACACACACCTATATATATATATATATATATATATATATATATATATGATATTTCATGGAAAACGACAGAAAATGTGCTTTTATTTAGTTTTTATACAATTTCTCATGCGATCTAATAATGTTTTTTTTTCTTTTTGGATGATAAATTATATAAAAATTGTCCGAATGTTCTTTTTATCCGAGCGTTTTCGGCTATACATTTAGCCATTTTCAATGATTATATTTTAACTGTTAAAACAAGAAATAGTTGGTTGTATGTATATTTTTTATAAAATTTAATAGCATCATCTACATGGAAAAAAGGCTAAGAATAATGGAAAACAACACTTAATAATATTAACTTTGAACATGGATATAATATCTTGACCGTGTTTTGAAAAATGAAAATATTTTATAAAACATACATACAATCTATATCTGTAGTTTGTATGTATAAATATATATATATCAAAGATCTATATATCTATATCTGTAGTTATATAGATCTTTGATATATGGTTTGTAATAACCAGTATTCAAGTCAAGGTCACATTCAGAAATTTGATCACTCTAGAATTGGTGGTAGTGGTAATATTTAGCTCGTGGTCTTTGAAACATTTTATCAGTTCCTTTCTCAATCCGTCTATATTTCTTGTACTTGTTTTACGGAGAAGGATTACATCCTTATCTGTACAGAGTCCAGTGTCCTTAATGGCGAAGATACATCTTAGTCGCCGCAATAACAAAATTTATGATGGTTTGATTCTTTACTGATGTATCGATGATTCACAATACTTTAATTCTTTTTTAAATATATATATATATATATATATATATATATATATATATATATATATATATATAAATCCTGTTTATTTTAAATGCAAGATATAATTTTTTAAATACATATATGTAATCCCAGTATAATATGCCAAGATTACGACGTAATAAGACGTAAGTTATATTTCTTTCTTTCTCGTTATACGACTTGGCTCTTGTTATAATGTCCCAGTTAATGAAAGTTGAGTTGCTGTCATTCTTTAATTGCAAATAATATTTGGACAGAGCAGTGCTGTTTTAGTATTTTATATTACCTAAAGTCATTTCATGATGGTAGAAATGAAATGTCCAATGATTTTCAGTGGAAACAAAATAAAATTTAACATCGTTACCAGAATGTATGCTAGCTCGGTATACAATATTATCAGTTATACATTGACTGTTTAAGGGACAGATCATTTTTTTTTTTGGCAGTTGGATTTATCTTTAGAAAAATTCACGTTGTCATTGTTGGAAATAGAGTGCTGTTCGATAAAAATGACTCACCTGATTTTTTTACTTAAAATTTTTTTCGCCTATTGTTTTCGGGGTCAAACTAATTTTTAATCTTACTAATATAAAGACCCCTTCCCGACCACCTAGTAAAAAAGTTCACAAACCCTAAGGTATTCTATTCCTAATTAAAATTTTGGATATAAATGAGATTCAGGGAAAAATGTGCAAAAAAAAGCGACTCACTTATTTCCTACAACTAGTAATCAATGGAAACATAACCGAACAGCTATAAATAAAAAATAATAGAGGTATAATTTATTTATAATCGTTAATATAGTTCGAAATATTTAATAATCTATGGGTCTTCTTTTATTTTGAATAACCTTTTCAACCCTTTTTAGCATTGACTTGATTAGGTTCTGGCAAATCTCATCTCCAAGCATTGAATTCCATTCGGATATGAAATTCACAATCAAATCCTCTTTGTTGCTCAACTGCTTTCTCGAGAGCCTGTACTTTATAATGCTCCATAAATTTCTATGGGGTTAAGGTCAGGAGATTGGGGCGGCCATGTCATAACACTCACCTGCTTCTCATCAAAGTATCCTTCATCAATTTTGATTTGTGACGGGGACACATTATCCTGCATAAAAATTTGATTTGCACCCTTCGATTTGCACCCTTCCAGCAGAAGGGAGCAGACAAGACTCTAAAATTATCTTTTACTGCTCGCTGCTGAGAGTCTTTTCAATAGGTTTTAAGAAACCAGTTCCATGAAAAGAAAAGCATCCCCAGAACATTATACTGAACGGATGCTTGACAGTACTTTGTGCTAAATTCAAAGAGCTTTCAAAGCTTCTTCTTCAGATTTTAGATCGCTTATCCTTTGAATTTAGCTCAACTTTCGTTTCATCGGAGAAGAGAAGATTTAGTAAAAAAAATCAGGTGAGTCACTTTTATCGAACAGCACTGTATATTTGTTTAATATAATGTTGTGATGTTGGGATATGGATGCGTTGATGTTATTAATGCTGCTATAGCTGATTCTAACATTATTTTTGTTAAAGATCTTTTTTTAGTGAATGGTTAAAATGCTTATGAATTAAATTTAGGACAATATTTCCAATATTAATTTGAACATAATGATTAAAAGGTGGATTGAACCATATAATTTCATGCTTACTGTGTTTCCGTTTATTTTTTACCATCTTTGTGTTTTTTCTAAATACTCTAAATTTACTTTGATTGTTTAGTTCTAAAGCCTTCATATATTTATTTTTATTATTATCAAATATTTCTTTATTGTTGGAGTTGATAGGTAATCTAACTTGAATTGATTTATGTAAATTATCTAGAATTTTATGATGGTGGTTTGATTCTTTACTGTCGTATCTATGGTTATATAGATCTTTGGTATATGTTTTTTTTTAAATTAAAATCCAAGGTCACCTCGAGAAATTTGATCACTTTAGCATTGGTGGTGGTGATACTATTTAGTTCATGATCTTTGAAACATT
Source organism: Acanthosepion esculentum (assembly GCA_964036315.1). Classification (NCBI taxonomy): domain Eukaryota; kingdom Metazoa; phylum Mollusca; class Cephalopoda; order Sepiida; family Sepiidae; genus Acanthosepion; species Acanthosepion esculentum. The sequence continues at coordinate 27,303,107 of OZ038487.1, forward strand.
TTATCACTTCCTTTCTTAATCTTGGACTTGTTTTACAGAGGAGAATTACACCTTCATCCCTATAGAATCAGGTTGCTTTATTGCCGAAAATAAATCTTAGTCGTCACAATAACAAGAATCCAACAATTTCGCATAATTCCGATAAACCAAATGCCCCCATAGCAATGTTAAATTTTGTACACTATTTACATTTTTCGGACTATTGTCCAATTAAAAATATCGGTAAAACCAGCAAATCATCCTTGAATGAGCATGCAAATACACGAAAGTTGGTCTAAGAATTAACCAGTGGCATAAAACAGCAGAAGCCATAGAATGCTTTATTAATATAAAAAGGAAGAATGTACATTAATCCAATTTGATATTTGTGAGTTATATCTGTTCATCACAAGAATTCCATTAGAATCTTCTAATATCTGCTATAAATTTAGCAGGAAATTACTGTCCTATTAGCAATAGCGAAATTAAAATCATAAAGCATACACAAAAACCTATATTATTCCATAATGATTAATTGTAGACAAAAAGAAATAACACAAAATTTAACTGTCTATATGTCTATGAGGTATTATGTACACTATTTACATTATTCGGACTTCGGTTTCATATTTTAATCCTGCACGATGTAACCACTGATTGCTATGCGGTTTGTCTACAGCGGCTTGTATGGTATGGACAGAATATAGTTTATATTGACATCGTTTCTGCATTACGTACATTGCATTTTTCACCCACTTGAAGGTCCCTTTTGGCTTCCTTTATTACTGAATAAATTTTCTTATTTCTTTCATGTTCTTTGACACAGATCATCATAGAGTCTTCTGTAGATTTCAGGTATCTTTGAAAACCGATTGTTGTAGTTTTGTAAGACAGTTATAGTTGAAATATACCTCTGCTTGCTTCCAAAGATTTATCGTTTTGGCGCCCATTCGCTTAATGTCAGTTATGGTCCAGTTAAGGATGTTGAAACTATATTGCACCGCTGGGACCGCCAAGGTGTTTATGGCTGATATTCTGTTTTTTTTTAATTCTTCTCGGTATCTTCTCCTTCATTTAGATATTCTGTATTCCATCTTCTTTGATAATTTTTAGGTACCTATAGTCTTCTTCTTATTCTAGTTCCCTAATCTTTGTAACAATATCTAAATCTATTGAGTGTGTGTCTGTAATTCTTGAATGTTACTGTTGCACATTTATCTAATCCGAAATCCATATCGCTGTCATTATTGAAATATTTTACTGTACTAGGGAGACCCTTCATTGTCGTCTTTGTTATCATCCATAGAATAGTCCGCGAAATAGTCCGCGTCGGATATTCAAAAAATCGGAATACTTTGGAGTGATTGAGGTATATAATGCAGTTTTCCACAGTTCCATGCTATATTTACCGAAATTTACTATCGCGGAGGAAACTTTGTACATTTCCAAAGTCTTAAGGATACAAGAGTGTGGCACACTATGAAAGGCTTTCCGATAGTCAATCCACGCTGTGCTAAGATTTCTATAAGGTCTCTTAAAATTTTCCAAGATCATTTTGTTTATCAGTAATTGATCTTTGCAGCCATATGAACCTCTCCAGCATCCCTTCTGTTCCAATGGAAGAATGTTGTTTGCTTCGAGAGAAAAATAAGTACAGTGCGTCAGGACAGACGTGATCACTTTATACGTGGTTGGCAGGCATGTTATTGGCCTATAATTTTTCGGACCATCTGTTTCGTCCGTTTTTTGATAGAAGATATGTAGTACCTGCAGTGATCCATTTCATTGGAGTTATTAACCCTTTGATCACTGACCACCGTTTTACCGGAAAACTGACGTAATTCATAGCCACCGGCTGAGCTGTGGTAAAGAAAAATGAATTAATGCCCAGCTACCGGTTGAACGGTGGGTAAACATTTCTAACTATTTTTATATCTATCGGGAAAAATGACATACCAATTATTTGCGAATTTTGACACAGGTGGGTTAAAATTGTTCTGGGGCGCTGAACTCAAAGGATTAATTAACATTAATATGTTTTGCGGAAGAGTTTTATGGATTGATGATAGATGATAAAGTTAAAATTTGGATACCTTGTCATTTATTGGAGATTTCCATTTTTGGTATTTTCTTAGAACTTGCCTAACATTATTCTTGGTTATATTTTTTTCCATTTTGCAGAGGTTTATCCTTTCTCGTTTGATACATTTTGCATTTTTATTCATTTGGGTTACTCCAAATATTCTTCCAAACCTTTTTTTACAATTCTTTAATAGATGGTGGCTTTTTGATTCCTGTAACTTCTTTTACAATTTCTCTGTAACCTTCTTGAGGTTCCGTTGAAATATCGTATTTTGACGACAGAACCTACACGCTTTTCATATCGTCTTCTTCACTGTGCCTTTAACAGCAGTTTTTTGTTTAAGTATTTCCTTCGTTGATGGATTTACTGCCTTAATTTTATATTTCTGCTTCACCTTCTTGCTGTTCTGTGTTAAACATTTGAATTTCTTGAAATCTCATCTAATATCGATAAATCACGTCTGATTTCCTCGATTTCTCTCTTTAATTTTGCCTTCCAAATGGTCTGTTTTTTTAACTTTTATTTGCCTTGACTAAGTTTTCCAGGAGCTGCTAAAGCTGTTTCATATATGACATTATTCATTTCTCTGATGTTTTCCAGTCGTCTGACTGTTAACAATGTTTTCAATACAAGGTTATGTGTTTGTGCAATATGTTTATTGAACTCTGTCATATGGACTTTTGGAAGCCCGTTTCTTTCTGTCATTTGTGTGCGAGCTTCTTTGCTGATTATTTGAATGATATGTTTTTTTCGCTTCAGTCATTTCAAATCTGTTGTTTTCGAGGAATTCTGCTCTGATGTCTTTTGATTCATTTTCGTTAGTGACAGAATCTGAATCAGTGCAATTGTTTGTGTCGTAGCTCGATTCTTTCGTTTTATTTCCTAAGAGATCATTATTTATATCATTTATTTAGTCTCCATCTCATCCTCCATCATATTATCTCTTTCCACTCTAGCGTCTTTTTTTTTTTATTAGACTCATTGTTTAATTCCATCTTATCAATTTCTCTATTTGAGAATCTTTTATTTCTCATGATGTCCCTGCAGACATTGGCGAACATATTTGGGTCGAGACAGTGTCTTATTTTACTTCCTACAATTTCGCTCCATATTTAGTATGTCTGATCCGTGCAGTGAAAAAAAAAAAAGATTCCGCGACTTGTTTATACTCTTCACGATTCCATTGCGTTTACTTTCTTTTTATTCATTGATTTGACATTAAGTCACCAGGTCCAATGGTGCAGTTAATCCGCTTTTGGTGACCAGGTGCCTCATTGTTGGCGGAAGAGTTGACAAATTTTTCGACTTCAGACTGGTTCCTCTCTGAGGGACGTGGCCCTTTTTTATCCGGGTGACGACCAATCTGGTATGAGTTTTTGATTGTAAACATTGAGATTTTTGTATTTTTTGGCTTTTTATCCTTAACCGTCAAGGGGTAATTTTATTCAAGATACCCTCCCCTCTGTCGACCAAAACTAAAGAGCTCGTCCTGACCATGAGACAGCGCCATTCCGCGCAAGATGTCACCCCCGATATTTCTAAGAGACGGGAAGTTTTATTTATGCATTTATTTTTATTATTCCTCTCATTGTATTATTATAATTATTATATAATATAGTTTTATATAATGTATGGCATCCGCCGGTCTCGAGAGCCCCCCAAATTATGTCTCAGATTCTGGTAGAGGAGCAGCATTTGTTATGTCTGTACAGGCAAACCTCGGAGTGACTGTCTCGCATGAGTTGCCAGAACGAAGTTGAGCATAACATCGGACTGTCTTAAGGACTCTGGTTCCATATTTGCCCTCAGGGTTTACACTCGAAGCCTTTCTTATGATTGGGTATGGCCGCAATGCAGCAGAGTTTTACAATCAGAGTTTTCCTACTCTTAAATGGACTACCGACTCGAGCTGACGAGTTCCATCTACCCAAAGTGTGTGTGTATATATATATATATATATATATATATATATATATATATATATATATATATATATATATAGTCTTAAGGTGTGCTATATTTAGGGATAAAGTGCTCAATATCAGAGATAGAGCGTGTGTAAATATAAAAGTGAACATTGAAGTCAACACTTAGAGGCGACAGTCTGTTTCATGCTAGATGCAATCGTGTGGCCTGACGATTGCCTCTAGCAAGAAACAGACTGTCGCCTCTAAGTGTTGACTTTAATGCTCACTCCTATATATATATATATATATATATATATATGTGTGTGTGTGTGTGTGTGTATATTTAGGCAGCACATTCTCTTTTAGGCATCTCCGATTGAATAAAGTAGACATTATGTCTGCTAATTTTTAACAAAATCCGTTCATACTCACGAATAACTTTCCGTGTATTGATGTTAAAGGATGAGAGAAATGTGCTATCAATTTAAAATGTGTTTAAATGTGTTTTATTTTCATTTCCCAAGCACTTTCGCTCTTATTTTACACTGGATGTCGAAGTAAACAGATCGTTATTAAATGTGCCACTTTAAGAATTATTATTATTATTATTATTATACATTATTTACATTATTCGGACTATTGTCCTCATCTTTGTCGCCATATTTATTACAAGGTTTCGGCCGTTGTACGCTCCGGCCTTCTTCAGGTAGTTGGAATGTCGAACTGAACCCATTATTTCGCTCACTGGGGTAGACTGTTCTAGTTCCATGTTCGAACATGGCACGTGGAACTAGAACAGTCTACCCCAGTGAACGAAATAAATGGTTCAGTTCGACATTCCAACCACCTGAAGAAGGCCGGAGCGTACAACGGCCGAAACGTTGTGATAAATATGGCGACAAAATGAGGACAATAGTCCGAATAATGTAAATAATGTACATAACACCTCATCTCAGAAATATAGACAGTTATTATTATTATTATTATTATTATTATTATTATTATTATTATTATTATTATTTTAACACTATAAGAATATCAATCAATAAATAAATAAGAAAAGAATAAAATGTCACATATGACATCATGACATTTTCTGCTGATCACTTATTTTAAAATAAAAAATAAAATATATAAACAACCTAAGATTACACGCATTATTATTATTATTATTATTATTATTATTATTATTATTATTATTATTATTATTATTATTTCTTTTGGTTTCTAGTGTATACTCATTTGTTTCTGGATCCCGACAAGAGACTTAAGGTCAGAAATAGCATCATGACATTTTCCACTGAGCAGTTTTGGAGAAAAATCACACATATTTTACATAGATGAAGCCCTTCGTAAAGTGTGGACTGTTCTTGTGAAAACAATTTTTTTTGTATTTCTTTAAAGCATGAGGTACCAGGAATCCCTTCTGTGAGTATATTGGAACCTTTTCCGATCAATCCGAGGGCTCCAACTACAACTGGAATTGTTTATATCCACGTGTGCTATATTTTTGAGATTTCGATTTCAAGGTCCCTATATTTTCATAGTTTTTTGAAGATCCTCAAAGATACATTGCAGCCTGCAGGGACTGCCATGTTAATAAGAAGGCACTTTTTGTCTTTGCGGTCTTTGGTCACGATGTCAGCGCGATTAGCTTTGATTGTTCTGTCTGTGTGGAATATGAAGTAAAGTCCCATAAAATTGTTGTTAATATTAAAAATGTTATTATTTTATTTCCTTTGATTTCTGGTGTATACTCATTTCTTTCCGAGTCCCGACCAGAGACCAAAGATCAGAAATTGCATCATGACATTTCCACTGAGGAGTTTTGAAAAAAGAAATCATCCATAATTTACATAAGATAAAACCCTTCGTAATGTAAAACCCTTAGTAATTTTCTTGTATTTCTTTAAGGCATGGGCTACTAGAAAATCTTCAATGAGTCTACTGAAATTTTTCCATTCAATCCGAATGGAAAATTGGAATTGTTGATGTTCTCATGTGCCACATTTTTGAGGTTTCGATTTCAAGATCTTTGTATTTTGAAAGTTTTTTGAAGATCTTCAAAGATACATTACCGCCAGCAGGGACTGCCATGCCAATAATAAGGCACATTTAGTCATTCCGGTCTCTAATCTCGATGTCTTGGAGATTAGATTTGCTTGTTCTGTCTGTGTGTATTCTAAAGTCCCATAAAATGTTTGTAGGTCCTACATCTCTAACCGAGTCTGAGTAGTGTTCATACTAGTTTCTTGCAGTTTCCTTTCTGTAAAAGTAGCAGATTTTCCAGTGCACATATTGGTCCACTCTGTCATACCGAATTTTATATTCAGTGCGTGCAAATACCGCGCAACATTATACAAGATGGATATTTATCCCAAAATCTGCATTTTGGGCTAACAGATTTTTTTTCAGTATGTATGCTCATGAAAAATTCTCTTTTGCTTGCATCGGTCCCGTGCAGCAAGAATAAAACCTTCGGTTCCAACTTTTAACCCTGTACTACGTAGGTACTGATTGGTAAGGTGTTTGTCTACATCAGATTCTTTGGTATGCGTTAGTCTTTTTAAGTATTTTGCAGCTGCATTCGATATATTATGCTTTACTTGCATTTCTTCATTCATTTGACCGTCCTGGGTATGACGATAAACTACATCCGCATCCTGGGTAAGACGATAAACTACGTCCAGCAGCAAGGCCTCTGATCAGGAGATTTTGAGGAACGGGGAACCGCCTCTTAATTGCTGGTGTTCCCAGGTTCACCTAACCCGGAGTGGTAGCGCCTGTTGGAGTCCCGGCTGTGGGCAAGTGATTAACCCCCAAACTGGGGTAAAAACGTTATGTAAGTATAAAAAGAGGTTTTAATACCAGAAATACTTTTTAAAAATTATTACCAGCAATACAGGTTTGATAAAAATATTACCAACAATCCAAACCAATCTAAACGAAAGAATACATATTCTATTCATAAGAATCTATCCTAAAAAAGTTGTCAGCATTAAATAACCCATTGAGGTGTTGATGTGCTGTAAAACAAAATAAACCAAACCAATCTAAACCAAAGAATACATATTCTATTCATACGAATCTATCGTAAAAATCTTGTCGGCATTAAATAACCCATTGAGGCTGATATGCCGTAAACCAAACCAAACCAAACCAAATCAATCATTCATTTGAAACTCCATTTTGAACATGCTGACTTCCTTTTTTTACTGAATAGAGTTTCTTCTTCCGTGTTTTTTGAGTCAGATCATCACCCAGTCTTCTGTAGTTTCCGGTTAACTTTGAAGGACGACTGTAGTGGTTTTGTAAGATAGTTCTAGATGAAATAATTCTCTGCCTCCTTCGGATCTGGACACATACAGAGGATCAACATCAGCCTTCGGATGATGCATGCGGTTTGCAAGTAAGGGACTTTATCGTTTTAGCGTCCATTCGCTTAAAGTCAGATATAGTCCAATTAAGGACGTTGAGGCTATATTGCGCCGCTGGGAGACCCAAGGTGTTTATGGCTGATATTCTGTTTTTTGAATTCAACTCAGTATTCAGTATACGCCTGTAGTAATCCTTTCTTAATTCTCCTTCATTTAGTGTATTCCATCTCCTTCGCTAATTCCTTGGTATCGATATGCTTCTTCTTGTTACAGTTCCCTAATCTTTGTGGCAAAATCTAAATCTATTGAGTGTGTTTCTGTTATTTTCCCTTTCTTGTATGTTACTTTTGCACATTTATCTAATCCGAAATCCATATCTATATCGTCACTGAAACATTTTACAGCATTGAGGAGACCCTTCAACGTCTTTGGAAAACAGTTTTAGATCATCCATGTATGGTAGGTGATTGAATACATTCCTTTTTAGTTTCTATCCATAGCTATTATTGTTTAGTTCATACGTAAGGAGGATTAAGGACAGACAAAACAGATGAGATGACAGGGAGACTCCTTGAAGGATTCCCGGTCGGGTATTCAGGCCGTTGGGGGCGGCTGTGCCTTTTGTGTGATTTAGATATAAAGCATTTTTCCACATTCCCATGTTAAGGAAAGTTATCCCGACGGAGGAGACTTTGTATATTTCCAAAGTCTTAAGAATCCAACACTATCAAAGGCTTTGCGGTAATCTAACCATGCCGTACTGAGATTTCTATATCGTTTCCTGCAATTTTCCAGTATCATTTTATTTATCAGTAGTTAATCTTTGCAACCGTATGAAGCTCTCCGGCATCCCTTCTGTTCCAGTAGAAGAACTTTGTTTGCTTCGAAAACATAGTAAGTACGGTTCGTCAGGACAGACGCGATGAATTTATACGTGGTGTGGAGACATGTTATTGGCCTATAATTTTTCGGATCATCTGTTTCACTCGTTTTTGGCATGAGGTATGTGATGCTTTCAGTGAACGCTGTCTTTAATGTGTCAAATCGCCTGGAGATGACGTTCAAACATAAAACAGATTATCCCCGTGTCTACTCTTATATCTATACAAACTCTCTCGCAGATATTTAACACACTTTCCCATAAATACAGCATACCTTAAACTATATCCTTATAATATATAAAAAAAATGTGGCACTTGAGAACATCAACAATTCCAATTTTCCATTTGGATTGAATGAAAAAATTCCAATAGGCTCATTTAAAGCTTTCAGGTAGCCCGTGCCTTAAAGAAATACAAGAAAATTCTATATAGAAATATAGTCAATACATTAAGAAGGGTTTTATCTATGTAAATTATGATGAAAAATATGGAAAAGACAAAACAAAAGCCGAATATGCAAGTTTACTGTTTTAATGTTGTTTTACTGTCGACGTCAGACGTTTCGGTCTAGGAGACCATCTTCAGGACATGTTTTTTAGAAACATACTTAGGATTAGACGATATTTAAGTCAACATGAAGAGACGATAGACACAAGACTATTGAGAAACAGAACAACTGAAATTCTAAAGTCAGCGTTCCCTTTTTCGGGGATTCAGTGACGTTGGCGTCGCGCGGGTGATGCTGCGAAAACGCGCTCCCAAGAAAGAGACTTCATCTTAAGTGAAAAAGAGGGATTCTATTTGAATCTAGAGCTTATAATTTAGCTTTAGAATTTCACTTGTTCTGTTTCGACCCGTGAGTATCAGATTCTCCAGGCCCTCCTTCCTCATTATATGTTCCAGAAACTTCAACTGCCTCTTCCTGATGTTAAGTATAAGTCTCCACCTTGTTTGCATCCTCTCGTTGCTCACACGCTTGGCCATGATATCCTTGGACCTCCACTGCCTCGAGTCTCTCCTTCATAAAGGAGGAAAGATGTCACGTAACAGTTCTGTATTCTTTTCTTTTTTTTTTTGTTACCAGCTTTTGGAATGCTTCCTTGGCCATCCCAATACGTCAACGGATCTCAGAGTCGCATTTACGTCCTTTGTCAGAACGCTTTCCAGATATTTAAACTTCAGCGTCTACTTGATCCTAGTGTTTCCGACCTGTAAATCGCATTTCGGGCGCATCTTTTACTGATGACTATGCTTTCTGTTTTCCTGTAGTTTATGCTTAGTCCCTTCTTCACACTCTCCGTCGTTACCTTCTATATGAGATTTTGTGATTTCTTTTCCGTGTCTTCTATCAGTGCTGTGTCATCTGCGTATCTTATGCTGTTAAGATTGTGGCCGAGAATGCTAAATCCCAGTCGGGTTTTCAATTCACTCAGAATTGCCTCGCTCTATAGGTTGAACAGGTCGGGTTAGAAGACGCATCCTCGCTTTACTCCCCTTTTACTTTTCCAATTCTTATTTTAGGTCATTTTGCAATACTGCTATCGTATCTATTCGCAATAAATTTCATATATTTTTGATTAATACCCTACTATCATAGTGAGTTAAAGCCTGCTGAGTGTTCTACCGAGTCAAATGACTTTTCATAGTCAATGAAAAGTATACAGAAGACTTTGCTATTTAGCTAATGTTTAAGAATGGATGGCGGAAGAATCAATGAGAGGGGTGGTGAAAAGAGAAATCCTAATAAGAGCTACAAAGGATGGGAGACTGGGGAGAGACCTGATCGCCCACCTCATCAAGTGACATAGGGCATGGAAGATGATACTTCCTGGCAATACATCCAATAATTCTCATAAATAAAAGACTGCAGAATGTTCTACCGAGTCAAAATACTTTTCATAGTCAACAAAAACTATGTAAAAAACAAATAGGGATTTCCTTTTCTCTCAAGATTGCCTCGCTGTATAGGTTGAACAGTTCCGGTGAGAAGACGCATCTTTGCCTTACGCCCCTTTCTATTTTTGTATATTCACTGAACTCGTTCTTTATGCGTATGCATGATGTTTTCAAAGCTTAATCACAGTTTCATGGTTGTAGGAAAAGGATTAGGATTCAGACACCACTTAAAATAACCTTGACCAATATTTTAAAATATTAACATGAAGTTTCTGTAAGGAAAATTACTTAAAGTAAATTCAAAATTTAAACCTTAGAGAAGATTATTATAATTATTTTAAAAACTCTTTAAGGGAGAGTAATATCTAAAATAATAATACTAAATATAATATGATGATTTAAATAATAATTAAAGAAATAATTATTAAAGACAAGTTATGAAGTAAATTTAATAAAAAAATATTATACATTAAATATGAGCTAATAAAAAGAATATATATTAAAATATAATTGAAATATAAATCAATTATTAAATATAATAAACCATTTAATAAATGTAAATATAAAATTATTCTCAGATATAAAATTAAATGAATATAAATATAATTTACAATAAGTATAAATTAATTGTTAAATATAAGTTTTAAATCTTAAATCTACAGTTATGAATAAAATATAATTTAAATAAAAAATGAAAATAAATAAATAAAAGAAAACATTATCAAGAAAAAACAATTAAATGAAATAAAATAACACACACACATATATGTAGTTACTTCATATATATATATATATATATATATATATATATTTATAGTCTCTTCTTTTATATATATATATAAAAGAATATATATATATATATATATATACATATATATATATATATATATATATATATATATATATATATATATATATATATATATATATATATAGTCTCTTCCGTGCGCCAACGGCTTCATGGTAAAATTTACGACTGACGCGAATTCAGCCGGTTTTCGATTCTAGCCAGAGGCAACCGGACGTCTAGCCACACTGATGAGCTGTGATACAGCGAAACAGTCTGTCTGTGGATGACAATATATATGCTCCTGAAAATTTATTTCGGTTGAGCTCTCTGGGGAGGATGTGTGGGTTTGTAAACAGTCACTATTACGGCTAATAATGCAAGACTCTTCGGTAAATCGAATCGAGTTCTCCCAGTCACTGTGTGTTTATCTAAATATAAATACGCTTAAATTCACCTTCTTCTCTGCCGTGCGCCAACGGCTTCAGGGTAAAATTTACGACTGACGCGAATTCAGCCGGTTTTCGATTCTAGCCAGAGGCAACCGGACGTCTAGCCACACTGATGAGCTGTGATACAGCGAAACAGTCTGTCTGTGGATGACAATATATATGCTCCTGAAAATTTATTTCGGTTGAGCTCTCTGGGGAGGATGTGTGGGTTTGTAAACAGTCACTATTACGGCTAATAATGCAAGACTCTTCGGTAAATCGAATCGAGTTCTCTCAGTCACTGTGTGTTTATCTAAATATAAATACGCTTAAATTCACCTTCTTCTCTGCCGTGCGCCAACGGCTTCAGGGTAAAATTTACGACTGACGCGAATTCAGCCGGTTTTCGATTCTAGCCAGAGGCAACCGGACGTCTAGCCACACTGATGAGCTGTGATACAGCGAAACAGTCTGTCTGTGGATGACAATATTTATATATATATATATATATATATATATATATATATATATATATATATATATATATATTACCTCAACCGATATTATAGTGGATAATCGTATTTGAAATACACGACATATTTTCATATGATTATCGACTATAATAACGTTAGAAGTTGTAAAAATAGATTCAATATATATATTTTATATGTGCAGTAATTAGTGGAAAGCGTTCACTGTCAGTGAGACACCTATATATATATATATATATATATATATATATATATATATATATATATATATATATATATAAAAGTGAACATAGAAGTCAACTCTTAGAAGCGACAGTCTGTTTCATGCTCGGGCCACGAGTGCTGTTATTTTTCTCGGCTATTTATATATACGGGTCAGTGGTGCATTGTGGGTAGTCATTTTTGACAGGTGTTTTACCGGAAGTCGTTTATTTGTTTATTGATTTATTTGTATCAAATTCCTACGTTTGTTTTTACGTTTTTGCTGTACGGTGGAAAAAATATTCTGCAAACTTTTACACAAACACTTCCCGGAATCAAGCACCCTACACAAAATATTCAACAAAAACACAGTAAAAATCAGCTATTGTTGCACCGGGAACATGGCACAAATAATAAAAAAGCACAACAGGAAAATTATTAACAAACCACACGAACAAATTAAATCCACATGCAACTGCAGAATAAAAAACGAATGTCCCTTAAACTGTAATTGTTTACAAAACAATGTAATCTACCAAGCCACGATAAAATCACCAGATAATGAAGAAAAAGTATACATAGGAATAACTGAAGGACAAAGAAATTATGTACACAAAACATCTTTCACAAATAGTAAATATGCGAACAGCACAATGCTTTCTAAGTATATCTGGGAAATAAAAAACTAAACGCACACCACACCAAAAATATCTTGGAAAATAAGGAAAAAATCACCAGCCTACAACAACCTATCAAAAACTTGAAAACTTTGCTTGGAGGAAAAAATAGCTATCATTACCTTCCCAGAACAAAATAAATTATTAAATAAAAGATCCGAGCTAATCTCAAAATGCAGACATGAAAACAAATTTTTACTACGTAACTTAAAAATCGAAAACTGAAAAAATAAATAAATACATAAACAAACAAAATGACAATAAAATAAGCAAAATAAATTAATCCAAACAAATTACCAAATCTCACCTGTTAGAATAGATGAAATAGAATAAAAAATAAGGAACAAAATCAATAAATAAAGTAAATAATAAACAAAATATTAGCCTATAAAAGATCAAAACAAAAATTCGGACGAAAAATAGCTATAACTGTTATATAACGATAAAAATATGAATAAAAATAATACACTGCGTTACTTAAACATCGAAAACCAAAAAGAGAAAATATACAGTGTAATAAATAAATAACGACAAGTATAATAAATTGATCTAAATACATCCAAATATATAAATAAACTAACAACCGATACCGATAAACTAGCCGTTTAGAAAAAACAAATAAAGATAATCAATCCATATAAATAAATTAAAAACTGTTCCCGACAAAAAATAATAGTCAGAACAAACCACAACAATCAACCCCAAAATTCAACAAATAGCTTTATCTTCCCAAACAAAAACAAAACTGTTAAATAAGCTATATAGACAAATTTTTATTCCTTTAATAAAAACACCGATCTAAATAAAAATAATAAATAAATAATATATATTATTTATTTATTATTTTTATTTAGATCGGTGTTTTTATTAACGTAATAAAAATTTGTTTTTATATAAGATACAAATAAAAATAAAAATAAATAAATACAAGCAAAATAATTTGACCCAAATAAATGAAAAAATAGCCGCCATAATAGACCACCCACAATAAGCTATATAACCAAATTTTTACTACGTTAATAAAAACACCGGTCAAAATAAATAAAAAATAAATAAATAAAAATGAAATAAATATAAAGGATAAAAAACAAAAATAAAATTAAATAAAAACAAGTAAAATAATTTGATACAAATAAATAAATAAACAAATAAACGACTTTCGGTAAAACACCTGCCAAAAATGACTACCCACAATGCACCACTGACCCGTATATATAAATAGCCGAGAAAAAATAACAGCACTCGTGGCCCGAGCATGAAGTCGCTACTAAGTGTTGACTTCTATGTTCACTTTTATATTTACACACGATCTATCTCTGATATTGAGCACTTTTTCCCATAAATATAGCAAACTTTAAGACTATATTTCTTCATATATATATATATATATATATATATATATAGTTTGCCATACACAGATAGACAGTTTTGCTGTGTCCTCAATGTGACTAGACGCCCAATTGCTTCAAGCCGGGATCGAAACCCGACTGGTTTGACATCAGTCAGATATCGTCGCACGACAGAAGTGGGGGATTTTCACGTTTTTTTTTTCAATACGAAATACGCTAGCGGCACAGAGAACTCAATTCGTACTTCGTATACCCAGTACCTGAAGTTTGCGCTGTTCATGAAACTCCGGGTCTTTCTAGCGGTGAGATGAGGAATAATATGTATATTTATTAATATATATATATATATATATATATATATATATATATATATGTATATATATATGTATGTGTGTGTGTGTGTGTGTGTGTGTGTTTGTGTTTGTGTTTAGAATTTTTATCCGTTAGATGAACTATCGATAAAAAATATTAAAATATCATCATCAATACCAATCCCATGACCGAGACTAGTGGTATGGACCAGCTCCCTCCAAGTGTCTTCCTTGCGTTCAAATATCTTCAAATAATCTTCCAGTTCACTCAGTGACGTTTACGGTGTATTTTTCCCCATGTGTCTGCCATTTCGTTTGTTACCTAAAGCGAACCCATATAGCCATCGGTTAAATGTTTTCCCAGCCTCAACACACCTTGCTTTATTTTACAACACCTGCTTATGCCACGAACCTAAATATTCAGGGTATGATTGTCTTTCACATTCAAACATATATATATGTAAAGCTCTTTGAGCTGCCCTCTTTATCAGGCATGTTACATTTAATGCTCCAAGTTTCCTATTCAGGATTGTTTGAGGGACATTAGTGGATTAAAGTGTTATGAGTTAAATCCCTGGTCTGTGTATACTTAATCTCAGTGGAAACATGTCGAGCCATAACTGAATTGTATTAAATAAGAGCTAGGCGAGATAGCGTTCGGATAATAAGAGGACAATAATCAGCAAAGTAGTGGTTACTCCTTACCTCAATTTCAAACAGAAAAGATCTTGTCTGTCTATATTTCTGAAATGAATTATTATGTACATTATTTACATTATTCGGACTATTGTCCTCATCTTTGTCGCTATATTTATTACAACGTTTCGGCTGTTGTACGCGCCGACCTTCTTCAGTATCTGTCTATATTTCTGAGATGAGGTATTATGTACACAATTTACATTATTCGGACTATTGTCCTCATGTTTGTCGCCATATTTATTATGTTAAACTACAATTTTCCATGATTTTCTTATGTAATAAATATGGCAACAAAGATGAGGACAATAGTCCGAATAATGTAAAAGAATGTAGAAAAGGTCTTTAATTAATTAGCGCTCTTTTTCCTTCTTTTGACTTGATACCAAGATTATTTTCTTTGCCCGTCGATGAGCAGTCTTACCCGTACAAAGTCAGTTCGTCATACGCCATGATTGTTACTGCCCGTGTATTCATATCTTTTGAAAGAATTATTAGTTTACAGTCTTCTTGATCAGAAATGTTTATTCCCCTGACATATTAATTTTTATTCCTTCCTCTGTCCAGACATTTTTTTTTATCTAATACATTATTTAAACGAGCTGCAAGTTTTTGTTTTCTGTCTGTGGAAACTTTGTATTGCCACAGCGTTATTTGTCTTAAACTTAAAATCTTTTTGAATCTCAAACCATTCCTAACACCAAGTCAACCCCACTGCCTTCTTCTTTTTTTCTCCTGTGTGATGTGGGTAATCATTGTTATCCACAACTTCGTAAATGTTTTTTTCCATATATTTATACAAGATTTAGTAATTATTTCTCCCTGTCCATTTGCCTTCAGTATGTCCTGGGTATTGACCCGAGCTCCCCACAGAGCGGGATATGACACAAGGTCGGTTTACACACGCGCACACGCGCGCGCACACACACACACACACACACACACACACACACACACACACACACACACACACACACACACACATACAGTTGCGGTCAAAAGTAGGTATAAGTTTTCGTCAAAGTTATTTTATATTCCATAATTTTCACAGACAATAAATACGATATTAATTGTTATTGTCTGAGATTTTGGTGTAATTTGAGAGGATAATACAAACGTTATGGATGATTTAGTGATTTACTGCAATACCCATGGCGGCCAAAATGATCAGAACGGTTGAAAAAATAACAAAATAATAAAAAATGACAGAGAATACTGGAATTATTTAATATTTAGTGTGAAGCCCTTTAGCTTCAATCACACTTTGACATCTTCGACTGCATGAGGAAATTAAATTTTCAATTACTTGCTGGATGATGTTCCATTCTTCCTGAAGAGCATTCCATAATTGATCGGTTGTTTTTACGAGTTCTGGCTTTCGAACGTTCTAGAATATTCCACACATTTTCAATAGGATTGAAATCTGGGCTTTGAGCAGGCCAATACATAACAATAACCTTTTCAGCCTTGAGGAAGTTCATGACCACCTTAGCCTTGTGACATGGGGCATTGTCCTGCATGAATATGGATGGCCGGTTAGTTGAATTTCTCAGCACAGGCAAGACATGATCTTTTACAAGTTGTTTATAAACTCCTGCATTTATCTTTCCATGTAATCGCACAAAAGGGCCCACACCATCTCCACATATCATCCCCCAAACCATGACACTTCCTCCACCGAATTTAACACTAGTCTTAAGGCATTTAGGCGACAATTTTTCACCTACTTTTCGACGAACGTACCTTTTCCCATCTGAGCCAAATAACATAAACTTAGATTCAACACTGAAATGCACCGTTTGCCATTTTTCTTTAGGCTACAACACATGTTCGTTTGCAAAGGTAAGACGGCACATTTTATTCTTGGAGCTGATCAGTGGCTTCACTGCAGGTGCTCTTGCTTGTAGGTCATGTTCAACTAAGCGACGAGACACAGTTTTTCGAGATAAAGTTTTCTTCAGTACAATGCTCATTTCCCGAGAAACAGCAGCAGTTTTAAATCTGTCCTTTTTAACCAACATTACCATAGCACGATCTTTTCTCTTGGTCGTTTTTCTTGGACTTTCTTGCTTCACACGAACCACAATCATCGTAGACCTTAAGAATACCGTGAACAACACTTTTTGACTTGTTAACAATCTTTGCAATAGACCCAATACTTAAATTATCCTTCTTTCGAAGCTTAATAATCTGCTGACGAATTGGTAACGGAGTAAGTGGCATTATATTAACAAAGTACACTGCAGATATTCTTACTAATGTTTAGTAAACGAACCATCAAGTAAATAAATTAAAAACATTAGAGTTCGCCGGTTAAATATACTAAAAGCAACCGTTCTGATCATTTTGGCCGCCATGGGTTTTGCATTAAATCACTAAATCATCCATAACTTTTGTATTATCCTCTAAAATTACACCAAAATCTCAGACAATAACAAATAATATCGTATTTATTGTCTGTGACAATTATAGAATATAAAACAACTTTGATAAAAAATTATACCTACTTTTCAGACGAAAACAATGTCGTTCTGAACATTTTGGCCGCAACTGTATATATATATATATATATATATATATATATATATATATATATATATATATATATTATGAAATGGAAAAAGACCGACAATTATTTTAAGATATTTTTATGTTTATACATTCTTTTTTATAGATACAAATATTTAAGTAAATGCTCTGTTTATAATAAACAGTATTAACAACATTTACTTAAATATTTGTATCTATAAGAAAGAATGTATAAACATAAAATTGTCTTAAAATAATTGTCGGACTTTATCCATTTCATAATGTGAGACGACATTTGTTTACATTTCGATACGCACCGAGCAGATATGAATGTACGTGAGAAAATCATGGAAAATTGTAGTTTAAAAACAGTAAAATCGGTCTTACTAACCGAAACGCTCCTCTGTGGCCCAGTCGGTTAAAGGCAGGTCAGGCTATATGACGGTTCCGTACAGAATACAGGTTTGATTCCTGTCGGAGGACGCATATTTTCTATGACACTTTCTCGGACACTCAGGCCGGTAAATGTTGTCAATACTGTTTATTATAAACAGAGCATTTACTTAAAAATCTGTATCTCTAAAAAGAATGTTAAACATAAAAATGTCTTAAAATAATTGTCCGACTTTATCCATTTCATAATGTGTGACGTATTTTGTTTACATTTGGATACGCTTTGAGCAGATATGAATGTACATGAGAGATTCATTTAAGATTGTAGTTTAAAAACAGTAAAATCGACCTTGGTATGACAGTGGTTATACTATGTACCGTGTTCATCAGGACGTTGGTGATTATGACTCTCCACAATTTCCTCTCATTTGTAGATCTTAATAAATTGTCTTTTTTGCTATTTCTCCTCAACCCTGTTCTGCCATCCATTTACACAGGCTCATTATGTAACGTTTGTCCTCCTTACCTTTGTCCCACTAGCCTTCAGTATATCATGTGAGTGTCAAATTTTCCAAGCCTTTTTCCTCAGTATTGCCCTATAAATTTCAGCCGTCTATGTTTTATGTTAATTATAAATGTCCTTCTTGTTCCCTCTTTCTGCCATCCCCTAAGAGACAAGACTAACTGGTTAACTGACAACAATTCTATGGGAATGAACGGGATATTTATTGGAGCCCATCTTAATTAACCAGAGCAAAACATGTATATGTTTACACCTGAAATCAATTACGAGCAGGTACCAAGAGTGCCTGTCTGGTATCGAATCTGAGAATTTATTTTTACGAGAAATACGCGTGAAAATTTCACGGTTTTCCTACTTTAATTTTCTGTTAAATCTACTAGGTCACTGACCCGTAGGAAAAATCTCTGAAAACCTGGAACCCTAAAATTAGCGTCCTAGGTATGGCGATAAACTACAGGCGCGTCCTGGGTAAGACGATAAACTACGTCCGCAGGCCTCTGATCACAAGGTTTTGTGGAGCGTGAAACCACCTCTTAATTGCAGTTGTTCCCAGGTTCACCCTGACCAAGAGTGGTAGAATCTGTTAGGGTCCCAGATATGGGCAAATAGTTAACCCTCAAACTGGCGTCATAGCACTGTGAAAATGTAAAAATACATTTTAATACCAGCAATACATTTTTGGAAAAATTATTACCAGCAGTACATTTCTTAAAAATTATTACGAGCAATATATTTTTGAAAAAAATATTACAAACAATGCATTTTTGAAAAAATATATAACCAGCAATGCATTTTGAAAAGAAAATATTACCATTACTGTATTTTTGAAAAAAAATATTACCAGCAATACAATTTTGAAAAAAAAAAAATTACCAGCAATGCATTTTGTAAAAAAATGTTACCAGCAATACATTTTTGAAAAAATATTGCCAGCAATATAGTTTTGGAAAAAAAATATTACCAGCAATACATTTTTGAAAAAAATATTACAAGCAATGCATTTTTGAGAAAAATATTACCAGCAATACAATTTTGAAGAAAAAATTATACCAGCAATGCATTTTTGAAAAAAATGTATTACCTGCAATGCATATTCGAAAAAAAAATTACCAGCTATGGATTATTGAAAAAAAAAAAAATTACCAGCCATATATTTTTAAAGAAAAATTACCAGCTATATATTTTTGGCAAAAATATTACCAGCAATAAAAATGTTGTCGGCATTAAATAACCCATTGTGGTTGATATGCTGTAAACCAAACCAAACCAATGCAAACCAAACCTAAACTTTACCTGCCTGTCGATGAGTGCTGCTGATGCTGGTTCTGCACTCTAGCTTTTTTTTCTTTTGTTGCAGCATTTCATGGCTTTCCTATTTTCAATTTCTGATGACTCTTAATTTCATGATTGAATAGGGCCATGGTGAATTCCACGGCAATGAATAACCGTAGAAATCCCCTTATTGAATCGTTAATTATTTGAGCTTAACAACTTTAACAATATATTGTAATAACAATCATAAATATGAATGCTGGTCGTTATTTTAAGAAGTAAGGGGATACAAATGAAAAAAAAATTGAATTTGACAACTTTTTTGTTTTATTGAAACAGCCATTAAACACGTCTATCTTCCCTTCTTTCTTTCTTTCATTTTCTCACTGAAATCAAGTAGCGTCTCTGATATGTCTTTTCCGTCTTTCCACGCTATCAAACGGAACAGTTCGTTATTTACGAGGTATCGTCGTGAGGCGTTAAAGACTTCTATCTTCCCACTTTTTTTTATTTCTTTCATTATCTCACTGAAACCAAGTAGCGTCTTTGATATGTCTTTCCCGCCGTGTCTACGCAATCAAAACAGATTAGCCCATTATTTACTAAATTGGCAGCCCGTAAAGGTTATACTAAGGAAGAGACAATCAGAAATATAATAGGATTATTATTATTATTATTAATTATTATTATTGTTGTTGTTGTTGTTGTTGTTGTTAGTATTATTATTTATGCACTTTAGTGTTTCTCAGTAACAGGTCGTTCACGTTCCATTGAGGTTTTTCCATCGGATTTCGTTTAGAGGCGATTTTTAAGGCACTTCTAAGATTTCCCTAACATTCTGCTAATGATGGCGCTAAGAATTTTTGCTTCAACCTATTATTATTATTATTATTATTATTATTATTATTATTATCTGGTGAAGTAGGAAGAGGAAAAGAGACTGTGCAATCATGGCGGTAATGTGGGTGATTACATGCATCGATAGTGATGATGATGCTAACGACCATGTTGAAGGCCTGTAAGTTGCTAATGAAGATGATAGCAATAATCACATTTGAAGACAATTATTACCATTGTCGCTTTTTAATCCACTATTTTATTTTTTGTTACTGAATCTGAAATTGTTTGATTTTCTTACTGTTTTCTGATGCGTTCTCTTCACTCGCGCCAAATCTTCTGTGGTTTTTCTTAGATTACAAAAGAAGACTAACATCAGAGATAAGGAAACCGAAAGAGAGCAAAAAAACAACCAAAAAAAAAAGGGAATCTCTAAGAAAACTTGGGGCGAATCGACCTGAAAAAGTGGCGAAAACTCCTAAAGGGAATTTGATTTTTTTTCTCTTTTGTTTGGTTTGTTTTCGTTTCTTATTTTACTTTTCCGTGTGCTCTCCTTTTCAAACAATTTTTTCCTCTTCGATTTTCTCATTCTGTATTCTCGAATTGCTTATTCTTTTTTCTTCTTCTTTGTTTTCTCTTCCTTGCCTTCTTTCTTCCACCTAAGCTACTTTCTTTTCCTCCTCTCTTTCCGATCTCATCCGCCTGCTGATTCTGTTTCATTTCTTCCCCGTTTACTCTTTTCAACCGACTCCTTCTTTTTCCTATGCTCTTTCTCTTCTTCTTCCTCCCGGTCGGTACCATTCTTCTTTTCATTCTTCTCTCTAATTATCTCTTTCTCTTTTTCTTTCACATCTTTCGGTTTTAATCCTCCACCTCCCCATCCCTGTATACCCCTTCCTCATTCTCTGTTGTCCCACCATACTCGCCGTCTTCCTCATTCTCTTTATTGCTTCCTTTTCCTTGTCCTTCACTTCGTACTTCTTTTTTTTTCCCTGTCTTCCTACTAATACTGCTTTCTCCTCTTTTTTTTTCTTTTTTCTCTTCTCTATCCTTTTTTTCTCTCTTCCGTCTTTCTACCTTCGCTGTCTACCATTCCGCCGAACACCTCGTTTACTCTCGTTTTCACAGTAGTTTCACAGCAAACGCATGTCTTAATGAAAGATAATGTCAGTATTTGCGCACATCTAATGAAGCGAATGATAAACGCCCGTCGTCACGGGGTGTGCAGCCCTCTACTTAGCTACAAAACCCTCTGTTTGTTGTCGATCATTATCCAATGGAAATATGGCCGCCATTCTGTTCACTTTAACGCGCTGCGACGCCATTTTCGTTCACTTTATTTTGTTTTATTTCTAGTTGCTCGTTGCTGATGACAAAATGGCCATCACCTTCCGCTTCTCTCGTTCATTCCATCTTTCATCTCCAATAATGCTTCCGTCTTGTCCTTTGCAAATGTTTCTTCTTTACGTAAATATATTTTTTTTCTTTTTGGTGTTTTTGTTTGTATCGTTTTGTTTCTTACACTTTTTCTTCCTCCATTTTCTAGAGAGTCTTCTCTCTTGTTTCATAATTCTACACGTATATTTTTTTTATCGTTTGTCATTAAAAAAAAAATCTTGTTTTCTATTTTTCATTTACTGCTTATTAATCAGCTTCGGTTTCTTTGCTTCTTCTTTCTTTTCTTTTCTTTTCTTTTCTTTTCTTTTCTTTTCTTCAAGCATTTTCTTTTTCTTTAACATTGTCATTTTCTCTTAATTTTTATACAGTGTAACCCGGATATAAGAGAGCTGTTGGGACCGGAGATGAATTATCTTATATCCGGGTTTCTCTTATATCCGGGTTTCTCTTATATCCGGGTTTGGTCTATTTTGTTTAGGTAAGTATGGCTCTAATTTGGGACCAGATAAAAATCTATCTTATATCCGGGTTTCTCTTATATCCGGGTCTCTTATATCAGGGTTACACCGTACTTCTTTTCTAGTCGTCGTCTTCGTTTTCATTTTATTCGTTCGGATCTTTTTCTTCTTTCAATTTCTTCTCTTTTTTTTGTCTTCATTATTTCAAAACTTCTCTATTTCGCATTCTTCACTTATCATTTTCCCCCGAATTCATGCCCCCTTTTCTCTGCTTCATTTCTCTTTTTTGCCTTTTTCTTTATTCATCATTGCCTCCCTTACTTTATTACTTTTTCCCGTTGCATTTTTATTTTCGTCTCTTCTTCACTTTGTTTTCTTCTTCATCTCCCCTTTGTCGATACAACACTTCTTAGCAAGTTTCTTCTTCCCTTATGATACTTCTGCATCTGTTTAACTAACCTCCTTATTGTTTTCTTCTCGTTCTTCATTCTGTTCCCTCAATACATTCATTTTTTCCAAGGTCAGGGAAAATTGTCTCGTTCTTGCTCCTATATCATCCTTGTGGAAAATTGTCTTTCCCAAAAACCATAGCTAGGGACACAGGGTTGGACTTTGTGGATTTGAGGACAAAAATCCAGGACTGAACAGTGTGGAAAGGGATTGTCAATAAAGTTCCGACCAAACATACAATGGTCCAAGGATGGTTATAATGATAGATAAGTTATTCCAAATTACTATAGGAGATGATGAAATTGAACACAGAATAAGCGTACCGAGGGGTAGTTTTGTCCAGCACCACAAGATACTACAAAACCATTCATTTCAGAACTCGCGTTATGTTCTTAAATAACTTCGTGAGATAGAGACTTTCCTATCGACGTCATACATTGTGCCCAAGACGTTCTGAAATGTCTAAACTGTGAACAGTACATAACCGCTTTTACTGATCAATGATTTAAAATGGCTTCCAGTGAATGAACCATGTAGTATTTGAGGGGAACATACTTTTTCGAATATCGTGAACTGCCGTTACAGACTCACACGCATAGAATTGTGCCAAATGCCAGAAAACACACCAGAGCTTTCCACAGAAGCAATAGCTAAAAATGGCTTACACATGTAACAGGGCGAGAAAGTAATGACCTAATGAAAATGTTGATTTCCCCCACACTAAAAAAAAAACGTTAGGAAGAAAGTACTCATCAATACTGGAAACACTGGCAGAGCTGAGAAAGATATATTTTTGAAAATATATTTTAATAGATTTTATGAATTACAACAGACAAAAATACCGGCTGTTGGACTAATGAAGACCGAATATTTCCTCACTATGTTAATACTGCCGATCAATTACATTTTAAATACTCTTTGTATCTCTTCAGTCTAAAGTTTAAGTTTGTACACATTAATAAAGCGTTCTGGGTAAGACGTTAAACTAAATCCGCGTACTGGGTAAGACGATAAACTACACCCAGCAGCAAGGCTTCTGATCAGGAGGATTTGAGGATGCTGGAACCACCTCTTAATTGCTGGTGTTCCCAGGTACATCCTGACCCTGGGCGGTAGAACCTGTTAGGGTCCCAGTTATAGGGAAATAGTTAACTATTACCAGAATACTTTTTGAAACAATTATTACCAGCAATAAATTTTGAAGGAAAAGAATTATTGACAAAACAAAATATTACCAGCAATAAAGAATTTTGTCGGCATTAAGTAGCCCATTGGGGTTGGACTGCCGTGGGAAAAAATTAACAACACCAATCTAAACGAAAGAATACATATTCTATTCATACGAATCAATCCTAAAAATGTTGTCGGCATTAAAATAACCCGTTAAGGTTGATGTGCCGTAAAACAAAATAAAACAAACCAATCAAAACCAAAGAAAACATATTCTATTCATACGAAAGTACCCTAAAAATGTTGCGGGCATTAAATAAACCATTGATGATTATATGCCGTAAAACAAAATAAACTAAAGAATACATATTCTATTCATACGAAATCTATCCTAAAAATGTTATCGGCATTATATATCCCGTTGAGGTTGATATGCCCTAAAACAAAATAAACCAAACCTATCTAAAAGAAAGAATATATATTCTAATCATACGAATCTATCCTAAAAATTTTGTTGGCATTAAATAACCAATTGAGGTTTATATGCCGTAAAACAAAATAACCAAATCCAATCTAAACGAAAGAATACATATTCTATTAACACGAATCCAGCCTAAAAATGTTGTCGGTATTCTATAAACCAATGAGGTTCATATGCCGTAAAACAAAATAAACCAAACCAATCTAAAAGAAAGAATACATATTCTAT
>OZ038487.1:27330411-27352911 GCA_964036315.1 Acanthosepion esculentum
ATTCGTTCTCTGTTTCTTCTTCTTCCTCGTCAATTAATTCATTCTCCGTTTCTTCCTCTTCACTTCATTCATTCGCTGTTTCTTCTTTTTTTTTCTTTTCCTCTTTCTTTTCACTTCATCCATTCGCTTCTTCGTCTTCTTTCTCTTAACTTAATTCTGTTTCCTCCTCTTTTTCTTTCCTTCATTCATTCTCTGTTTATTCTTCTTTACAACATTAAATAACTATCCCTTCTCTGGTCGTTTTTTTTTGCTTCGTTCTCTTCTTCTTCTCCTTCAGTCGTCTTCTTTCTCTTCACTTCATTCTTTTTCGTCTTCTTCTTCCTCCTCAAACGTTTGCCGTTTTATTTGTACAAATGTATTTTTAGATTTTCTTCAACTTATTCTGCGTCTTCGTCTTCCTCATTTCCTTCCTCGACCTCCTTATTAAAAAACAAAAAGAATTCCTATATTTCTTCCATATTTCAACGATTTTTTCCTTCTCGTTTAGTCATTTATTTTTGCATCAATACTACGAGTAGCCGAATGAAAGGCAAAATCAAGGGAAGTCAATACCGTATTTTAGAACCTAACATCAAACTTCATCCTAAACATTTCAGATAACTTTTCTTTCGGGGGTACTGTAAATCAATAAAAACTGTTTGCGAGGTTAATTGGGCAAGATGGTGCATCTTTCAACATAAAAATACCTTTGAATTGAGTAATAATAAAAATAGTTCAGTAAAATATTAGTTAAGTGAAAATATTCTTTATATTTTACTAATAATTCCGCGTCCTGGGTAAGACGATAAACTACATCCGGCAGCAAGGCCTCTGATCAGGAGGTTTTGAGGAGTGTGGAACCACCTCTTAATTGCTGGTGTTCCTAGTTCTACCCTGACTCGGGGTGGTAGCACCTGTTAGGGTCCCAACTATGGGAAAATAGTTAACCCCTAAACTGAGGTCAAAACACTATGTAAGTTTAAATATAGGTTTTAATACCAGCAATAAATTTTTTTGAGGAAAAATTATTAACCGCAATAAATTTTGGAAGAAAAATATATTACCGGCAGTAAAACTTTGTCGGCTTTAAATAACCCATTGACGTAGATATATCGTAAAACAAACGAAACCAATATATATCGAGATAGATAGATAGCTAGATAGATAGATAGATAGATAGATAGATAGATAGATAGATAGATAAAAAATATTACCAGAAATAAAAATCTTGTCGCCGTGAATTAAACCAATTGAGGTTGATGTGCCCTTAAACAAAACAAACTAAACCAATATATACTGATATATATATATATATATATATATATATATATATATATATATATATATATATATATATAGAGAGAGAGAGAGAGAGAGAGAGAGAGAGAGAGAGAGAGAGAGAGAGATAGATAGATAGATAGATAGATAAAATATTACCAGCAATAAAAATCTTGTCGGCATTAAATAACCCATTGAGGTTGATATGCCGTAAAATAAAACAAACCAAACCAAATGAATAATTTCTGATTCCCGCGACCACAGTCGATCATATATTAATGCAAATTATTTCTTTAAAACCAATGCAAACTGTAAGAACAAAGAAACAAAAAAAAATAATGTCAGAAATCATTGTGAGTAATTTGATCAAATAAATTCTTCTATTTAAACCGAGACTCAAGGAAACTATTATTCAATAATATTCATTGCTCTTCTCGTCTATTGTTGTGCAAATTATCGATATTCTTTGATAGAAGATAAAAAGGAAATGTTATCAAAAGTATGAGGCTGACATATATTCAATACTTACAAAAAAGTTTAATTACAGCTATAAAAATATATACGATGGTGGGCTGAAAAGTTCATAGGCTGAGTATGAAGGAGTGATGCTAGAGCTGTGACATCTTGCATTCTATAATTTCCTTTCTTCTTATTAATAACTCTATTGCTTCTTTCAAGGTTAGCTGACATCAACTATTCAGAAAAGACTTTCACTGTAACAAGTAGAGACTTCTCTGAAAAATGAACATAAGTTGCCATCTTGTGGTCATCAAGTACCTGCAGAAAAAGACATTGAAGCTGATATGGTTACTCCATTAGGAAATGGCGTCCTGGGTATGACGATAAACTACATCCGCGTCCTGGGTATGACGATAAACTACATCCGCGTCTTGGGTATGACAATAAACTACACCCGCGTTTTTGGTAAGACGATAAACTACATTCGCGTCCTGAGTATGACGATAAACTACATCCACGCCCTGGGTAAGACGATAAACTACATCCACGCCCTGGGTAAGACGATAAACTACATCCACGCCCTGGGTAAGACGATAAACTACATTCGCGTCCTGGGTAAGACGATAAACTACATCCACCTCCATGGTAAGACGATAAACTACATCCACCTCCATGGTAAGACGATAAACTACATCCGCGTACTGGGCATGATGATAAACTACGTCCAACAGCAAGGCCTCTAATAATAAGTTTTTGAAAAAAATAATCTTGCCAGCTGTACGTTTTTGAAAAACAAAAAACAATATTACCAGCTATACGTTTTTGGAAAAATAATATTACCAGCTATACGTTTTTGAGAAAAACATATTAACAGAATTGGATTTTTGACAAAACAAAAATATTACCAGAAAAAAAAAGTTGACGGTATTAAATGACCCATTGAGGTGTTGATAGGCGGTAAAACAAACCGAACCAAACGAAAGCATTAGGGAATGACGTTTAATCTTTATCAACAGTGCAAAATTGACATTTAAATTCAGGAGGGAAAAGGAAAATCTTGAAGATCACCCAAGCTCTGGACATCCTACAGCCGCCATCACAATGGAAAATATTAATTGTTTTCAGCACATGGTGATGGATGACAGGCGATTGGCTATAAATCAAATAGTCATGGCATGACAAAGGTTTCTGCTTGGTGGCTGACACATCTTCTGATATCTGATCAAAAGTGCATATCATGGGAAAATCTGACATTGTTTGATGCAGATCCAGCTGGTTTACTAAATATTTTCTACCCTAGGATGTGTGTTGCCTTATCCTCATAATCTTCACTTCCACTGTCTCCTCTTTTATTCATCATAATCATTTTAATAGTAATCTTCTACCTTGAGTGTCTCTCAAGCATTGTATTTGGTCAATTTCAGTATATGGACTACTACATAATATCTTATCTTGTATACAACAGGAACAAGGACATTTATGTTGCCAAGGGCGCTACATTAGGGAAGGACGTTCCAGCTTTATCAATAGTGCAAAAGTGGGCAGGTGAATCTAGGAGGAGAAAGGAGAGTCTTGAAGATGGCCCAAGGTCTGGACATCCTGCCGCTGCCACCACCAAGGAAAACATTGTGTTCATCACATGGTGATGGATGACAGGCTATTGACTATAAATCAAATAGCCAATGTTATTAGCTTGTCCCGTGAAAGAGTTGAGAATATTCTGCTCAATGAACTTGGCCTGATGAAAGTTTCTTCTCGGTGGGTACCACGCCTTCTAGCACCTGATCAAACGCACATCAGTGGATTCCATCACGGAGAAATCTGACATTGTTTCAGGCAGATCCAACTGGTTTCCTTGAACGTTTCTTAATCCAGAATGAATGTTGGCGTCACCACTTTCAATTTTAGATTGTAAAATCTCTTTTTTTCAGAGTTAATAATGGTACGAGTCTTATTTAACCCATAACTGGGGGGAAGATAAGTTCTTACCTTTCCTCAGTGTATTTGCGAGTAAGTGAATTAAAACGAACCTTAACGGGAACTTGAACGTGTCTCGTTTATTAACAATTCCGTGTACACCACCCGCATATCCATTACCCCACCCGTATATCGAAGCTGACAGCACGTAGTATTCCCAATCGGTCACCTATCTAGGTACTGACCAGGCTCGAAGTTGCTTAACTTTGGTGATCTACGGGAACCGGTAGTCGTACGCCATTTTTCACTTTCAGCCGGAGATAAAGAGACGATCCATTCAGGGGAAACACCCCTCTTCACCTGATCCACCGTCCTGGATGTGGCGATAAACTACATCGGCGTCGTGGGTAAGACGATAAACTACGTCCGACAGCAGTGCCTCTGATCAGGATGTTTTGAGGCGCATGAAGCCACCTCTTAATTGCTGGTGTTCCCAGATCCACCCTGACCCGAGGTGGTAGCACATGTTAGGGTCCCAGCTATGGGCAAATAGTTAACCCCTAAACTGGGGCCAAAACATTATGAAAGTGTAAAAATATGTTTTAATACCAGAAAATCCTTTTTTTTTAATTATTACCGGCTATACATTATTACCAGCAATAGATATTTGAATAAAAAAAATATTAGCAGCAATAAAAAAAATTTCTCGGTATTAAATAACCCATTGTGGTTGATATGTCGTAAAACAAATCAAACCAAACCAAATCACCTGCTCCATTGAAAGCCAAGGTCGTTTCAGGATTTGCAGGAAAGATGATGACTACAGATTTTTAGGAAGCAAAGGACATTGTGTTTATTGATTATCTTTAAAAGGGCCACACCATCAATGGAGAGTACTTTGCCAACTTGCTGATACGGATAAGAACGGTTAAAATAACGCTCAGAAAAACTGACACAAGTTATTTTGTTTCATTAGGACAATTTTCCTGCACAAAAATCCTTGTTTCCAATGGATGCTATGCGTGACCGTAGTTTTAATCTGGTTGATCACCTCACCTATTTTCTTGATTGGACTATCATCTGTTCCCCAACATGAAAAAACACTTGGCTGGCAACTGTTGATGACTGTTTTGACCAACAAGATGAACAGTCTTCTTTAACAGCCAGATTTCAGAAAGAAACAATGCAGTTATTAAGCGATATCTGGAAAGAAACGACGCAGTTAATAATAATAAAAGATGAAATGAATGCCAGCAAGTTTTCACGGCTCTAGCATCATTCCTTCCTAGTCAGCTTATGAGCCTTTCAGATCACCCTCGTATGGGAGCATATAACAAAAGTTAACAGGTTAAAAAAATAATCTGAATTTTCTAAGATGAGGTGTTTTAATCATTGTGAGCAGTAGTCATCGGACTATTTATACCATTCAGACTGTTTCCTCATTTTTATTGCATTTTCGTTGTACGCTCCAGGTGATATATGAGGACAACAATAAAATAGCGTAGTTACAATATATCATATCAGAAACATAGATAGATGTTTATCGGACTAATTGAATCTGTTCTTTTTATTTTTAAACGTTTCAGCCGTATATTCCCCGTTCTTTCACGCACATTGACAGTGTCTTAGCATTCTAGAGAACGGCATAGTGCATACGTAGTTATCCCATGAATCATCAATTCATATATGAAAATAAACAGAAATTTAATAATTTCTTCAATCTTCTGACCATTTTCATTAATTCATTTAACGGCAAGTTTCATTGCAGAGTGATACGCCATCTTGAGTTGTGAGACTAGTGTCACCGCGACTCGCGTTGAAAGTGGAATTGGTGAAGTGAGTTCATCTTATTACAAAAATATGACTCGCGCAGGGTCGGAGGGTGTATATTTTTTAATAAGATTTCTCGAACATTCGGAGTTACATGCAGTTTTAATAAAAGCAAAACATGTTAGATTTATAAACGCTTCTTATTTGTTCCTTTACACACACACACACACACACACACACACACACACACACACACACACACACACACACACACACATATATATATATATATACATATATATATATATATATATATATATAAAAGTGAACATTGTAGTCAACACTTAGAGGAGACTGTCTGATTCATGCTAGACACAATCGTCAGGTCTGACAATTGCGTCTAGTATGAAACAGACTGTCGCCTCTAAGTGTTGACTTCTATGTTCACTTTTATATTTACACACGCTCTATCTCTGATATTGAGCACTTTATCCCATAAATATAGCACACCTTAAGACTATATTTCTTCATATATATATATATATATATATATATATATATATAGAGAGAGAGAGAGAGAGAGAGAGAAAGAAAGAAAAAAAGAAAGAAAGAAAGAAAAAAAGAGAGAGAGAGAGGGTGTAACAACATGGGCTAACTGTCCATCCCATAAAAGTTTAATATCTAAAAACCACTAAACTAATTGAATTTCTTTTTTTACAGATTTTCAGATAACAGGACACCATTTCCCGTAAGAATCAGTCACAAATCCTTTGACTGATTCAGCTACAAAGAGACCAGATTAATTTTCTGTCAGTCGCACTATGTCTTCTCAAATGAGCAATGGTGAAAAGAAAAAGATCATTCAGGCCTTCATTAATGGTACGGACATGAAAAAATGAAACGATGAATAAGCTTAAAAAAGCGAGGGAGACTGGATCAGAAGGTCACAACAGCAAGAGGTATCACGATCTGAACTAACAGCTAAATAAATTCTTATTGTTCAAATCAGAGCCCAGTAGTGCTATAAAAACTTCAGAGAATTCAAGTAAGATATCTTAATCCTTTCTTAGATGCAACGGTTCAAAGTCTAATCGAACAATTGTCCAATTTTGCTATTACACCCGGTATATATATATATATATATATATATATATATATATATATATATATATATATATATATATATATGTATATATATATATATATATATATATAAGGTGGGGTGTTTTGAGATGACGAGAGAAAAAGGAAATGCATTTAAGCGGTATATTTCGCCGACCTCAGGTGTATTGTGGTTGATTTCTTCGAGTCGGAATGAAAATAAGTTGGAATTTTCGAGGATTAGAGGGCAATATATATATATATATATATATATATATATATATATATATATATATATATATATATATATATCAATTTTGTAGTGCGTAATCAATTTATGTAACGTAAATCATTCAAACGAAAAACAAATACTGAAGCTAATTATACGGCGAGAATCACTCTCACAAACAATATTTACTAATAAAATACAATCATTGTATTTTATTATGTCGTATTACCATTCGGAATTTAATAAAAACACACTATATTGTCTACCTGAAGATGGTCGTTTGGTACGACTGAAAGCCCGGCTCGTAGAAAAAATAACACCTGATAAACCCGGAATTTATGAACAAGGATCACGCCATTCATTAAGAGATTCGAAGTTGATTGTATTTTATTAGTAAATATTGTTTGTGAGAGTGATTCTCGCCGTATAATTAGCTTCAGTATTTGTTTTTCGTTTGAATGATTTACGTTACATATATATATATATATATATATATATATATATATATATAGATAGATAGATAGATATATTACAAAGAGTTAATCATACCTTGAATCAGTTAGCAATATTAATGCAATTATTGGCGAAATCCCTTCGCTAGTAGACATAATTATAAGCATTATGCTACTAATAATCCACTGAATGATGAGATCCTTATGTATAAAATGGATATGGTGTATTTTTTAATTCAGCTAGTACTTTCAAATGCTTCATGCATTCATCTTCAGGCTGTATTTTTTCCGTTAGAATCAAAACTGGAAGACGAAATAAATGTGTTTTTTCCAACAGAAAGATGTTTTTAAGAATGAGATATTTATTAACAGCTATGTAGTGTTGGAGCGTGCAAATTGCAACGCTAAAGTTCAAATATTACAAGTGAGAATTTTTTTAATTTGGTAAATCCACGAATTTTTTATTTTAAGTGTTTTTCGGTTAACATGACATGAACTAAGTAGATAGTTCAATTAACAGAGTGATATGTCTTAGTATATATAAGGATCTCATCATTCAGTGGATTATTAGTAGTATAATGCTTATAATTATGTCTACTAGCGAAGGGATTTCGCCAATAATTACATTAATATTGCTAATTGATTCAAGGTATGATTAACTCTTTGTAATATAAAAATATATTCTGTCTATTTTATTATGTTCATGAAAAACAATATATATATATATATATATATATATATATATATATATATATATACATATATATATATATATGTTTCATTAAATAATATGGACAAGTTTTGTCCATTTATTTTAAGCAAATTCCTTTCATATCGTCTGGTAAGCTTATTATCATTGAAAGACAAAAGGAAATGACCGTATTGATACATGTTTTAATGCTATCTAAGCTTTCGACTTACATAAGCCATTATGAAAGATGACAATTACATTTCAATTTATTAAACAATACACGGACAAAAGAATAATGATAGTCCGTTTTTGTTGCATGAAAGAGACTGTCGCCTCTAAGTGTTGACTTCTATGTTCAATTTTATATATATATGTATATATATCTATCTATCTATCTATCTATATATATATATATATATATATATATATATATATATATATATATATATATATATGTATGTATATATATATAGATAGATAGATAGATAGATAAATTTAGTTATATATATATATGTGTGTGTGTGTGTGTGTGTGTGTGTGTGTGTGTGTGTGTGTGTGTGTGTGTGTGTGTGTGTGTGTGTGTAAAGGAACAAATATTAAAAAATATACACCCTCCGACCCTGGGCGAGTCATATTTTTGTAATAAGATGAACTCACCTCACCAATTCTACTTTCAACGCGAGTCGCGGTGACACTAGTCTCACAACTCAAGATGGCGTATCACTCTGCAATGAAACTTGCCGTTAAATGAATTAAAGAAAATGGTCAGATGATTGAAGAAATTATTAAATTTCTGTTTATTTTCATATATGAATTGATGATTCATGGGATAACTACGTATGCACTATGCCGTTCTCTAGAATGCTAAGACACTGTCAATGTGCGTGAAAGAACGGGGAATATACGGCTGAAACGTTTAAAAATAAAAAAGAACAGATTCAGTTAGTCCGATGATAGTCTGTTTTTGTTGCATGAAAAATTTCAAGGTAACGACAAACTCGTGTAACGAGACGCGGAAGCGAAAATCGCATCGTAGATCGTGACGTCACACATAACCACGCGAGAGTGAAAACGAGAAGTATTAACTTAGTATAAACCAATGGCTTCTGTTATAAATTATAGATATTTAAGTATATTTGTGGAGATTTCATAATTTTTTTTGTTCAGGTTAGGTTTCAACTGTTTTATGTATATAGCTTCAAGAATTTTTAGTTTTTGTTTAGTGTTTAGCTTAGATTGGATTTACACATGTATCAATATGGTGATTTCCTTTCGTCTTTCAATGATAATGTTATTAAGCTTATCAGACAATTTTAAACGAACTTCCTTAAAATAAATAGACAAAACTTGTCCATATTATTTAATGAAACATGCATCAATGAAAAATTGCTGTCTAAATACACACAATATATATATGCATATATATATATATATATATATATATATATATATATATATATATAATTTATATTTAAATTATATTAATTTATTATATGGAACCTTAAAGTGGTCTGTTTTTATTTAAATTATTAGCACTGGTTTATATTGAGCTCTCTGGATTTTATCCTCCTTGGGTCTACCCATACGGATTACCTAGTTTTTCGTAAACTATATATATATATATATATATATATATATATATATATATTTAAAGACATTTTTGATATGTTTAACGTTCTTTTTTATAGATACAAGTATTTAAGTAAATGCTCTGTTTATAATAAACAGTATTAAATAACATTTACCGGCCTGAATTTCCGAGAAATTTTTCGTAGAAATTCAGGCCGGTAAATGTTATTTAATACTGTTTATTATAAACAGGGCATTTATTTAAATACTTGTATCTATAAAAAAGAACGTTAAACATATCAAAAATGTCTTTAAATATATATATATATAAAAAGAACGTTAAACATATCAAAAGTGTCTTTAAATAAATTGTCGGACTATGTCCAATTCAAATATATATATATATATATATATATATATATATATATATATATATATATATATATATATATATATATATATGACCTCGATTATGTCTGTTGGATCAGCCCCCTGCGAGAATTTTTTTGTTCTCTATTAGTTCATTTACCGCTTTTCTTATTATTGATGGGTGATGATCGATGATATTATGTAAGGTCCTAGTCTTAAGTTTATTATCGAGAATTGTGATATTAGTACACCCTCAATGCGCATTCGTGTTAGTCAATCCTTTTCTCTTCTGATCAAATTAGAATTTATTAAGTCGAATTTGTGGTCAGTTGTATTATGATGAATTACCAGTGTGTTTAAAGAGTTATTTTGCAGCATATTGATGCGTTGTTCCTATAAAGTGTGTTTTTTCAGCTTTCTAGATGTTTCGCCAATGTATACCATTGAGTATTTTTGTAAACGGAGCGTCTACTCAAATACGAGTATCCACTAAAGTAATGTTCAAAATGATACAAATCTGTTGATTTAATAAATTTTTAAAAAATCATTACTTCTTTATAAATTGCTTTGTTTCCGTCTGGATATAGACAGGAATTTTAGAGAATTTGGGGCGAGAACGATTTTGCTTAAAGGCAATATTAAACCTTGCCTGATCGGCAACGCACTTCGATACCGAATCAGTCAAAAGTAGATCGGATCAAACAACGATTTCTTCAGCAAAGATGGACGTCATTTCGAATCCTTTTTCTTTAAAATGATAAAATGATTTCTCGAATATTCAGGCAGGAAAACGAAACTATATATTATTTAAAGTAAACGGAGCGTCCAATCAAATATGGGTATGCATTAAAAATCGCGTTTAATGATAAAATTCTGTCGGATTAATAATAATCATAATAATAATAATAATAATAAATAAATAAATAAATATTCAATTACTTCTTTAGAAATTCACATTCTATTTTGTATATTCCTACCTTTGTCTTGTTGTTTTTTCGTCTGCAGATAACTATATACGTTATTGATTTAGAGACGGTGTTGATGAATTTTAGGTCAAGGTTGGACAGCTTATTTTCGATTGTGGCTTTTATGGAGTTCGTATGTAGGATTATGTAACTACTTTTGTTATGGCTGTTGGAATTATTATTACATATGAATTTTTTTATTTTTTTTGATATTGTAGGCTTTGGTTATATATATATATATATATATATATATACATATATATATATATATATATATATTTATATATGTATATATATATATATATATGTGTGTGTGTGTGTGTTTTGTGTGTGTAAAAGTTTCAGATAGAGTGTATATGTAAAAGGACGCGTTTCTGCCTCTGAGAGACTTTATCAAGACACATTTAGCATAATAAATCCCTCAGAGGACGAAAGATGTCAACTAAGATAAGTTTTCCTTTCTTTTTTTATTCATATATATATATATATATATATATATATATATATATATATATATATATATATATATATATATATATATGAGAGAGAGAGAGAGATTTGATAAAAAATTGACGATTTTATTTTTAAGTACTTTTTATATTTACCAGAAATAATGAACTCTTTGATAACTGCTTATAAATGCAGAACTTATTGATAAATTAGGCAATCTATATTAAAACGCAGTGCGTATACCGAGAAAAAATTGCATAAAAAAACGAAATAAGATTTTTACCATAGAACTTTCGTTTGTCTAAAGCAGTGGTTCCCAACCGATTTGGTGCAATGCCCCACTTTGGTATTTCTAAAATTCTAGTGCCCCCCCCCCCTGTAATATTTACTTCTTACATATTCAAAATTTTACTGCAATTCACGTGAAGGAAGCTTAAAAGGCCATTAACTTTATCTCTAAACAAGCCTCCAAAGACCATGGCCTCCATGAAAGAGAAAAATTAAAAACAAAAAACAAAAAGACAGTTAAATATATATAGATTGAAAACATATAATAATGAACTGAACAGAAATATAAAATATTTGAATGAAAGCTTATTTTGTAATGTACTTTGATCATTTTAATCATGAAATAATAACGCAAAATGCAATTTAAGCTCATCACAAAATGACTGTTTCTAAGATCCTTGAGCGTAATGCCTGCTACAGATAGATTTTATATTAGGCACCAATTTAGTCAGCTTAAGCCTCAAGTCTCCTCGTTTAGTGATATCCAGTCGATTTCTTGTCTTCAATAACAAATCATTTACAGTACTACATCAACATTCAGCTAAATATGAAGACGGAAATGGTAACAACAAATTCCTTGAAAGAAGATGAGAAGACTTTAGAAAGGTGGTTCCCGACCGATTCTGAGCTATGTCCCACTTTGGTATTGCTAAAATTCTGGTGCCCCCACTGTAATATTTAATTCTTACATATTCAAGCTTTTACTGCAATTCACGTGAAGGAAGCTTAAAAGGCCATTAACTTGGTATCTAAACAAGCCTCCAAAAACCATAACTTCCATGAAAGAGCAAAATTAAAAAAACAAAAAGACAGCTAAATATATATAGTTTCAAAACATATAATAGAAAACTGAAAGGCAGAAATATAAAATATTTGAATGAAAGCTTATTCTGTAATATACTTTGATCGTTTTAATCATGAAATAAAAATGAAAAATTAAATTTGAGCTCACTAGAAAACAATTCACTGTTAATAACTCATTCTCGAATTGTCCCCTTATTCTGTTGGTATAATAAGCCGAAGAGTGCCCATCCAACACATGTCCCACCAAAATATTACCATGCCCCACCGGTGGGGCAAGCGCCCCACGTTGGAAATCATTGGTCTTAATTGGTCTTTTATATCCGTCTCTTTCAGAATTGAACTTATTGAAATTATATACCCCATATATTGAACATGAGAAAAGAAGAGAGATATATGTCTATAGTTTTGTAGGTGTTCAAGCTTGGTCAAAATCTGCTCCTGACACTGCTGTCAAACTAACACAGCAGAGGGTGAAGCATCTACTTACGATCGGACAGTACAACGCTGGCTTCTGAAGTACTGCAGTGTAGATACGAGTCTTGAAGATCAGTCTGATAAGGAACATGTAACTTCACTTGACAAACATCTGAAAACACTAGTCGAAAAAAAAAACCTACGTCAAAGTGTCAGAGAAATGTCTCAGACAATGGATGTCGGCATTTCAACAATATCGTACCGTCTGAAGAAAATTGGCAAAGTGAACAAACTCGAGAAATGGGTTCCACATGAACTCATAAAACTCAGAGTTCGACATTTTGAAGTGTGATCGATACTACATCTAAGACATTCGATTGATATATTTCTTGATCGAATAGTGAATTGCGATGAGAAATGGATCGTTTATGGCAATCGTAAATGATATGCTCAATGGTTTGGTCAGGACGAAGTACCCAAACACTGAATTTGCACCAACAGAAAATTATGATGGATCTCTGGTGCTCTGCCATTGGCGTTATGCATTACAGATTTATAAAATCTAAACCAGAGCCTCACTACCAAATTTCTCTCTCCCACTATTACTTGTTCAAGCATCTTTTTAAGCCAAAAACAATCCGTTTCAAAGAAGAGGCAATAACCGATTTTACTGATTTCTGCCCGTCCCAACTTTTAAAAAGCTGAATAACCTTGTAACCCAAAGGCAGAAACGTATAGATGTCCAGCGTCCCTATTTCGATTGATTTAAACACTGTTTAACGACATTATTTATGACTAAATAAGGTATCAAGAGTTTCCCATAATAGTAACCTTTAGCGCGGTGAATTGGAATAGCTTATGGGGATATATTATCCTTCAAGCGATCAAAATTAACTGTATAAGCTAGTTATGTCCAAACGATATATACAATGCTGTTCGATAAAAGTGACTCACCTGATTGTTTTTTTTACTAAATGTTCTCTTCTCCGATGAAATAAAAGTTGAGCTAAATTCAAAGGATAAGCGATCTAAAATCCGAAGAAGAAGCTTTGAAAGCTCTTTGAATTTAGCAGTAAGTACTGTCAAGCATCCGTTCAGTATAATGTTCTGGGGATGCTTTTCTTTTCATGAAAGCATTATAAAGTAAAGTCTCTCGAGAAAAGCAGTTGAGCAACAAAGAGGATTTGATTGTGAATTTCATATCCGAATGGAATTCAATGCTTGGAGATGAAATTTGCCAGATCCTAATCAAGTCAATGCCAAAAAGGGTTGAAAAGGTTATTCAAAATAAAGGAGGACCCATAGATTATTAAATATTCCGAACTATATTACCTATTATAAATAAATTATACCTCTATTATTCTTTATTTAAAGCTGTTCGGTTATGTTTCTATTGATTACTAGATGCAGGAAATAAGTGAGTCACTTTTTTGCATAGAGTTTTCCCTAAATCTCATTTAATCCAAAATTATAATTATCAATAGAATACCTTAGGGTGAGTAAACTTGTTTACTAGCTGGTCGGGAAGAGGTCTTTATATTAGTAAGATTAAAAATTAGTTTGACCCAAAAGACAATAGGCTGAAAAAGTTTTTAAGTAAAAAAAATCAGGTGAGTCACTTTTATCGAACAGCACTGTAGATGTAGCTTCTTTCAACTTATACTAAATATATTACATAAAAATAGTGTGCCAAACACTGAAATTAAATTTCGGCACAAAGGATTTTAAATGTCACTTAACATTTTTTTCTTAGTATTTGCCTTTCAGCATTTCAAGAGAGGGCCGGTCTACCCTTAATAATGAGCGCTCCTTAATAATGCATAAACAAAGGGAATTTAATTTAATGTATAAAATGAAATTAAAATGAAAAATAATATAAAAAAAATATTATTTAAAAACGTTTGTAATGTTAACCGTTTCCCTACAAAGAAACATTAACAGCAGCCAATATAGTTTTTAAATTGAAATTTAGGAAATTCTCTCTATTAAAATTTTTTTTCAGGAAAACAGGTTTCTCAAGTCCAGTAGCTGTTATCGCTCCTTCCAGTACTAATGGGGTTTTCCTTCATAAACATTCTATTTGAAGTGGTATAGAATGTTAACATTTGGATTATGTCATTATTTTTCTCTTCGAGTTACATGTGTTATCCATTTTAGCTGTTGCTACTGTTGGTAGTCCTCAAGGGATATGGTTTCTGTATTTTGGTACAGTTCTTTGTTTGTGATTCTGTAGCGCCAGTCCAAAATGTCCAAAGAAGGATGATCTTTGCCAAAACCCTCAGACTTTATACACTCAAGGCATTTTTCAACCATTGATCTTAGGAAATGGTTGTATACAGCTGACAGTTTATATATTTCTGAACAGTTTTGGTGCCATGCATTGCATCCATGGGAAGTCTCGATATGACGAGGGTGGCTGGACATTTGGCCGACGTACATTTGGCCGACGGACATTTGGCCGACGGACATTTGGCCGAGAAACATTTAACCGAAGGGACATTTCACTGAAAATGTACAAGTAAATTCAGTAACAAGCAATATTTTAAGTATTTTAATTAGCAGTATTATAAGGGGGAAAAGGACTAATAATTACCAATAAATTTCAAGTGATTAAATTACAAAATCTAAAAGATAAAAGTTTTCTTATTTCGATAGTTGTTTATTGAAATTGGTATTTAAAAAAATATTTGAGTAAAAAGTAGCACCTAATTATTTAAATTCGTATTTAACAGTAAGATAAAAGCCAGTTCATCCCTTTAAGATAACGATCATTGAAAGCGAAATTGAAAGATCTTTCATGTCGTAAAAGCTTTTTCTCAAAATACTTATCATCTTACAGTAATATTTGAAGTAAAATATAATATATTCAGAATATCATATATACAGAATATAATATATACAGAATAAATATATACATATATTTATACATATATAAATATATATACATATACATAAATATATAAATATATTATATCCAGAATAGATTTTTTTTAAATACTGACAAACAAAAACATAATAATAAATTAATACAGTAAATAAATATAAATATATATAGCATATTACAATAAAGAGTGTGACATAGATGTAAGTACGCCATTACTTTTTCGGCTAAATGTCCATTCAGCTAAATGTCCGTCGGCCAAATGTCTGAGTACCACGACGCGGCTATTTAAGAGTATGACTCGAATTTTCTCGTTGATGTTTTGTGTGCAACTACCTTTGACACTGCCTATTCTATGTTCAATCTCTTTTTCTGTAAGTAAAAAAGACCTCCTAAATCATGAACGTCGCTTTCACAGTGTACGACGTAGTGAATGTGATAGTCAACAAGAAACTAGAAAAATACCTCCATGATACTGAAAACAATGTAGAAGAAATGTCAGTGTATTGCTAGAATTAGAGGGACATTTGGAAGCGCGCGAAAAAATGTAATAACATCTCTAGAATTATGATTAGAAATTCTTGGAAAGGCACTGACGTAGTTGAGGTCTGTGATAATACTGAGGACTTGAGCAAACCAGCTTCTACTCAGCTTTCAGCGAACACCTCTAGTGTGGCCATAAAAATGCGTAACAAGGAATCAAACCTGTGAAAATCGGTATGGTTAGGATTGTGAACGCAGAAAAAAGTGATGAAATTTGCAGGCACATCTGTCTACATTTCTGAGATGAGGTATTATGTACATTATTTACATTATCAGTTATCTCCTGTTACTTTTCCCACTGCCTTAACCGGGCATTGAATTCACATAATTTGGGTCCTGTCATTGGATCTAGCCAACGCCTTTATCCACTGTGCCATGTGTCCTTGAGGAATTTTTGGGTATTATAAACCTAATGTCTTCAGCAACCATTTTACCAGAGCTCATATTGCTAATTTGCAGGCACATGATAGGCGGTAATAGTTAACAGAAGCTCCGTCCAATTAAAAGCAGCTAATAGATACAAATATATATGTTTTTAATATCTATCCGGTAGTATATGGATTAAGAAATGTTATATACAGTTACTAAGCTTAGCTTCGTAGGACTCAAGACCGAATTACGTGCGGAAAGCAGGTGGAGAAAATTGTGTTGCGTCAATGTTTTTTAATGATTTCATACCAGACAAGGC
The DNA here is from genome assembly GCA_964036315.1 of Acanthosepion esculentum. Taxonomy (NCBI): domain Eukaryota; kingdom Metazoa; phylum Mollusca; class Cephalopoda; order Sepiida; family Sepiidae; genus Acanthosepion; species Acanthosepion esculentum. Next base: position 27,347,259 of record OZ038487.1, read on the forward strand.
AATAAAGCCACTAAGACTTAAGCTGGTTATTGAGTGTGAAAATATATGTAAAAAAATTTATAAAAACTTTATTAAGGAGAAGTAGCAACAAAAGAACAAGACTTAAGAAGACAGAAGTTAACGATTGACATTGCATTTACATTTCTGAACAGCAATTGACTCGAAGAGAGTTCCATAAGCGAATATTTCGAGTGAATATGCAATTAGCATAGAACTTACGGCTACATTTAGCAATTTCAGCTGTAAAATGATGAGACCTAACGGCCAATCGAGCACCTTTGTAAAGCCAAGGCACCAAAGCGGAAAGCTCCTTAGAAAAATTACCATGAAGCTATGCATGGAAAAAGGCACAGGGAAGCTACGTTACGGTGATGGGAAAGGGACTGAGGCCGATGTGACAGGTCAGGACCGATAATATTGCATATTCTTCTTTGTATTTCGTCAAGAATCCCTAAATAAATAGCAGAAACATCAGACCAGATGTGGTAACAATATTCAAAGCATGGGCGAATGGTAGACTAAAAGTGTAAGATAGATTCTCGCGAGAAACATTGTCGAAAACGACACAGTGCATCAAATTTCCTAGCAGCAGACGTAGCAATTAATTCAATATAATATTGACATTTCTTATCGAGTATCTCTTTATTAATTTCAATGCTTTGCTATTATAATGCATTTATTCTGGCTGACAGCTATATCCCGTTGAAACACTGGTTCAGGAACGATAACTGAAGTAAAACAACGTCGATCCTGGGCAGTACCTAGATGGGGGTCCGCTTGGGAAATGTCATATAGGAAGAAAATGAGTAACTACCGACATTGAGGTTCGAGCGTGTCACTCTGGACTTATGGATATATGTTTTCCACCAGGTGTATAAATAGCGGTGTCAGGCTGCTGACTGCGTTGATTATTGAGTGAGTATTGAGTGAAACTATCCAGTCGAATTAGTGTGAATTATTGTGCGTCAATGATTTTGGGTTTTAATTTAGGATTTAATTGCCGACACCGAGGTTCAAGCGTGTCACTTTGGACTTATGAATATATATTTTCCCCCAAGTGTATGAATAGTGGTGTCAGGCTACTGACTGGAGTGATTGTTGAGTGACTATTGAGTGGAACTATCCAGTCGAATTAGTGTGAATTAATGTGAATCGATGCTTTGGGTTTTAATTTAGGATTTACCAGACGTTACACTGAGCTGTACTACAAACAAGGTATTCGCTGAAATGGTGAATTATCTTTGGTTGACTTTTACTTCTTTGTTCTTGTTAAGTACTTATTTGCGGTTGAAATTAAATACTGTTTTATTTTAATGTTGGATTCTTGAGGTATACTTAATTATTAACGGCGACCATACGTTACAAATGGAATACAAGGTGTTGTAAGTTTGGGTGCGCGGATAGTGTAATCAGCAACGACTCGGAGAGACGACTAGCAATTCCAGTTTAGTCTCGTTGTATTCACTAACATGTTAATAACAGTGGAAATGCTACGAATCCACCTCTTCTCCCCTAGCTATGGGTTAATTAGAAGAACTTGTAATAGTAAATATTTATTTCTGGCTTTAAATAACTTGCAAAAGAAAACAAATCAATCAATAAATCAAACATTTATATTGGAAATAAAATTGTGTTAGTAAGTTGTTTGGTTGTTGTTTTTTTTTATGGCATATCAAAACCTCGGTGGGTCATTTAATCCCACCAAGTTTTTTAAAATAGATTCATAGCGATAGTTTGGTGCATATGTATACATATATATTTGAACCATTTTTCAATTACTCATGATTTTTAGTACAATCCAACGTCTTTTAGGAAATTTACAATCTTGGACGGTTTTATTTTCGTAAGAGGTTTTATTTATAAATTACTCACTTGGTAGATAATAATTTTTCATTCAAAAATTATTGTTGGCAATCATTTTTTTTTATTACAAAGTATTTCTGGTATTAAAACCTATTTTTACACAAATTTGGATGTTAACTATTTGCCCATAGCTGGGACCCTAACAGGTTCTACCACCCCGGGTCAGAATGGACCTGGGAACACCTGCAATTAAGAAGTGGTTCCACGCTATCTCAAAACCCCTGATCAGAGGCCTTGCTGTTGGACGTAGTTTATCGTCTTACCCAGGACGCGGATGTAGTTTATTGTCATACCCAGGACGCGGACGTAGTTATATCGTCGTACCCAGGACACGGATGTAGTCTATCGTCTTACCCAGGACGCGGATGTAGTTTATCGTCATACCCAGGACGCGGATGTAGTTTATCGTCATACCCAGGACGCGGATGTTGTTTATCGTCATACCCAGGACGCGGATGTAGTTTATCGTCATACCCAGGACGCGGATGTTGTTTATCGTCATACCCAGGACGCGGATGTAGTTTATCGTCATACCCAGGACGCGGATGTTGTTTATCGTCATATCCAGGACGCGGGTGTTGTTTATCGTCATACCCAGGACGCGGACATAGTTTATCGTCATACCCAGGACGCGGATGTAGTTTATCGTCATACCCAGGACGCGGATGTAGTTTATCGTCATACCAGGACGCGGATGTTGTTTATCGTCTTACCCAGGACGCGGATGTAGTTTATCGTCATACCCAGGACGCGGATGTAGTTTGTCGTCATACCCAGGACGCGGACGTAGTTTTATCGTCGTACTCAGGACACGGACGTAGTCTATCGTCTTACCCAGGACGCGGATGTAGTTTATCGTCATACCCAGGACACTGATGTAGTTTATCTTCATACTCAGGACGCGGATCTAGTTTATCGTCTTACCCAGGACGCGGATGTAGTTTATCGTCATACCCAGGACGCGGATGTAGTTTATCGTCATACCCAGGACGGTTGTTAGTAAGTAGTGAATTAATTCTTAGACACCGACAATACTTTACATTTTATTAAAACTTCGACTGCTTGTACAAAGTACGGATTGAATTACGAAATATGCCTAAACGAATTTAGGGTTAAATATTGCAAAATTCAGAATTTCGGTATCAAGACATCCTCTGCCATTAAAAAAAAAACCCAGAAATTTTAAAAAAGCAAATGACAGAAAAGTCAAATAATAGTGATGAAATAATCCTTATATATAATCTGTGAATTATGCATAATCGTTGAAGGTAATTATGTATACTTCGTTCAATCGCAATCAACTCTCTAAATTACAATTCTAATTATCTCTTTGTCTCACCAAGATATTTTGTTGCGTCACTATTCAAGTGATTACTAGAAAAAAATCAGTTTTTTAAAAATAAATCCTAGCTGAAATATATGTACTCATCAGAGTGAATGAAAGTTTTGAGGTTTTTAAATAATTCCTACCAATAATATAAACCGTTTGCATAAACTGTTAGTAATAATAGTTGCTTTTGTTATTATTATTATTATTATTATTATTATTATTATTATTAACGACATCATCATTGCTGATTCGTTCTTGTTTCAAGAATGACTTCATCGATAAAAGTGGGTATGCGAGCCTACGCATGCGCCCATATTTGAAATTGTTGGTTTGTTCACGCATGCGTAGTGTTATGGCAGTGGGAAGAAGAGAGGGAAAAGGCGGGAGAAACGGAAGCCGGCCACAGCAGTGTTCTCTCGCTGTCGTTACCGCCTCCGACAAGGCTGCGGCTGCCGCTTATTCGACTGTGGTCATGTCAGTTCGATAAAGGGTGGAAGACGTGATTGGGCAGCCAGGCGAATTCTTTTACAATCCGTGCCATTTACGCCCCCACCCTTTACAGTCCTCTAATTCCGCGTCTCTCTGTTTCTTTTTTTTTTAAACCCATTTCCACCCTTTCGTTTTTGTTAGCTCCCTACCCCCGTTGTTGCATACTGCCCACCCTTCCACCGATCTTCTTTCGCCTTCTTTTCTCCTTTCTTTTTCTCCTTTCTTTACGCTTAATTTTTTTGTTCTTATCATCTCTCTTTATCATCGTTTTACGCTTTCATTTCCGGATTGTTTTTCCCTAATAATCTTTATAGAGTAAGACATTTCATTTTTCTTTCTTTTATAGATTTTCTAGTCGTTGTCCCTTTGTAGTTTCGTCTGCCTCACCGTCTAATCTTCCTTTTGTTTTTCATCTTGAAATTTCTAACTTTCCTTTCGCTCTGTTTTCATTCTCTAACTGATGTCTTTCTTTTTTCACCATACTTTTCCAAGGATGGAAACATTACTAAATTATCATTTTCCTTCTTTTTTTACTTCCTTTTCCGTTATTCTTTCTTCTTTGTGCGTCATCTTTTCATTGTTTTTTTTCTTTCATTTCATTCCTTACTCCTTGCTCGTATTCCTTCTCTTGTCGGCCATGACTCTTATAACGCTTTCTCAAGTTAAGTAGGTGGTCGTCAATTTCACATGGGTGTCATAGGTCAGGGTTCTAACCTAGGTAGAAGCCTGGATTTTCTAATACCGATTTAAAAAGAAACCAGGATCTGTCCCTTGAAAGATTGACGTAACACAATCTTTTTACCTCCTTTCCGCACGTAATTCGGTCTTGAGTCTTACAAAACTAAGCTTAATAATTGCATATAACATTTCTTCTCAGCTATGCTTTATTCCTATCTGGTCTGTTTTCATTCTCTCTACCTATCGTACCTCGCTTTTTGTTTTCTTTTCTTGATTTTTTTTCTTTTTTTTCCTTCCCCGCTTGTTTTTCTAGAATAAATCAGTGTGAATTCTTCAAATCATTTTTTTTCCTTTCTTCCTCAGATCTTTTTTCTCCCAAATATTTAAAGCGTCTCCAAAGTTTTTCTTAAATAAAATTCTTCCTATTTTATTTTTTTTATTTTGTATTAAAAACTTATTCTTCTTAAAAAGCTTTCTTCCGAATCCTAATTTTTTCTTTAGGATTTTTTTCTTTTTCTTTATTTTTTTGTCTGTTATATCATATTCTCTCAACTTCCATTATCCCTGTTTTATTCACTTAAAAATAAAAAAAATCACTTTTCTTCCGTCTTACAACTTCCGCCATTTTCTTTATTCTTATATTTTTCTTCGCTATTGTTTTCCTCACTGTCCTCTTTTTCAAATTTTCATAGTTCCTGTCTTTTCTGTCCCATTTACCCATCTACTTGTATAATATATATATATATATATATATATATATATATATATATATATATATATATATATATGTGTGTGAATTTAGGCAGCAATCCTTCTTTCATGCACATTTCATTAAAAACGACAGACAAAGTGCTTTTATTTAGTTTTTTATTCAATTTCTCATGCGATCTAATTTTTTTTTCTTTTCCGATGATAAATTACATAAAAACTGTCCGAATGTTCTTTTTATCCGAGCGCTTTCGGCTATACATTTAGCCATTTTCAAGGATTATATTTTAACTGTTAAAATTAGAAATAATTTGTTGTATGTATGTTTTAAAACATGTTTTCATTTTTTGTTTTACATTATATCCATGTTCAAAGTTAATATTATTAAGTGTTGGTTTGTTTGGTTTTATTAATAAGGCTTACATTATTTTAGCCTTTTTTTGCATGTAGATCATGCTATTATATTAGTGTTGTCGACGAGTATGTTCCGAAAATCTCCGGTAGGTCTCCATGAATATTTAAATGAGATCTAATTGATCTATTGACAGAAAGGAGTAGAGTTATTCTGCATGTCAAACAGTTTTT
>OZ038487.1:27357911-27382911 GCA_964036315.1 Acanthosepion esculentum
CTCACTTTCCTTCTAACTGCTTTCCCCACTAACACCGCCGTCAGTCACTTCTTTCTCGTATATTTCATTCCTGCCATCAGCTGCGACCATGACCTTCTCCACGTGGCCACAGTCAATTTTCTCTCTACCACTTCCTACTCATCTTTTCTCTCTTCTGCCCGCCCAGAAAATGCATGACCCAATACACCGTATTCGTTCAATTAACTAATTGTGTGCTCCAGAATACGCCAGGCGGATTGTCGGTAGTGAAGAGGCCACAGATCGCGATGGAAGGACGAATGAGGAGCAGACCACATCACGGACGATAAAAAGAAGTTGGCTGCCCACTCTATATCTGGGTGTGGGTGTATTATGAACGGGTGTGGCTGGGTTGAAATTTGAGTAGGGAATAATGGGCAGAGAAAAAAGAGTGGAGAGTACCAAACTGAGAGGAAAAGAAAGAGGTAAAAGTAATGAACAGAATGAAATCGAAACTGACAAAGAGAGAGAAAATAGGGAGAGAAAGAGATGAAAGTGAGGAGAGAGAGAGGGGGTGAAAGAGAGGAGAATTGAAAAATGAATAAAAAAGATTCAAAATGAAGAAAAAGAAAAAGTAACATGAGATTAAGGAAAAAAGAACTTCAGAAAACGAAATGAGGAAAGAGCGAATAACACTCATAAAGAGAGGGGCCGGGGAGATAGAGAGAAGGAAAGACAGGAGCGATTTAGAAACAAAGAAAACGAACCTTTAAAAATAATGACAATAGAAGAAGAAAAGTAAGCATGGATTCAAACGAAGAAGATCAGGAAAAGAAAGAAGGAAGGAATAAAAGAGAAGAAGGGCGAAAGAAATAAAGAAGAGGATAAGGGAAAGAGATAGGCAGATTTAGAAAATGGTAAAAATCCGAGAAAGAAAAGGGGGATACAGAGAAAAAGAAACCAGAATAGAAGAATGAAAAAGGAAGAAAAAAAAGGAGAGGAAAAGAAAGTCACAATAAGGCAGAAAAGTAAGAAAAGAAAGAAGAAGAAAAGACAGAAATGAATAAAAAAGAAAAGAACAGAAAAAAAGAATCCAAGGGAAAACAAAAAAGAGAAGAAATATCGCCAAAAAGAGAAGGAAAAAAAGAAAACTAAAGAAAGAGAAAGAAAAAAAGATAACTAAAGAAAGACAAAGAAAAAAGAGAACTAAAGAAAGAGAAAGAAAAAAGAGAACTAAAGAAAGAGAAAGAAAAAAAGAGAACTAAAGAAAGAGAAGGAAAAAAGAGAACTAAAGAAAGAGAAAGAAAAAGAGAACTAAAGAAAGAGAAAGAAAAAAAGAGAACTAAAGAAAGAGAAAGCAAAAAAGAGAACTAAAGAAAGAGAAAGAAAAAAGAGAACTAAAGAAAGAGAGGGAAAAAAGAGAACTAAAGAAAGAGAAAGTATTAGATAAAAGAGACAATCGGTTAAATATTACATAATAAGCAATAGAGAATTCTAAAAAAGACACGAAAAAGCAACAAAAAGGACTGAGATTGTAATCAAACTGCCCTTTCATATAATGACAGGCACAAAGCACGAGAAAAAAGACTATGAGATGGATGTAAACAGATTGAGGGAAAACAAGAAAAGTTGCTTGGGAAGGTGAAAAAAAAAGGGGGGGGGATATACATCGAATGAGAAGAAAAATACATCAACGAGAAATCAAACAGAAAGAACGAACAAAAAAGCTCCGATATAAACGAAGCAAAAGAGAAAGACAAAAAAAGACAAAAAAAAAACAGAGAAACGATTGTTAGGATTTCCCCGCAGAGCTCAATGGAATCGGCAAGAACAATGGAATAATGAACTATATAAAAAGTAAAAGAATTAAGCACTGAATAGAGACGAGAAAGAAATCGAAAGCATTCTGAGAGTGAGAGTGAGAAATGTCCTAGCACAAACCAAAATGCCATCGCAAGGAGAAAACTGTTCTAAAAAGCCATGAGATTAGTTTTCAAGAAAAGAATGCCTCTCTGAACTTCTAAATGTCCACCTAAAGAATCTGGGAAAAATACACAATATGTAGAAGAACAAAGAAGCAAAGTGTAATATGAAGAGAAGTCCACAATTACTGGTTTTCCTCAACGAAAACTTGGGTTAAAAACTATTAGTTGCTTCTATAAACATATCTTGTGTCAACATAGGTAGAGAGAGAGAGACGCATTGTGACAGGTAATTATGGGCAGAGAATCGGGACAATTGTTAAGAAAGAATTCTCCATACACCGAATTACAGTCCTTTCTTCCAAGGCGATCATTATATGCAGTCTATTAACCCAGAGATTCTCAACGTGGTCCAGGTGGACCACCGGTGGTCCACATAGCGTTTCTAGTGGTCCACAGTGAATTCGTCGCCATAAAAAAATGTAGCCATTTGACAAAAATGTAGCTAAATTATTCATAATTTGAAGAATTAAAAAATAATATTTTGTTTAATTACACACATGTCCATTATATTTGTAAATTTTGAAATTATGTAGGTATTATGCAGTGCTATATTTATCTTACTTTTTATCAGATATATATATATATATATATATATATATATATATATATATATATATATATATATATATATATATATATATATATATATATATATATATTCGTTCTCCGACAGGAATCGAACCTATATCCTATATGGAACTGTTATATCCGTCCTACAGTTTAAAGGCAGTAAAATCGACCATGCTAACCGAATGATCCTCTGTGGCTCAATCGGTTACGGCACGTCAGGATATATGGCGGTTCCGTATAGGCTACAGGTTCGATCCATGTCGGATGACGAAAATTTTTTTCTATGAAAATATCTTGGACATTCAGGCCGGTAAATGTTATTAATACTGTTTATTATAAACAGAGCATTTACTCAAATATTTGTATCTATAAAAAGAATGAATAAACATAAAAACGTCTTTAAATAATTGTCGGAGTTTGTCCATTTCATAATGTGTAACGTCTTTTGTTTACATTTGGATACGCTTTGAGCAGATATGAATGTACATGAGAGATTCATTTAAGATTGTAGTTTAATATATATATATATATATATATATATATGAAATTACATATATACCATACATGATATAAATTTTTTATTCATATCAAAAATGTATACTATAAATAACATATATTTTACTAAAATAAATTATTCATTTTTTACTACTTTGTCTTTTCAGTGAGTATTTTAGTGTAAAAATTGAACAGCCTACGAGTAAATGTAGGTGTAGTCCATTTGAATTTTTTAAAGAAAATATGATCCCTGGACTGAAAAGCGCTGTATTAACCGAATTCAGTTTTTCCCCATCGAAGTGAACTTCTAGGAGTTACCAAATTGTAGCATCAATTAACTTATGATTTCATTCTGCACTCATTCCAGATACACTGTCCAGGAATTGGGCAACTACCGTAGCTCGATGGTAAGCAAAAATCATCCAGGATACAGTTTCGCTAGGGCAAGCGAAACATGGGAGCAACATTTAAGTTTTAAGTAAAACAGAAACTGTAAAAAGAAACAAATACTTACAGTCAGAAAGAAAAACGTTGGAGTTCTGGGGACATATGATGAAAGAGGTCTTAGTAAATGTAATACTCACATGACAAGATGAAGGCAAGAAAAACGGTAAAACGGCGAGCAATCTGTTTATCAGGATTTTATGAATGGTCAGGGCGAAAAGGGATGAGAAAAAGAGTTAAAAGTTACTTAGTGCTACAAAAGACGAAGCTGTGGAGAGCCATGGCTGAACGCGTTCTGAAGTGACACATAAAAGTATATAGCTATATTTGTCGTGCGTCAGCGTTCGATAATTGTGTTAGATGAATTTAAGTAAATGACTGGAGTCGAAATACGATTGGCAACAAAAGAAAGGAAATTGTGGAGAGCTATTATCACCCACATTCTGAAATTATACGTATCATTAAAGAAAGAGCATTTGGAATAATACATGATAATATCTGATGATTTAAAAAGTATACCATGATTACGTCCTTTTTGGGGAATATCTCAGCACCGAAAAAAAAAAGAAAAAAAGAAGAGCTAAGTAGCTGGGACCCTAACAGGTGCTACCACCATGGATCGGGGTGGATCTACAACAGCAGTGAAGTGATCAGAGGTCTTACTGCCGGATGTAGTTTATCGTCATACCCAGGATCATTGAAGCGACAGAGATATGATTCTACCGACGAATGCTGGAAAATAACGTGGACAGAACATGTGAGAAACGAGGAGATTTTAAAGAAAAACAAGAACTGTAAAGTAGCTTATAATTAAAATGAGAAAGTGGTCCATGAAATTCCCCTGACGCATAATGAGGAAAAATGGCTTAGAGAATCTAACACTCACAGGGGTTATTGAATGCAAGAGAAACAGGAAAAAAAATCGACTTGATGAATTTGAGACAAGACGGAGAAAAAAAAGAAGATTGTAGAGTCAAACGTTATTTAGAGCTACAAAATAAAGGAAATCGTGGAGAGCTATTATCACCCACATTCTGAAGGGATACAGATCATTAAAGAAAGAGCATTTGGAATAAAACATGATAATATCACATGATTTAAAAATAGTATACCATGATTACGTCCCCTTTGGGGAATGGATCAGCACTGAAAACAAAAAAAGAAGAGGTAAGCAGGAACATAAATGATGTATATCAAGTATCAGATTACGCCTCTTCTACGTGGCTCGTTACTCCAGGAACTGGCCAGACACGGCTCTCCAAAACTTCCTATCCCTTGTAGCCCTGAACAGTTTCTTTCTCTTTTTGCCAAGGCTCCCGCACACCATTCCGCCATCAGTTCATACAAGCTCGTCAGTTAGTAAACTCGCTGCCTTTCCCTTTTCTCTCTTGACTTCACTATGCCGAGATCTTTCGCTCGTGCAGAGAGCCCAATCCTCACGGATTAAGAGGAGCGATCGAGGACATAGTTATGGGAAAAGAGCTCAAATTCCTGCCCACGTTCGTTCGCACCATTGCCTTCGGGTAAGACATAGGTTTATCTCTGGCTATGAGAGTAAGGGTAAAGGTAAGCAGACCGAAATTTTTAGCCTTGGTAAAGAAACCTGTCTAGACAAATACTTTCAAACCACCTGACAACACATCAGATCTAGAGTTCTAGTGTAAAATCTATTATTGCAAATCTTACGGTTAGTTGGGGATTTTTTTGCAGTGATTAACAGAGAGTGTCGAAAATTAACAGCTGGCACAAGATAGAGGGAGTACACGCAAAGACAATGCTATCAGTGAATTTTGATTACATAAAATTTTCAAAATTACATACGGAAAAAAAGAATGCGATTAAAATTTTTGAGTAGAAAATAACTTTTACCTTACTTAGTAATTACAATGTACATGTACTGCACATATCTCTGATAGTAGATACCAAATGTAAATACAGTTACAATTTATTTTTTTAGTTATTTTTTAAAGTTTAAGTAGAACCTTGTGCTAATTAACTGAAATAAAACTATTAATTCCGTTATTATTTACATTTTTCGTATTTTTCCAATGAAAAATGACCCAGTGCACATGTTAATACTTCGTATGCCCATTCCACAAAGTCGTTCCTTGCAGATTGACCACAGATTCTCGATTGGTTTTAAATCAAGAAAGTTTCCGGGCCAGTCGATAGTACTTTGATTTGCTCACCTGTAAGGCTTGCCAGTGTGTCCGTGCAACGTTCCAATTTCCGTACGCTTCTTTGGAGTAACGTCCATCGCAGGCAATGGCCGTAAGACAACTAATCGACAGTCGAGACAATAGTGTATGGGCGTGATGAAAATTTGATGTAATATTTTAAAGGTCAAAAAAATTTCATTATACACCCCGAAAATAGATTCATATTACTGCACACCACTGCAAATGACCTAATCTGAAGAGAAAATAGAAACCATTAAACATGGCACGTGGAACTAGAACAGTCTACCCCAGTGAGCGAAATAAAGGGTTCAGTTCGACATTCCAACCACCTGAAGAAGGCCGGAGCGTACAACGGCCGAAACTTTGTAATGAATATGGCGACAAAGATGAGGACAATAGTCTGAATAATATAAATAGTGTACATAATACCTCATCTCAGAAATATAGACAGATACTAAAGGGTGTTTCATTAAGACGGATCAAAGTCAGCAGAAAATAAATCAGTGCTATTGGTGAAAATTTATTTATTTCACTGGTGGATCCTGTTATTTAAGTCAAGGCAATTATGTGTAAATAATAATATTGCTCAAATGCCCGCCAAATCTGAAAGAAAAAGAAAAAAATTAGACGCTTAAACGTAATTCCCATTGAAAATCAGTCCAAGTTATTGGAACACCCTTTATTAGAACAATGCATAAAGAAATGTCTTCTGGGATATTATCGACTGTATGACAGAATTAATTTACTTAAAATGAAAGGAAAAACTTTTAACATTCTCTTATAGTCATATATGCACCAACAGCACAAAGTACAGAAGAAAAATTTGAAAGGGTTTAATCCAAGGCTCAGTACAAATCGCAGGAAGTTATGATCGTCATGGGAGATCTGAATGCCAAAATATGAAAGGAGAGAGATGATGAAATATTTACAGAGGCTAATGTCACTATTTCAATTGTATCTCTGAATTCTTCCAGTTGCTAAGGACATTTTGTTTTTGTTATTATTCATTACTTTGTTTAATAAATTCATTTCGGTTTTGCCTTGAAAAAGTCCACATCGGACGAAACGCGTCGGCAACTATTACAGTCTTCCTATTATCTTTTACATTTATAAGTAGGTTATGTATTGTTTCCTCTGTCCCTCTTGACTTCAGCCTGCCCTGTGAGTATTAGATTTTCCGAGCCCACTTTTCTCATTATGTGCCATAGAAATTTCAACTGTCACTTCTTAATGTTAACTATAAGTTTCCTTTTGTTTCCAGTTTATGTAAAACGTATTCTTAGAATCCTTCTATAGAAGGATGCTGAGAACGGTCAGCTTCTGTGGCTTCAACTCTCTTCTTCATCTTTGAGGAAATTGTCCAGCATTCACTGCGAATATAGGGGGGCTGATATGATGTAACAATTCAGTAGACTTTTCCTTGTTTGAACATTTTTTTCTGTTTTTTAATACTCTGCATGAAAATGCATTTTTGGCTATCCCAATACACCTTCAGATTTCAGTGCCACACTTTTCATCTTATGTTAAAATACTTCCCCGATATTGCATTTTTTGCACTTGTTTGATTTTAGCATCTCCGATTTGCAATTCGCACTTTGGAAACACCTCTTGCTATCAACAACGCATTCTGGCTTCTGCAGTTGATGTTTAATCTTTTTTTTCTTATCTTACTTTCTTAATTGTCATCTGCATATCATATGTTTTTAACTGTCATCTGCATATCTTACGTTGTTAACTGTCATCTGCATATCATATTTTGTTAACTGTCATCTGCATATCTTATTTTGTTAACTGTCATCTGCATATCTTATTTTGTTAACTGTCATCTGCATGTCTTAAATTGTTAACTGTAATCTGCATATCTTATTTTGTTAACTGTCATCTGCATATCTTACGTTGTTAACTGTCATCTGCATATCTTATTTTGTTAACTGTCATCTGCATATCTTACGTTGTTAACTGTCATCTGCATATCTTATTTTGTTAACTGTCATCTGCATATCTTACGTTGTTAACTGTCATCTGCATATCTTACGTTGTTAACTGTCATCTGCATATCTTATTTTGTTAACTGTCATCTGCATATCTTAAATTGTTAACTGTAATCTGCATATCTTATTTTGTTAACTGTCATCTGCATATCTTACGTTGTTAACTGTCATCTGCATATCTTATTTTGTTAACTGTCATCTGCATATCTTACGTTGTTAACTGTCATCTGCATATCTTATTTTGTTAACTGTCATCTGCATATCTTATTTTGTTAACTGTCATCTGCATATCTTACGTTGTTAACTGTCATCTGCATATCTTATTTTGTTAACTGTCATCTGCCTATCTTACGTTGTTAACTGTCATCTGCATATCTTATTTTGTTAACTGTCATCTGCATATCTTACGTTGTTAACTGTCATCTGCATATCATATTTTGTTAACTGTCATCTGCATATCTTATTTTGTTAACTGTCATCTGCATATCTTATTTTGTTAACTGTCATCTGCATATCTTAATATCTTAAATTGTTAACTGTAATCTGCATATCTTATTTTGTTAACTGTCATCTGCATATCTTACGTTGTTAACTGTCATCTGCATATCTTATTTTGTTAACTGTCATCTGCATATCTTACGTTGTTAACTGTCATCTGCATATCTTATTTTGTTAACTGTCATCTGCATATCTTACGTTGTTAACTGTCATCTGCATATCTTATTTTGTTAACTGTCATCTGCCTATCTTACGTTGTTAACTGTCATCTGCATATCTTATTTTGTTAACTGTCATCTGCATATCTTAAATTGTTAACTGTAATCTGCATATCTTATTTTGTTAACTGTCATCTGCATATCTTACGTTGTTAACTGTCATCTGCATATCTTATTTTGTTAACTGTCATCTGCATATCTTACGTTGTTAACTGTCATCTGCATATCTTATTTTGTTAACTCTCATCTGCATATCTTACGTTGTTAACTGTCATCTGCATATCTTATTTTGTTAACTGTCATCTGCATATCTTAAATTGTTAACTGTAATCTGCATATCTTATTTTGTTAACTGTCATCTGCATATCTTACGTTGTTAACTGTCATCTGCATATCTTATTTTGTTAACTGTCATCTGCATATCTTACGTTGTTAACTGTCATCTGCATATCTTATTTTGTTAACTGTCATCTGCATATCTTATTTTGTTAACTGTCATCTGCATATTTTAAGTTGTTAATTGTCATCTGCATATCATATGTTTTTAACTGTCATCTGCATATCTTACGTTGTTAACTGCCATCTGCATCTAGACAACACCAAAAAAGCTTCTTTCGACACCGGCATGTTTCCTCGCCACTGCTCGGGCTATGGTGTGTATGCGCAGAGCACCTGCATTAATCATGAGCAATGCCCCACACCGACTCGCACCGTTTTCCCGGCACGTGACGAACTCATTCGCGTATCAGTGATCAGTTCCCACACAAAGAACGTCAAGAGTTTTTTTTTTTGTTGTTATCTGATAGTTCTCTCCGAATCGCCTCAGTGTATAGGTTGGATAAGTCCGGTGAGAAGACGCATACTAGTCTTAACCAATTTCCGGTATCCGAGTGAACTCGTTTTAACTTTCCTACTCAGAAATATAGACAGATAAAAAATAAATAAATCCTAAAAGCTAATTTTTTTTTCTCTCTCTGAAACTGTAGTTTCTAAACATTTTAAACACGTTTTATATGCGAAAAAAACCTATTGGTTACATTTCGGAATATAAATAAGCGTAAAAAAGGAAATTATTTAATATTACTCGCACCTCTCGCCTGTGGAACTCCCTTCCTTATTCCTGTTTCCCTGACAAATACAATCTCCAACTATTTAAGTGTAACGTCAATCGACATCGCCAGTTGCCTTGATCTATCCACTTCCCTTCTCCACATCCTTTCACCTTTCATTCCTATCTGCTCTCGCTCCAAATCTCCTGTAACCCCCTTGCCTTGATCGATCCACTATCTTTCTCCACATCCTCTCCTTTACCACTCCTATCTGCTCTTCCTCCAAACCTTCTGTAACCCCATGCGTGCTAGTGGCTTCCAGCCTTGCTTGGAGTGATAAGATTAAAAAAAAAACGTTTCCTTATACGAAAATATTCATTGACTGGCGAGCAGCCATTGCTACCAGTGTTACGTTTTCCTTCACTTATTGGCCATCGAGCAGTAATCAAAATGTAGTATCTGTTCTCCTTTCTCTAACAGTAAAGGTAATATTAGCCGTTTCCTTAGAAGAAAACATTCGGTATTCACTGAGCAAGCAACCAATACTATTGATGTTACGTTTTCTTTAGTCGCTCTCCATCGGGGGTTCTGTTTATTACATAAAAACAATAGAAATCTGAACCTCCACTTTAAGGTCAGCAGAATCCTAATTCTAGTTTATGTATGGTATCCTAAGGTTGAATATATTTCCGGATTTATTTTTACCCAACAACGAGTTTAACCTAAGGATTTATGATCGGTGGGCGCAACCTTAACAAAAACAGATACGCAGATCATACTTTGCTGATAGAAAACACAGAAAAAAAATACAGGGCGTCATAGAAAATTTATTAAAGGGAAGGGTGAATAAAAGACTAACTATCAACACTGTAAGAAGATCGAATATATGGTTGTCAGAAAGTGAAAAAGTCGAACTACGAATTGGAGATGTTAACACAAACATGAATTTTAAATGCGTGGGTTTACAGAAATATCCTGAGAATACCATAGATGGAACACGTGAGGAAGGGCATAAGAGGAAGTCTTAAGGAAAATGAAGCAACTTAGTTACAGCTGGAATTTCTAGGACACATAATGAGGAAGAGGGTTTGGAGAATTTAACACTCGTAGGACATATGCAAGAAAAAAAGACAGGAAAAGACAACATACTAAAAACAAGCTTTCGTAAATGAATAGTGGAACGGAGGAGAGTTTTGGCAAAGGTACAAACGTTGTTGAGAGGTACAAGGGATAATAGATTGTGAAGAGCCATTATCGCCCACGTCCTGAGTTGACACGGCACGCAGAAGTTTTCTACATTGCGCTCTTGTCTCTGCCTTATTAATAAAGATAGGTTTTCGAATACTGATTTTCTTGGCTGTCGTACGTAATTCTAGGCCAGGGAGCGCTGTTTGGACTTGGGCATTCTGAGTAGATATTAAGAGAATTTTGTTTCCGATTTTGGTTTACTTTCTGTCTCTAAACGCTAGGCTTATAAAGATCCGATTGACTTGAAATAGAACCTCAGAAATCATTCCACACATTTAGAGATTGTGTTTTTTTTTTATTACTAACATGATTTTGTTTAGTTTCTTGTAAATAGATTTATTTCATTGTGTAAATACTCATTGGGGCTAGTTTTTACAATTTTTAGATTGTTGTTTTATTCCCTTCCCCCCAGAGACCAAAGATTGTACATATGGGGACTAGTTAGTATTTTCATGGAGACATTGAGGTATTATCGTGGATGTAGTGAGAGGTACGTAGGAATGTGTTGTTTTGGTGCAAGGAATATTGTTAGTATGATTGGGTCAACGTTTGTGGTTAGCTAAGTTAAAGTTAAGAAAGAAGACCGTCCTTTTACTCCTTCCCCATTTCGGCCTTGTGCCACGTTTTCTGTTTTATTCAGGAATAAATATCCTCAAAAATCATTCCATTGCCAGTTTGACGCTCGTACTATGGAGCCCAACATGTCAATCTTCTGAAGGTATAATGTTAGCATGGTCGATAAGACGACACAATTTTGATTTAGTGGAAATATTATGCAATTCGCTTTCGGTTGAACCAAAAGAGACTTCTTTTTTTTTTTAATTATGCCTTTTCTTTTATATAAGCGTGTCCATACTTTATTTTATTTATTTTTTATTTTTTAATTTCTTTTTGAAGGAACGTAAACGAAAGAATTTTTAAACAAATCGAGAGAATGAACAGCCGAAAGAATCGGGAGATGGCCAATGAATCGAGACTGAGAAAAAGAGAAAGGGCTGCAAAAGGAAAAAAAGAAGAGAGACGAAATACTGGCGGGGGGAGAGTCGAAAGATATTTAAATTGGTGAAAGAAAAAGAAAAAAAAGGTAGACGTGAATATAACGATTTTGATTTTTATTTTGAATGAAAGACAAAAAAAAAAGAACTTTTCTTTTTGTACAAAACTGATTAAGATCATAATAATGTCTTTTTTTTTCTTTTTTTTTGTAAAGTTCAATGTGTCGGGGAAATGGGTTGAAACGATTGCGTCTTTAAATGAAAAATAATTTTATTTGATAATTTTTAAGAAAAAATTATTAAAGCCTGAAATGATATTTTTTTTTAAATCGAAATATTTCTGTAGATTTAGTTATTTTTCTATTTTTGTTTTGTTTTTTTTCTCTTCTTTTTAAAATAATTTATCAAAGAAATCCTTTTAAGGACTTTCATTTGACGCTGCCGCCTTTGTTCGTTGCGCATGCGTGTTCTCGTTAGTGGGCGCGGCTGTTTTTTTCATTCTGTCTCCGGTTGTATAATGTTAGATTTTAAAAGTACATGAATGTACTACTAGGAAAAATATAACTTACGAGGAATATCTTATTTCCTGTCTATGCCGCTAATATAACGATCTTAGAAAGTAAAATGACTTGAAAGAAAAAAAAAACAAAACAAAATATACTTTCCGTTCATAATCTTGAAAAAGATAAGACGAAAATTTTGCTAATTTTCGAGGGAGACAAGTCTAGCTCTATTTTCAAAAGATAGGAAATACGCCGAGAATGCCCACGTAACAATTGGAAGAGTTACGAAAAAGACGCTCTTCGTGACAAAGCAGAACAGATAAGTGGTTAAGGTTAGTAGAGATTTACTTGACCCCCTCCACTAAGTCAGTTTGTGACACAAGGTCAGTTTTTAACGTAGGGAGGGACCCGAGTGTTTTCAGTCGGGCCGCTGGTCATAGCTTGTCCAAGCTGGTCAGAGCTAGTCATAGCTGGTCTTGGCTTGTCATAGCTGGTCCAAGCTGGTCAAAGCTGGTCTAAGCTAGTCATAGCTGGTCTTAGCTTGTCATAGCTGGTCAGATCCGGTCCAAGCTAGTTGTAGCCGTGATACTACCAGTACAGGGATGGATCCCTACACCAGGTAAATATATATGTGGTTAACTTCAGTTGATATTTACTTGACCTCCCCACAGTGTCGGGTTGTGACACAAGGTCAGTTTTTAACGTGGGGACCCGAGTGTTTTCACTCGGGCCGCTGGTCTAAGCTGGTCTTAGCTGGCCATAGCTTGTCCAAGCTGTTCAGAGCTAGTCTAAGCTAGTCATAGCTGGTCTTGGCTTGTCATAGCTGGTTCAAAATGGTCAGAGCCGGTCTAAGCTAGTCGTAGCTGTGATACTACCAGCACAGGGACTGATCCCTACAGCAGGTAAGTATCTAATTGGTTAACGTTAGTAACTGCTTCGTCTATAAAAGAGGGTTCCTTTTAATCCCAAAGCACAATAACATTTTAACCAGAAAATGAGAAGATTCAGGCAAATCTCCAGCTACAATACTTCTACCCCTGTGAGGAGAGTTCATCACTGCTAAATTTTATTTTCCACAGATGATATTTAAAAAAAAATCAGCGAAACATTAATTATTTATAAAAGTGCCCAGTACACTTTAAAAAAAAAAATTCTGAATATAAAATTGAAAAATGATTTCCTGTCGGAAACATTAGCACAAATCAAATATTAATATCTATGAGTAAATTTCGCCGAAAGCACGAGTCTACCGACGTTAAGCAACGTTGATCATGGTCAGTAGTTAAACGGGCGACTGTTTGGAAACAGCCAGTACTGTATGCAATGATGGAATAAAAAAAATAAAAAGCACCCAAGTTTGAATCTGGAGAGGAAATGAAATATGTTGGTGCGTTGAACGACAGGCTGTTTTGTTTCGAATTCAGCCGTATATCTTCTTCGAGGTGGAATGCCACTTTCATAGGCAAGGAGATACCGTGTCGAAAAATGGGGCACTGTAACGATTAGTGCGACCAATAATTTGACTTGAATTGCAAGTAAGATAAATTATGATTACTGATTCTAAACATCGAGCACACGTTTCTTTCGAGGAGCAATATTTAAAAATCATTCCCGAATCTTGTTTCTAAATCGTGTATTACGAGGGTCATTCAATAAATAAGGTGAATTTTTCGGTATAAGGACTTCTAATACAGATAGAATTACTCTTTTTTATTTATTTATTTTTGTTTTACTTCTTTTTCACATGGTTTTAATTTCTTTTGCAGATTAAAAAAAACTTTGAGAGTTTTGGCGATTAACAAGGATGGCCGACCAAGAAGCATGCTCCAGGATTGAACAGCGGTCAGTTATCAAGTTTTTGGTTGCTGAAGGGTGCAAAACAGTTGAAATTCATAGGAGAATGTCAACTGTGTATGGTGCCACATGTTTCAGCCAAAAAAATGTCTACAAGTGGGCTAAATTGTTTAAAGAAGGACGGGGCAGTGTTGAGGATGAAGACAGGCCTGGGAGGCCTACAGAAGTGAGGTCTCCTGAGATGATCGAATCAGTCAATGACCTCATTCAGTTTGACAGAAGGGTGACAGTGGATGACATTTCAAGGACTTTGAGCTTATCTGTGGGGACAAACACAGGGGTCATCAGTCAGAAGGCGTCATCTTGCATCATGACAACGCAATGCCTCACACAGCAGCCCAAACGGTGCAGATCATCAACCAGCTGGGCTGGGAACTGCTCCCTCATCCCCCTTACAGCCCAGATCTTGCTTCTTCAGACCTTCACCTGTTTGGCCCTTTGAAAGCGTTCAAAAGAGCCACGAAGTTTATAAGTGACGATGAAGTCAAAAGTGTTGTGAGCGACTGGCTGAGACATCTGTCCAAAGATTTTTACGCCGAAGGAATACGGAAGCTTGTACAAAGATGAGAAAAGTGTGTGACAGTGCTGGGAGACTACGTTGAAAACAAAAGTAAGCTTCTACTTGTATTAGAAGTCCTTATACCGAAAGATTCACCTTATTTATTGTATGACCTCGTATTAACCGACATAAATGTATTTGAGATTTAACGTAATATTTTGTTTTAAAACTTTCTAATCAAGCAAAACTTTTATACGACTTCTGTCAGGAAATTATCCAGGTATTTAATATTAACGAATCTAGCACTATACACAGATAATTAACGCTTCAGGATGAAGACGATCAAAGTTCACCAAAGATTCATTTTCTTTATTATTTGTGAACTGTCATTCATGTTCGTTAGGAAAAATAGTAGAATGTTGTCCCATTGCTTTCTCCATGTTTTTGAATTCAAAATATTCCGTCTCTTAGACTGGTTGCTTTCTTTTCTTTTATGATATCATGCCCTTTCAGGGCGTAGGCGATCATGGCTCTCCATAGTTTCTTTTTCTTTATTATCTGTGAATTTCCATTCATTCTAACGAATTAACAGTATACACACAGAATTCATTTGAATTCAATGTAGTACGTCTCTTAGATTGGTGTGGCTTTCTTTTCTTTTATGATATCATGTCCTTTTCGGACGTAGGCGATCATGGCTCTCCCCAGTTTCTTTTTCTTTATTATCAGTGAATTTCAATTCATTCTAAAGAAAGCTAAAGGTGTGATTTCTCGGTGAATTTCCATGTTTTGATAGTCCTTCATTTAGACTGAATATCACCAAAGGATAAACAGCGACCCAGTTTACATTTTAATCATAGTTGTAGGGAGAAGAGATGGATTCATGCCTTTCTCCAGTGGATTTTTGTGAAAGTGAAAGCCAAAGTCGAGCCTGGAATTTGAACTCTGTTCTCCGATTTCACTTTCCACACCGATATCTGTTACACCAACCGCACCAGCTTTGACAATATTTCTCTTTCAAAGTGACAGTTCCAATTTTCAGAACAGTCTGCAATTTCCTCTTTGGAGATCATCATTGTTTCTATAATATCTTTCAAGAGGTTCCCGCAGGGAACCAAATGCGAACAGTGGCGGGATTACCGATCTTGCGAGGTTTTGGCTCCAGCCTACCACGCACGCTCACCAAATAAGATCATGAACAAGACGTTAAGATTCAGCACGCTCGGTCAGTGTGACCATAGCGGTCAAAGAATCTTAATGTTTTAGGCACAGTATCACTCCACATGTGTGATCATGACTCTCCACAATTTCCTATTTTTGCAGTTCTTAGAAATGCATGTGGTTTTTTTTTAATCCCTGATTTGATATCCGTTTACACAGGCTTATTAAATAGGTTACTTGCAGTTCCCCTCTGCAGTTGTTGACTTCAGTATTTCCTGTGGGACTCAAATTTTCAATGCCCTTCGTTACTGATAATGTATCCCCGAAATATCAACGGTCTTTTTCTGATTGTAAATATTAGCGTACTTTTCGCTTGGATACACAACCTTAATGAACTGAGGGTTACGGCTGAATGAGTTAACACACGTTACAGTGTCTATTCAAGTGTATTCTGTGAGGTTGATTCCGATTGGCGGGCCAAATTACATAAAGACCGCCGAACTGTTTGAAGAAATATTAAAAATAACTCGATACACTCTGAACAGTATACTGTACGCTTAAACGGTCAAGAAATAGTCCTTGTCATACCAAGCTAGAATGGAGAATGTCCAACATAATATGAGAATCAAATCTACACACACACACACACACACACACACACACACACACACACACATATATATATATATATATATATATATATATATATACATATATATATTAACTATATATATAATATATATATATAATATATGTATAAATATATATATAATATAATATATATATAATATATATAATATATAGTATATATAATATATATACTATATATATAATATATATAATATATATATATATATATATATAATATATATGATATATATAATATATATGATATATATAATATATATTATATATATAATATATATGATATATACATATATATATGATATATATGATATATATATATATGATATATATATATATCTTATATATGATATATATAATATATATGATATATATAATATATATTATATATATTTAATATATATATGATATATATATTATATATATATGATATATATAATATATATGATATATAATATATATATATATGATATATATAATATATATAATATATATAATATATATATATGATATATATATATATAATATATATATGATATATATATGATATATATATGATATATATGATATATAAAATATATGTATATGATATACATATGATATATATAATATATATATGATATGTATAATATATGTATGATATATATATGATATATATATAATATATATATGATATATATATAACATATATGATATATATAATATATATATGATACATATAATATATATATGATATATATATAATATATATATGATTTATATATATTATATATATGATATATATTATATATATGATATATATATTATATATATGATATATATATTATGTGTATGATATATATGTATTATATGATATATATGTATTATATGATATATATGTATTATATGATATATATGTATTATATGATAGATATATAAAATGTATATGATATATAATATATATAATATATATATGATATATATAATATATATATATATCATATACATAATATATATATGAGATATATATAATATATATGATATATAATATATATATATGATATATATGATATATATATGATATATATGATATATATATGATATATATATAATATATATATATATGATATATAATATATGTATATATATGTTATATATATAATATATATATGATATATATATATAATATTAATATGATATGTATAATATTAATATGATATATAAAATATATATATGATATATATATAATATACATAAGATATATATATATATAATATATATATGATATATATAATATATATATCATATATATAATATATATATGATATATATAATATATATATGATATATATTATATATAACATATATATATTATATATATGATATATATATATCATATGATATATATATATATGATATATATGTATTATATGATATATATATATGATATATAATATATATATAATATATAATATATATTTATAATATATATATAATATATATATTATATATATAATATATATATTATATATATATAATATATATATTATATATATATAATATATATATGATATATATATAATATATATATATGATATATAATATATATATGATATTTATATAATATGTATGTATGATATATATATAATATAAATATGATATATATATAATATACATATGATATATAATATTAATATATGATATATATATAATATATATACGTTACATATATATATAATATACATATGATATATAATATATGATATATATAATATACATATGATATATAATATATATATGATATATATAATATATTTGTAATATATATAATATATATATGATATATATATATGATATATATAATATATATGATATATATAATATATATATATGATATATATATAATATATATATGATATATATAATATATATATCATATATATAATATATATATGATATATATAATATATATGATATATATAATATATATATGAGATATGTATAATATATATATAATATATATATTATATATATTATATATATTATATTTATATTATATATATTATATATATATTATATATATTATATATATATTATATATAATATATATAATATGTATATATTATATATATAATATATATATGTATATATAATATATATTATATGTATATATGATATATATAATCATAAAAAAATTATTATACAAAAAATTATTTAATTAGCACTGTTAATGTGATTAATGGCGAAATCATTTCGCTAACAAGACTAATGAGTTCTTAGCTTGCTATCAATTCCTTGAACAATACGATCCTTATATTTGAGGTGCAGTCAGATGGAAATATGATCCTGGGCAGAGTACTTGCAACAATTTCAAATTGTCATCTGCAGGGTGTCATTTTTCCAGTTACAGGTAACCGCCCAAACGAAATAAATCTATTGTAAACCGAAATATGTTTTTAATATAAGGATCGTGTTATTCAAAGAATTGATAGTAAGTTAATATCTCAGGAAATCTTGTTAGCGAAGTGATGTCGCCATTAATCAAATTAACTGAATTACTACTTGCCTGGTTGGTTTGTTACATCTGAATATCTCTGGCCACTTTAAAAATCTGTCTATGACAATTTAGATAATACGTCCTATTAATTGGACGAGCAAAGTCTACATGCAGACGTGACTATAGGCGGTCATTTTCTGGCCTTGAGTTGAATTTAATTGGTGGTGCTTTTGCCGCTAAAGCAAAGCCTTTGCATAACTTCAGACATTCAATGGTCTATCCATGCTACACCAGTATACGTAACTTCTCATCAAGCTTTTCATTATAGTAATTTGCTAACACCAGGGAAATTTGTAGTGTACTGACATTTACAGGATCAGGCTTGTGTTTATAGCACTGACACGTGCTGGATCTGGTTTCTTGTTCTTGTCAATTATCTGAACTAAATATTTAATTTTGTTCATAAAGTATTCACATTTTCGCCCTTCAGTTTGAATCCAAAGTCCTGAATTCTTCTGAAATCTCCGAAAATACTTTTGTGTTCTTCAGGGTTTTCACTTTTCAGCAAAATATCGTCAAGATAAGCCACTGCAAAGTTCAGTCTACTCAGCATTGTGTCCTTTACTTGTTGAAAAATCGCTGGAGCGACCTTTTATCCCGAAAAAGTGAACGATTAAATGTGTACATCGCACAACGTCTATTTATGGTCAGTAATCTTGAACATTCGTCGTCTACTGGAATCTGAAGATACGCGTCACTTAGGTCGATTTTGGAAAATACCCGACCCCCACTAAGCTGCGCAGAAGCCTTTTCCGGCCTCTGAAGTGGATAATGATAACTTTTGAGTGCATCGTTCAAGCTCGTGGGAAAATCGGCGCAGATACGTATTCGACTTTTTCTTTATATAAACGGTTGGTGAAGCCCAATCGCTATATTCCGCCTTCGATAAAACACCCATTTTCTCGAGTCTATCAAGCTCGTCATCAACGCAACGCAAATGGTACATTTCGTTTCTTTTTGAAAACTGGTTGCACATTTTCTTTTAGCTCGAATTTAGCTTTCATTTCCTTGCACCTGCCTAACCCACGAGAAAATACGTCTGGGAATTTACTTTTTAATTCATCTTTTATACTATCTGATTCGTTAGTAAAAAAAACCTTTAACTTTTTAGCAGAAGGAATTGATCGGACTGTTCCGTAAATTGAACTGTTCCATCCAATCTGTTCCAAACAGGTTATTCGTGTTTTGCATAACAAATGTCTTCAATGTTTTATCTTTTAACGTTACATTCGTCATAAATTCGCCATCGAATTTTATTTTCTGTCTTGTAACACACTGAGTGATTTTTTTGTTAAACATTAACGTTGGTTTGCCCAATTTTCTCCACAAATAAGCATTTATCATATTCAAATCAGAACCACTGTTCAGTTGCAGCCTTATGTTTTTATTCAAGATTTTTACCTGCACAGATTTTCTCGTAGGAGATTTATCCACATTAGTAATTTTAATGTAATTTCTCACTCGTTTTTTTTATTTTCTCTTACAGTGGTTTTATGTCCATGGTTTCTTTTTGTAAGGACAATCCTTATACCAAAATATAATTCCCCACAAGCGTAACAGGGCTTAAAAGTTGTGTTTTTTTTTCCTTCTTCACTTTGTTTGTGACGCACATTAAAAATTTGCGACACGCCGCTTATCTCAATATCTATGGCATCTCGACAAACATTTATAAATTTTTGACAATCCTATGCCAAGTTTTGCTTCGTTAAATTGGGTTCGTTTTCCAATTTATTTTACATCCTTCTTCGGATTTCAGCGTCTTTTGTGGACACCAACCCTTGCACAAATATCAAGTATTTAAAATTGTCTGGGCTTAATCCCGCCAATTTGAAATTTTCACAATTTTCGTTCACAGTGTTCGCGAACGTTGTGTGAAGTCGTCATCCTCGTTTTCACTAAATGCATACATTTCCATCTTTGTTGGAACAAAGACGTTTTCGGGCTGAAAACTTCCGAAAGGAAAGTAACCATTCGATTAAATGTTAGGTTACTAGTCTTCTTTGGTTTATATAGAGTTTACGAAATTAGTTTTTTTCGACAGGGCCTAGTTTTCTTAGCAAATGTCTAAACTTTTTATCGTCGGACCAAATTGCACAATAAGTCTTATACAAATACGACGAAAATGTTAACTCTTTTCCTGGTAGCTAGAGAAATTCCGCAATCATATTTACGATAGCGTCTTCGGAATATCCATTCTTATTATTCGTTAACATTTTCTGCTGTTCTACCAACATTTCCACGAGTTTTCCGAATTTTTGTTCGTACCGTTTTTGCTGTTCATTTTACCGTTCGACCATTTCATGTAGTATCATTTTAAAGCCTTACATTTTTATTTTTTCCCGAAGAAGCCTTGGTGAATTTTAACGTACGATTTTAAAGGCGATATCTTTTTTTTTTTTTTTTTTTCCAAAGTTCTGCTGGTGAACGTTTCCTTGATTCGCGGCCAAATTTTTGACATCAAAATGTCGCACTATTGACGTTTCCTGATTTTGGGTAAATCTTCGTCACTAAAATGTTGTACTTAGCCAATCCTTGTAAAAATGTTTTATTTTAACTAATACTTGACGCCTAAATGTTGTAAATTTGCCTAATCCTCGTCGCCAAAAAGGTGTAATCTAGAGAAGGTAACTGAATAGAATAATCAAACAAAGGTTGATAATGAAGGAAAAGTCTTAGGACACGCATAAACGATAAGCCAGCGGCGCGCAGAAGAAGTAGTCAACTGGTAGAAGTGATTCAAGTGAATTTCAAAATGAATGCAGGATATCTACAGGATAAATACCGACCACCCCCGCGGTCAGATGTGGCACAAGGCCGAATTTAATGTGGGGTATCCGAGCCCGTAAGCTCGGCCAAAACTTACCCGTGGATCCCGTATAAAACGGGGACGGGTAGCTGTTTCCCGAGACGAGACTCTGCTCTTTGACATCCCTTCGTCTGGGGATCCTCTCTGCTCGGAGTTAGAGTTTGCCCAGTACAGCTGGATACGGATCCCTAACTGCAGACCAACATACAGTATTTACTACTGTATTTATGCGAATGGGTATATATTTCATTATCATATATAGGTATGCTAAAATGGAAAGAAAGAAAGAAAGAAAGAAAGAAAGAAAATATATAAAATCTAATGGAAAAAACGATTTCAAAAGGACAATAATAAACAAATTGAGAAAGAAAGAAAGAAAGAAGAGAAGAAAATATATAAAACCGAAAAGGAAAAACAATAAATGAATTAAGAAAGAAAGAGAATAAAATATATGAAACAAAATGGGAAAGAAAAATGTGATATGAAAAATAGAGAAGGAAAAAGAAAGAAATATGCAAAAAAAGAAGAGAAAACTCATGTTTTAAAACGGGCAATAATAAAAGAAGATACAGAGCGAGAAGAAAAATAGTTTTAAAAAAGTAAAGAAAATCATATTAAAAGAACAATAAAAATTATTTAAAGGAAAATATCTACCAAAAAAAAAAGAAAGAAGCGCAACATCATAAAATATAAAGAGGAAAACTAATGGATCAAAATACGAATTAAAAAAAAACAAATGATAAAGATATGCAATGTGAAGATGTCTACATATTTCAAGCTGTCATGAAAAAGACAAAGAAAAAAAGAAAGAAAGGCATAAATAAAAAAGCACAGAGTGAAGAGAAAGAAACATTCAATAAGAAAGAAAGTAAAAAAAAAAAAGGGGGAATAAAGAAATAATTAATGGCATGAAGACATTGACTATGGAAACCTTACAAATGGAATCATAACTGAAAATCCCAGTAAAATAGAATGAATTCGTAAGGAAGTCATAAAGAAAATAAGGATTTAATATTTTCAAATAATCAAGAGATGAAGGAAATTAAGAAAGAATGAATGACGAAAAGAAACAAGAAAGGAAGGAAATCAAGAAAATCCGATTGTGTAAGTTAAATCCATTGCTTCTCAATCGCTAACCCGAAAATCTAATATCCGAATATTGTCAATAGATTACCGAAACAAAAGACAAAAAAAAAATGGTGGATTACGAGAAAGTACGTTCTCTCCAATCCATAAAAGAGAAAGAAAAAATTATCAGCCTAATCATTATTTTTTTATTTTTATTATTTCTTTCGTTATTTTTATTCCTTTCTTTTTCCTCTATGGCTCTTCTGTCTCCGTTTCTTCCGGTCACACCCCAATTGCAACCCATTCTACTTCTGTCTTTAACTATTGATAATTTCTTTTGTTAAGCAACAACGAAAGATTACATTTTATTTATTGTCATCATTTGTTTCTCTTATCTTTCTTTTCGTTTTCTTTGTTTTCTTATTAAATTTTAAAAACTCAAATTTATTCATGTGTTTTTTTTTTATTCTTAATACATATTTCATAATGTAACCCTTACAAATAGTTCAATATGTCTGATCTGTTTTGTCTATTATCTTTATGAAGAAACACTTGCTTTTGGATTTATTACTAATCACATGAATATATTAGGTCATCCCATAAGCTCTGTCCGAATTTTAACTTTTTGTTAAAATTAACGAAATTTAAAGAGCATTTTATAATGTCTAATGGAGCTGAACATTATTTTTATGTTTAGATGCATTTCAACGGATCAAATTTTATTTCAGAGAACAATAAAATTAAATTTTGTTTGATTAAAACCCTGCTAGTTGTTCCACTTCAAGTCAGTTGAAAAGGTGAAGTATGAAGGCGTAGTGAGATGCTCTCACGGAGACGGACATCAACCATTCTGATTGGGTGGGGCAAGGACGTTCTCTATGGTGGTCAAATGAGAGCAAAAACTAGAAAATGAATGTGCTGGCTATCACTTTATATGAGTAATTGAGTAATCGTAGAGCCGAGTCCGATTCGCAGCCGCTTTCATTTCATTTATTAGGTCATCACATAAGTTCTGTCCGAAATTTAAATTTTTGTTAAAATGAACGAAATTTAAAGAGTATTTTATAATGTCTAATGGACCTGAACATTATTTTTATGTTTAGACGCATTTAAACTGATCAGAATTTATTTCAGAGAACAATAAAATTAAATTTTGTTTGATTAAAACCCTGCTAACATGGAAGTACCCAAGAACCATTTGAGGCACATAATGCTTTATGAGTTCAAGAAAGGAAACTCAGTAGCCGAAGCGGAATGAAACATTCACTCAGTTTATGGAAAGGAATGTGTGAATGAAAGTACTTGTAGAAGATGGTTTGCAAAATTCAGAGGTGGAGATTTCACCCTTGAGGATGAAGATCGAACCAGACGTCCAGTTGAGTTTGATGAAAAGCTTCTTGAAGCAGCCCATGAAGAAAATCCTGCTTTATCAGTTGAGGAATTGGCAGTGGTTCTCAGTTCGACCATACAACTGTTCATCGTCATCTTCAACAACTTAGAAAAGTTCCTAAACTTGAAAAATGGGTGCCTCATGAATTGTCTAAAAACAACCTCAAATCCCGAGTTGACATCTGCTCTTCTCTCCATTCTCACCAACTTGTTTCACCTTTTTTGGATAGACTTGTGACTAACGACGAAAAATGGACCTTTTATCGAAATGTTAAGCGTCGTAGACAGTGGCTTGGTAAAGGGGAAGGACCCCAGCCACAGCCGAGAAGGGAGCTTCATGGTCAAAAGGTTCTTCTTTCAATCTGGTGGGATTACCAAGGAATAATCCACTTTGAATTCTTACCCCCTAATGCAACAATTAATGCTCAAATATACTGTCAGCAATTAGAGCGTTTGAACCAAGCTTTGTGGAAAAAAAGACCTGCTCTAGTGAATCGAAAACGGGTGATGTTTCATCAGGACAATGCACGACCACACACAGCAAGAATCACGTCACAAAAGACCGAAGAACTTGGATGGGAGAAAATTCCTCATCCACCTTATTCTCCCGACCTTGCTCCTTCAGACTACCATTTGTTTCGTAGCTTACAGAATCATTTGGAAGAAACAGCTTTTGTAACACAGGAAGAGGTTAAAACTGACATTTGTGAGTTCTTCGAATCAAAGGCAAAAGAATTTTACAGTAATGGAATTAGTAAGCTTGTTAATAGATGGAAGGAAGTCATAGATAATCAGGGAAAATACATTGTTGAATGAATCTGTAATTAAATGTAACATTTGGTCACTTGTTTCAAAATTCAAAATTTGGACAGAACTTATGGGATGACCTGATATATACGCCTACCTTA
>OZ038487.1:27387911-27405411 GCA_964036315.1 Acanthosepion esculentum
GAGTATACATTTTGTCGTTATGTCCATAGAGGTAGAGTTTAGTAGTGCATGCCCAGTCTTCACTTTCCACCGATGATAGAGTCCAAAAGCGTCCAGAATCCATGAGGCCGATGAATTATTTTCCACGATCCAACCCTTTTCTCACAGACGAAATATCGCAAACTACTCGCTGCTCCAACGCTATTTCTATGGAGAGTTTTCAGTTAAACTACAATACTAAGTTCCATCCGTTTTAACCTTTACAATTAAGATTCCTCATGCCAAGCACATAGTAGCGAACTACCGTCTTTTCCTTAATATTCCACTCAACCATCTTCTTAGTACGAACCACTGACCCGTGGAACCGGCTCGCAAGTGGCGGCTTCCCCAATCACTACAATCTTAACCTGTTTAAGTCTAAGATTATACGTTATCTTTCCCGTATACCCGCAAAAGCTCTACGTTTACTCTGTAATTTTCTACCCCAAGTGACGGTTGGGCCTTGTACAGGGATTTGCACACCCCTGTAAAAATAAAAGAACAAAAATGGATTATTGCTGCTATATCTGGTCTTCAGCTGCCAAATCTTCTCTTTCCTCAATTGGAAGAGTTCAAAAGCATCAGGGCGAGCTTGCTGGTGGATAATTTCTTGTCACCCTACAACCGCATTCTCAAATATAAATTGTCGCAACACTCTCGGTATTCTCCTGCTATTTTATGGAAAATGCTCAGACAAGATACGATCCTGAAGTCCATCAGTTCAGATCTTCACGTCTAAGACGAGCTATGACCCCTACGCTGAGTAGAAACACCATCCTTTCTTTCGTATTCCATTGACAAGAAAAAAAGTTCCATATGGACAGATTCTTCCTGAGGACTGCTGCTTTGTGACACGGAAGAGTATGCGGCAATCGCTTCAACTCTGCAGTATTCCGTTATATATGGTACCTGTCTTTATAATCTACAATTCTTACGTCATACAGTAACATTTTACCTTGAGTGATTCTAGAGTTTTCATATTCAATTGTATGGATATGAGTTTGTGACCCTGGCTTTCACTCTTTAACGATCATCAGAACAATTGGTTTATTTTTTAATACTGGATCCATTGACTAGTCAGAACAAGCATAAATAAGTACTGCGCATATAATATATATATGTGTGTGTGTGCGTGTATACGTATATTAGGATATATATATATATATATATATATATATATAATATATATTTATATATATATATATATATATATATATATATATATATAATATATATTTATATATATATATATATATATATATATATAGACACGATGATTGCATCTAGCATGAAACAGACTGTCGCCTCTAAGTGTTTACTTCTATGTTCACTTTTATATTTACACACGCTCTATCTCTGATATTGAGCACTTTATCCCATAAATATAGCACACTTTTAGACTATATTTCTTCATATATGTATATATATATATATATATATATATATATATATATATATATATAAGCATGTATATATATATATATAAGCATGTATATATATATATAAGCATGTATATATATATATATGTATATAAGCATATATATATATATATAAGCATGTACATATATATATATATATATATATATATATATGTATGTATATAAGCATATATATATATATGTGTGTGTGTGTGATAATTTGTACAATTTATTATTTATAATATTATATTTCATTGTAATTTGCATAGCTCGGCAAAAAGCCAAACGTATCGCCTACCCATGCTAAATTGAACTTAGTAATCATGATCAGCAATATGTACTCGTTAACCATTACACCCAAATATCATGTCAGTTATATCGAAGTTTAATAAAAGAGGTACATAACTTGGAAACCAGAAAGCCGATGCAAAGATTTTTACAACTCAATGATATCATTTGGAAAAAAATATTTTAAAGACTAAAAGGTTTAATATAGTTCACTTCCTGGCTTCAGAGGAAGATCATCTATTTTTTATGTTTGTAAAAATAGACATGGATAATTAATCCGTGAGGAAAAAAGACAAAAGAAATAGAAAACAAATGAAAAGTAAATATAGAAATTAAATTTTCAGAAGCAAATGTAAATGAAATCGTGTGAAAAAGTCAGATAAAGATTATCGTCTGATAAAGAGAAAAAAAAAAGTAAGTGTTAACCTGATATAAAAACGATACAAGCAAAGAATGTACAAAAGAAAGAGCGAAGATGAGAAAGTCAAAAGAAAAAAAGAAAGAGC
Source organism: Acanthosepion esculentum (assembly GCA_964036315.1). NCBI lineage: Eukaryota > Metazoa > Mollusca > Cephalopoda > Sepiida > Sepiidae > Acanthosepion > Acanthosepion esculentum. Next base: position 27,390,142 of record OZ038487.1, read on the forward strand.
AAATAACAGGGAATCACAAAACAACAAGAAACGAAAGAAACAATGAATGATAGATAGAAAGAAAGAGAAAATAATAGGGAATCTCAAAAGAACAAGAAACAAGGAAAGAAAGACAGAAAGAAAGAAAGAAAGATAGAAAGAGAAAACACCAGCGAATCTCAAAAGAACAAGAAACAAAAGAAAGAAAGAAAGAAAGAAAGAAAGAAAGATAGAAAGATAGAAAGAGAAAATACCAGCGAATCTCAAAAGAACATGAAACAAAAGAAAGAAAGAAAGATAGAAAGAATAAGAAAATAACAGGGAATATCAAAAGAACAAGAAACAAAAGAAAGAAAGAAAAATACAAAGATAGAAAGAAAGAGAAACTAACAAGGAATCTCAAGATCAAGAAACAAAAGAAAGAAAGAAAGAAAGACAGATAGAAAGAAAGAGAAAATAACCGGAAATCTCAAAAGAACAAGAAACAAAAGAAAGAAAGAAAGAAAGAAAGATAGAAAGATAGAAAGAGAAAATACCAGCGAATCTCAAAAGAACATGAAGCAAAAGAAAGAAAGAAAGAAAGAAAGAGCAAATTACAGGGAATCTCAAAAGAACAAGCAACAAAAGAATGAAAGAAAGATCGAAAGAGAAAATAACCGGAAATCTCAAAAGAACAAGAAACAAAAAAAAGAAAGGAAGATAGAAAGATAGAAAGAAAGAAAGAAAGAGCAAATAAGGGTATTTCAAAAGAACGAGAATCAAAAGAAAGAAAGGAAGATAGAAAGAAAGAAAGAAACAAACAAACAAAGAGAAAATAACAGGGAATGTCAAAAGAACAAGAAACAAAAGAAAGAAAGAAAGAAAGAAAGAAATATAGAAAGAAAGAGAAAATAACAGGAAAACTCAAAAGAACAAGAAACAAAATAAAGAAAGAAAGAATGAAAGAAAGAAAGAAAAAAGAATGAGCAAATAACTGGTAATCTCAAAAGAACAAGAAACAAAAGAAAGAAAGAAAGAAAGAAAGAAAGAAAGAAAAAGAAAGAAAGATAGAAAGAATGAAAGAGAAAATAACAGGTAATGTCAAAAGAACGAGAAATAAAAGAAAGAAAGAAAGAAAGAAAGAAAGGTTTAAAGAAAGAGAAAATAACAGGAAATCTCAAAAGAAAAATAAACAAAAGAAAGAAAGAACAAATCAAAGAAAAAATAATGAAAGATAGAAAGAAAGAAAGAAAGAAGGAGCAAATAACTGTGAATATCAAAAGAACAAGAAACAAAAACGTAATATAGAAAGAAAGAGCAAATAACTGAGAATCAAAATAAAAAGGAACAAAAGAAAGCCAGAAAAATGTATGGTTTTATAAGAGAAAGATATAGTAAACAGAAGTAAAGAAAGAGAGTACCAAAATAAGAAATAAGAAAAGGAGTAGAAAAAAAGAAAAAATAAAGACAGAGCAGTAGAAAAACGACGAAAGTAGAAAAAAAGGGCAAGCGACCATAACGAATAAAAAGATAAACAAAAGAAAGAAAGAAAGACCATAGAAAAGAGAGTGAAAATAGATATAAAAGAAAGAAAGATTTTTAAAAAATGAAAAAAAAAGATGAAAGGTGAAAAAAAAGACCAAGAGACGATAACGAAAAGAAAGAAAGATAGAAAGAAAGAAAGATAGAAAGAAAGAAAGTCAAAGAGAAACATCTTATATCCCAGGAGTTCCTCCTTCACGATCGACGCTTTAAGTACCACGCCCACCGAAATTTACGGGTCAAGTGAGTGCAAATATACAAATCAGCAATATGATAAAAAAAAAATACTAATCATAATTAATAATGAAATTGCATCCCCTCAGATTCCATTTATAATAAGTTTGATCCAGTCTGGTACAGGGACCCCAGATCTAAATACATTGTAATATAACAATCTAGACTAGCTCGTTGATCATTACTCTTTGATGAGATGCCCAAGAATCTAATTAACAATAACTCAAACTATCAAAATGAAAGAACGAAGGAGAATATCGCATTATGCATGTCACCCTACAGCAAAATTCTCCTCATGTCTGACTCCCACTGCATGTGGTCATGTCCGAGCTTGCTGGCATTTCGGGCCCCGTACGACACTCGACCTGCCAGTTAAGTTATTCGCTGCCAGAGTTACGGGCAGAACAGCCGACACTCATTAACAGAATGGCGGACAGACGAATCAATGATGGCGTCAGGTCTGGGTATCAGGGTTGAAGAGTCAAATTAAGATCTCGAATATAGCATCTTAATACCATTTGGAGTGGACACAAGTGCACATTTTAATCTAATTTATTAGTGCTTAAAAAATGTGGACCCGATCTGTGTAGAGTGATGTGGGCATCGCAAGAGGCGAGGGAGGGGAGTCAGCTAGGATCGGTTTTAATACACTTTAGTTGTTTTGGAGTTGCTGGGATGAAAGGTTTCTTTTATTGCAAGCAATTTATGATGTAGTTGTGAGAAAACGACAATTGTGGAAAGATCATAATAATGATTTATTACTTTTAATTGATCAATTTGTCATTTTACGGTTTATCAACCCTTTTCAGGTTTTTTACAGCCAGAAAATACTTTTAGGTTTTAAGAATTTTGAAGGGAAACTTATGATTTACTGATACAAGTCTTACTAATTAACTAATAGCTGGGGAAGAAGAGGTGGCTCCATACCGTTCCCAATTTAGACGATCATGGCTCTCCACTTCTCCCTAGCCCTTGTAGATCTCAATAAGTTTTGTCACCTTGCTACTTCGCCAGCTCTTGTTCTGTCATCCAATTGTTTAAGTCCGCTAGGTATGTCATGCGTTGCTTTCCCTTGTCTCACTTTCCCTCTATTCGACCTGTGAGTATCAGATTCTCCAGGCCGTCCTTTCTCATTAAATGTCCCAGAAATTTCAGCTGCCTCTTCCTGGTGTTAAGTATAAGTGCTGTAGCATACCTACGGACGATAATGTGTATGTCCCCATTCACATAAATCCAGTAGTAAAAACTGCGTGTTGGTCTGCAGCTGGAGATACGTCTCCAGCTATTCTGCTCAAACTCTCTGCCCCCGGGCAGAGAGGATCCCCAGACGAGGCTATGTCGAAGGGCAGAGTCTCATATCGGGAAACAAGTACCCGACACAGTTTTATACGGTGTCTACGGGGAATTTTTGGCCGAGCATACGAGCTCGGATAACCCACATTAAATTCGACCTTGTGCCACATCTGACTGCGTTGGGCGGTTGGTATATATACTGCAGTTGAAGATTCATTGTGGAATTGACTTGACTCACTTCTAGCAGTTGACTACTACTTCTACACGCCGCTGGCGATTCTTATATATATTGTTCATGTCCTAAATATTATCTTTCATTAACCACCTTCGTGTGATTATTCTATTCAGTAACCTTCCCTAGGTTACAACAATGAGCTTCCTCCTTGTTTGTATCCTATCCAAAACCTCATCGTTAATCATACGCTCGGTCCATGTTATCCGTAGCATCCTTCTGTAGAACCACATCTCCGCCGCCTCGAGTCTCGTCTTCATTATCGAGGAGACCGTCCAACATCCGCTGACGTAAAGGAGGACATATGACACGTAGAATATCAGTACTCTTTTCTTTTTTTTACCAAAGATACTAAGTATAAGCTTCCTCCTTGTTTGCATCCTCTTCTGAACCTCATCATTGCTCACACGCTCGATTCATGATATCCTTAGCATCCTTCTGTAGAACCACATCTCCGTCGCCTCGAGTCTCGTCTTCATCATTGAGGAGACCGTCCAACATTCCCTGCCGTAAAGGAGGACAGATATCACGTAGCATATCAGTACTCTTTTCTTTGTTACCAAAGAAATCCCCCCTTGTCTCGCATTACTCTGCTTAACTTTTGGAATGCGTCTTCGGCCATCCCAGTACATCTTCGCATCTCAGCGTCTCACTTGCCGTCCTCTGCTAAAATACTTCAGAGATATTTAAATTCATCCTTAAAACATTTTCATTTGGCTTTCAAATAGACGGGGTGGTTCGAATAAAAAGGGTAGATAGATTTTTTTTTTTATAATTTTTAAAATAATTTTCTTATAATATTATGTAATGAAACAAGATGGTCGTAGCATAAATTAAGTCGTTGGAAGAAATTTATTGGATACTTAATAAAAGGGGTAGTTCGAATTAGGATGTCCCATGTGGATTTTTAAACATTCCAGCACCAAAAGAATCGTCCTAATTTATCTATTAATATTAAAACGGTAACCGCTTTTTGGTTAGACGGCCAGAATTACTTTTATATCATTACAGGTTTTTCTTACTGCTACACCAAATCAAAATTGATTTAGATATAAGGATCGTATTTCCCATTTTATTGTTAAAATAGATACAAAAGTATCTCGTTTAAGAAACAAAACTTGGGGTTAAGGCAACTTTCGGCCGATATTACTTCAGAAATAAATCGTCGGCATAATAAAAAAATGAATTTGATAAGAAAAATTATTATCAACGACCGATGCTAAAAACAATAGATTACCAAGATGTAATATAAGGGGTAAATTAAAGGAAGAGGAAAAAAATGTTTCTCGGCTAAGCAGTAATCTCTCCGAATAGGACCAACCTGAATTTCATCTCCCTCTGTCTACACAGGGCAGTACGTTGCATTTTGATAATAATAGACTCCAAGATATCTAAGTGGAGTCTCTTCCTAGCCCTGCGTTTGACAGAAAAGAAATCGGGAGAATAATTCGTCCTGCAATCGACAGAATTTAAAAGGTGTTCACCAATCGCTGACTCATGAGTCTGCTAACACCTGGATGTAAATGGTTTATGCCTGCGCACTTTACCCGGAACATGCTGGGCGATCCTCATATCTAATCTCTATATATCATTTTACATCGGGAATTCTTAGAGATTACAGATTAGAATTTCTTCTCAAAATTGAATACATATATTATCTAAACTCAACATAAAATTTGTCACAGCTACATCTAAAACAATCAAACACTTACTCAATCAAAAAAAAAAAAACAAGCCAAAAGTTGACGGAAGAAGTTCCTCTATCAAGTGCAGGAATTGACAGAATGAAGACATTGAAGAAACCCCAAGAAAAAACACAAGACTATATGAACGCAAAATAGACATGTTAGAAAACAAAAGACAAAACGCATTCGTTGATCACCGTGACAAAACTGAGCACAATTCTGACATAAGGAATGCTACTTTGATTAAAAGAGAAAATAATCCACTAAGACGAAAATGTCTGGAAAGTGCTTTGATTTGCTCGTTCATCCACGGTAAATTTGCGTACAGGCTCTTTCAATCTATCCCCATTTTTGGTAGATTTTCCGTTGTGATAATGTGGGATAATCAGGGACAAAGTTGGTGGGGAGAAAAAGAAAAAGAATACAAATGAATTTGGCTCGATTGAAAAAAATATACTTTCAAAAACTTTGAAACTACCAGCGTCTCTCGTTTCATGCGCCTGTGTAGACGTGGTAATGTCAATAAAATTTCATCCAGTGATATCCTAACGGATGAAACGCTTCACGATTATTTTCCATTGTGTCATCGTATTTACACACACACACACACACACACACACACACACACACACACACACACACACACACACACACATATATATATATATATATATATATATATATATATATATATATATATAGATAGATAGATAGATAGATAATGGACTCTCCCGTCGGTTTCGACGTATGGGGATCAGACAGCTTAGTTGATTCAGTTATGAAATTTTGTGCGATAATCTTAAGTGGTACTTAAGACCTGCTAGTGATTTACAAAGGAGGCCACATATGGAGCAAGAGTGAGGATTGTGAAATAAGATCACTGTTAGATTGGATGACCTTTTAGTTCTTGTTCTCGCTTCTTGAAGATGATTCAGACAAGCAGATTGAAAACTGCTGAGTCCACTAAAACACGTTGATTTCCATTCTACCCGCTCCAAGGCTATGCGCTCAAGGGTGTTATGTGTTATATTGACAGCTGACAAGTTGCTCTTCAGCTTGTCTTTGTATCTTAGCCATGGGCGTCCTACATTCTGGTAGCCCTGATCTAACTGGCTGTACATCAGGATCTTGGGTATCCTGTCATCAGACAGTCTCAAGACATAACCAGTCCACCGTATCTGAGACTGTATGAGAAAAGTCTCGATTCCTCCAATATTACACTTATTAAACAGGTCTACGTCAGATGTCCTCTCTTGAAGTTTAACTCCACAGATTGCATGCAGACAGCTTTTATGGAAAACATCCAGCTGGCATATATGGTACCTGTATGGAGTCCACGACTCTGACCCGTACAATATATATATATATATATATATATATATATATATATATATATATATATATAAACAGACCACTTTAAGGTTCCATGTAATAAATTATTTCACCATAGCCCTTTTAAAGGTCTGCGGATCATCAGACTTTACTTCCAAAGGTTGAAACGAAAAATGAAAAGAAATTTACACATCTTTGACGGGGTGTACTAACCATATGTAAATTAACGAAGTGAAGAAGTGAGGGGGGAGAGACATGATTGAGTTAGATGTAATTTAATATTTTCATTCTTTCATACTTAATATTATTTGAGGATGTCCAGGCATTGACACATTTAATCGGTTAACTTAACGGAAGTTATATATTGATATAGAAGGGGGAGAAGAGAAAAAAGCTAAAAAGAAAAAGAGACAAGGAAGTCATGAGAGAAGGTGTCACTGACTTTCTTTGGAATGAACGAAATAGACGCTGTCGTTTTGCTTTACTTTGAAAGTGTTATTTTGGGGGTTTATAAATATTATAATGTTTGATATAAATTTGAATGTTTAAACAGTCTACAAGGAATTTAATTTGATGTTTGTTAGCGATTTAAGTTTTTTTTAAAACTTTATTACAAAAGTTGCTTGGGGATTTAATATGAAATAGTCGATTAGAAAAAATATTCATATAAATGTACATGAAAAGAATAAAATTTTATTTTAAAATATCAGTTTACCTCTAGTTGTAATTGATTATTAAGGTGACATCTCTATCAGTTTCAATTTTATTCATTAGAAGCCGATTCAAGCAATGATATAGATTTGAAATTATTAGGAGAATTTGTTAATTATATTTAAGTGATTCATCGAGTCTGAATTGAACCGGCTTATAATGCTCTGGAGTGAGCGGCTTGATGATAGTAGCCGTGGCTCCAGGGGACACGGTCCTATGGTTAAAGAGAATCTCAGTAGAGTTCCACCACGGAATATGTGAGTGAGCGGCGCTATATTGAGTCTGATTTGCTACCTCTTCGTCACCGAGGCCCGTTGGAACAGTTGGTATGATGTTTGCTTGACAACCTAAATGTCAGGCTTTCAATTCTTGGTAGTGGATGCGCACTGCTGATGAGTCCCAAATATAGCACGAAACAGCCATCCAGTGCTTTCTGCATTCTGTTGAGATTTCAGACTCGATGAATCACTTAAATATAATTAACAAATTATCCTAATATATATATATATATATATATATATATATATATATATATATATATATATATATATGTTTGACTGATAATGTTGTTTGCCGAGTCAAAGTAGAACCCCAACCTCGATGACCTAAATTGGTTCGGCTGAGGGTGCGCTTAATGGGGTTATAATAATCATATTTAATCATTCAAGTCCCGAAAATATTGTAACAATCTTCATCGTTGGCATTATCTCGTATCCGATTTCTTCTTTGCTGATCGCTTTCTTTTTGATGATGAGGTTGATGACTAAATACTCCGCCAACGAGCAGGTTCAGAACTAAAACTACATCTTCACCAGAACTGCTCCCGCCATCCATTCCCTGCCGCCATTTTGCTTTGCAAGAGTTGGTTGGAAGTGAAAGAAAATCAGAGTAGAAGAAAGTGACGATGGCGAGATTCGTTTAAGGTTGACATCAACTTGCCAGGAAGTGACCCACACACTTGATTTCATGACCTTCTTCTACGGCACTCATGGAATTAGATATGTAGAATAAAATTATGAAACTGCCACTGACTCTGATATAGTTTCGAGTGGTGCCTTCTGTAGCCATCTCTCTTCGTCCTCTGGTCCAACAGTTGAAATATGTTGTAATTATCATCTGCTTGTTCCACTGTTTTGGGATCTTTCAGGTTGGTCGCGTTTAATCTGGGACATCCTTTTCGATCTTCTTGCCAAGGGTGGCCCTACCAAGACTTTACAACATCGGTCTCATAGTCACTGGACCACGCAAACCCCCGACAAGGAGGAAGCATCAGAGTTGATAATTAAATGATACAACCCTTCTCAAAGTACGTTCGGACAATTAAAGACGATAAGTACTAAGCAATGAATACAGATAGTGCAATGATGACATGGTATCGCTTTTAAGTTGAAGGCCATCGGTTATAGTTTGACCCAGAAAGGGCCAGGCACAGTCTGGTCTACTTACGCAAGACATGCTACGCATGAATGAATATCATTCCGTATCTCTCTATTTCTGAGATGAGGTATTATGTACACTATTTACATTATTCGGACTATTGTCCTTGTCTTGGTCACCATATTTATTACAAAGTTTCGGCCGTTGTACGCTCCGACCTTCTACAGGGGGTTCCTCAAGGGCACATGGCAGAGTGGATAAAGGCGTTGGTTATATCCAGTGACAGGACCCAAAGAGTGTGAGTTCAATACCCGGTGAAGACGGTGGAGAACTTAGAGAGGGAAATTAACAGGAGCTAACTGATAACTGACAATCCATTAAACATGGCACGTGGAACTAGGACAGTCTACCCCAGTGAGCGAAATAAAGGGTTCAGTTCGACATTCCTACCACCTGAAGAAGGCCGAAGCGTACAACGGCCGAAACTTTGTAATAAATATGGCGACAAAGATGAGAACAATAGTTCGAATAATGTAAATCGTATACATAATACCTCATCTCATAAATATAGACAGATACTGAAGAAGGTCCGAGCGTACAACAGCAGAAACGTTGTAATAAATATCGCGACAAAGATGAAGACAATAGTCCAAATAATCTAAATAGTGAATATCATTCCGGCTTTTAATCTGTTGTATAGCTCCCTCATGTTGGGTGGGGGATCAACAGCACCAATTCGATTAAATGTAACATCTCTCTCGGCCGGTGATCGCGAGATGTTTTTGGTTCCAGAGATGAAAGAACTTCTGTTGCGTTCTGGGATCTCTTGGTGACGGTATCAGTTCCATTATAAAGATGTCTACCTCTCTTTCTTTTTTCATATACCCCCGGCCGTAGATCGCTGGTTGTTTTTAGTTTGGATAGAAAGAGAACTTCAGCAAACGAATTTTAAACTTACCTAGTTTTATTTACCACGTCGTCGGGCACATCTTCTAACTAGCGTGTGGGTTTACACTCACCTGCCACTGGGAAGCAAGAACCTAGACAAAAAATAACATGTTTACATTGTTCGTCGTGTTAAAATTAACTTACTGAAATCCTTTTCTACATCCAACATTCCCAGGCTAGGTTTTGGTCAATCTAAACCAACTTCCTTTGTTTTCCGTTATCTGACCTCAAAGGTCAATATGAGAAAGTCAGAGGAGAAATACAATTTTCTAAAAAATTATAGCCTGAAAGACTTCAACCCGGAGAATTTGAACTCAGTTATTTTGTTAATGTTCATGTCGACCAGTACTAACTATCCAGTGTGGGTCTTTCCCCTCTACTAAAAAGTAGTAGTTTGCTAAACTATTATTTAACTAATCTAGATGTGGAGAAAGGGGACATGTCAGTGTGTCAGGTGGAACTGATTATCATCAACCAACATTTTTCTCCTTCTATTATACATCTTACCATGTGTTCTGGACAATTTCAGATTTGTCTTTGAATCAATTCAATGTTTTCTCTTGGACTTTCCCCTAATGCGTCTTGCTTAGAGACTGACTATGTTGAAACACCATTTCTTGTACGATAACCGAAGTTAAACAACGTCGAACCTGGTCAGTAATTAGATGGGTGACCACTTCGGAATACCATATGCTGTAAGCTTGGATATGTAGGTGTTGTAAAGGATACCAGGTCATAATTGTAATTCGGAGTTCGGAGTTCCAATTCCAGTCGGGTTCGTTATATTCATTTAAACCTTGAGAAAGGCATGAATCCACCTCTTCTCCTCACCAGCTACTGGTTAATCACTAAGCCGTATAGCAGTAAATATTTATTATCTCACCAAAATTCTTACAATCTAAAAATAATTTGTGACTTTAAATAAACATCAAATGGTTAAGCCTTAAAAATACAAATCAATCAATTATTAAATACGTCTTGACCTCTTTCGATCCCATAGAGTTTTTCCTAGAATGTGTTATTCCACTAACTCTATACGATTCTGGCAGCCTGGGTATTGGTGATGAATGGCAACTTAAATTTTGATCAAGGAAACACTAGTCTAAAAATAAAAATAATTGGCATAGACTCTTCTAACAAAATATCAAGATAATATATCGACTTCGCACCACCACAACATGGCTTCCCTCTGTTTTACTATAAATATATTTGATGTGGACCTGAAGTAGGGGCCACGGAAGGAAAACACGGAACACGGGTTAGAGGTAAGAAAGATATATTAAACAGAAAAGTTACAAAGAATAGTGTAAGCAGAGCTTACTATCCAGTGGTGTCCGATATTGGTATCGTACGCGCCTGCGCATTACTGTATTTAACAACCCCCTACACGGGTTGAATGTGGCACAAGGCCGGTTTAACGTGGGCTTACCGAGCCCATAGGCTCGGCCAAAAATATGCCCATTTACAACCCATATACACGAGTTTAGGGACTGTCTACCTCCCCGGACAAAACTTTGCCCTGCGGCAAAGGCTCGTCCGAGTTCCTCTCTGCCAAACAGAGAGTTCGACAGCAGAACACGCGGCAGCGCATTACTGGTTCTACTACTATGATTCACATAATAATATAGTACTGGGAGAGTCCATGATGTAGGGAAGTATCGGTCTCACAACAATATTCATGTTGGTTATTCTAATAAGCTTTCCTCTTTGGTACCTCGATCGCATAAACTTATCCACACTACTCGAGTGGCAATTAGGTCCCATCGTTTTACTGTTAAAATATCTAGATATAATTCTAAGTTCTTTTCTAACAGTCTCTGCTTTCGCACTACTCGCCCATAGAAATCTCTTCCAGTTTCCATCTTCCGCGAAACCTACAAGCTTCAAAATTCTAAATGCAACGTCAATCGCCATCTTCTGTCTTCCTGAATCCTGTTGTTCTTTTCTTTTCTTTAAAGTCTTGTCATTCTCTTTCACTCTGAGTAACCCTTGACGTCTATGTGGTATTATCGCCTTGTTTGGGTTGAAATGATTTATAGAAAATAACTCATGAATATCAACTGAAAATAAGATGAAAGGAATATTAGTCAAATATTAAATTAATAAACGTTACTATTATTTAATCACATAAAAATCAAGATAATGGCTACAAATATTAATCGATAAAAACCAATTGAAATTAAGATTAAAGACATATAAGTAAAAAAAAAATGGTTGACAATGTTTAATCTAATAATAAATGCGATACTAGGAATAAAACATAATGATGAAAATCAAGTGAAATTAAAAAGAAAGAAATACGAGCCAAAAACAAATAACTGTAGACAATGTTGCATTTAATAATAATAATAATAATAATAACTTACCAGATAAAGAAACGATGGCAAGATAAACCTCTTCACGGTCAATACTCTGTCTGTACCAAACAAGCTGATGTAGACAAACTCCGTACCCATCAGTGGCTACGTAGTGCAGGGTTAAAAGTAGAAACCGAAGTTTTTTTTATTTTTTCTGCACAGGACCAATGCTTGTTAAATAGAAATTATCAAGCACGTATACTAAAATACTATGTTAACCCAAAATGCAGATTCTGTGATAAATATCCAGAAACAATTGATCATTTTGCATCAGGTTGCACGGTATTGGCACCCACTGAATATAAAACCCGGCATGACAGAGTGGACCAATATCTGCACTGCAAAATCCTTCTACGAGAAGGAAAATGAACACCCAGACCTGGTTACGGAGGTATGACCTGTATATATTTTATGAGAGTACACAATACACACAGATAGAACAATCAAATCTAACCGTCCAGACATTGTTATTAGAGACCACAAACAAAAAAAATGCCTCCTTATTTATATGGCAATCCCAATAGATTGCAATGTATCTTTGAAGATCTTCAAAAAGCTATCAAAATACATGGAACTTGAAATCGAAATCTCAAAAATGTGGCTCATAGGAACATCAACAATCCTTGTTGTAACTGGATCTCTCAAATTAGTTCGAAAATATTCCAGTAGAGTCAATGATGGGATTACTGGAAGCCCGTGACTCAAAGAAATACTCCCTCTGTTCCGAAATAGTTGTTACATAGCCGTAAATCTCATGTGGAATATACTAATTCTTAGTCGAATTGTTTGCCGATTGCATTAACAGGTTAGCATTGATGTTCCTCAAGTATTTATATTAGCTTATTCAGGTAGAATAATTTGGAGCGCAAATTATATCACTTTTTCACCACATTAAAATTGTATTTTTTTCAGACCACCCGCTGGCAAGAGATTATGATGGGAGAAGAGAAGCCAATTGGCAGAAATGCGAAACGAAATTGCAAGAAGAACGAACTGACAAATAATGAACGTAGTGCTATTTTGCAAGCACGGCTGGAAAGATCCACAGATCGTGTCCTGAAGCGTGGTGCAATAAAACAGGTTGCAGATGAATTAAACGTAGCTGCAGAACGTCTGGGTTTACAAATTGAATTATTTTGCCAGCCTCCAAATAGTCCTGATCTCAATGTCCTTGATCTGGGTTATTTTAATGCAATTCAATCAATTCAGCACCAGCAAGCTCCAAATAATGTCGACCAGCTCATTGAAGCAGTGGAAGAAAGCTTCAATAAACTTCAGAAGTCGAAGCTTAACAATACTTTTCTAAGTGTGCAGTTCGCAATGGAACAAGTTATTTTAGTTGACGGCGATAACAACTATAAACTCCGGCACATGTCTAAAGAGAAGCTTGAAAGAGAAGGAAAACTTGAAGTATCCATTTCTATTTCTGACGAGTTGCAACAAAAACTGCTTTTGTTAAAGTAAACATTTCCCAGTTATTTTTGTTATTAATTTAACTATTTATGTATATCAGTTTCGATATATTTCACACTTATTTATATGACAATTCACTAATATTACTCATTTACTGTTGAGTATGGGAATAAATGATATTTTTTGTTCTTGTTGTTGTTTTTTATCTACTGGAACAATTATTTTGGAACAACATGAAAATATTTCTGGTACAACTATTTCGGAACGGAGGGAGTACAAAAAATTGTTCTCATGAGTACAGCGCACATCTTATGAAGGGCTTTATCTATGTAAAATAATATATATATAGAATAATATTTTTTTTAAAACCCACATTACAACCAAAAACGTTTGCGGTACCTCTCTTCTTTTTAATATACACACATTTCTCTCGTTGGAACCATTATAACCTCTTCATTTTATATATATATATATATATATATATATATATATATATATATATATATATATATATATGTGTGTGTGTGTGTGTGTGTGTGTGTGTGTGTGTGTGTTTTAATTGGTCAGTGGAAAATGTCATGATGCCATTTCTGACCTTAGGTCTCTGTTGCGGGAACCGGAAAGAACTGTGTATACACCAGAAATTAAAGGAAATAAAACAATAATAATAATAATAATAATAATAATAATAATAATAATAATAATAATAATAATAATAAAATATAAAGAATATTCCTAGTAGGAGAGACGGAGTGAATGTGTGAATCATTTTTTCCGCTACACATCATATTTCAACAAAACCACTGTTACTGAAAATGGATATAGCAGCCATTTGTCGTCATTACCTCGAACAAGATGATAAATCACAGGGAAGTTTTTTGCCATCTTTTTTTTCTGTCTACATTTCTTTGCTCTAAACTGAAAAGACCTTATTCAAGAGAAAAGACCTTATTCAAGAGAAATAGCGACAGAACAGGGAAAATTTGAATTCAAGCCTTTTTAAAGGTGTATTTGGGGAACAAGCATGGCCAGCTGGCATTCGAACATGGTGCGCCGGTTTCATTTCTTGAGAACTTCTACCGCTGACTACCGATTAGCCGATAAGCAAATCTATTAACGTGAGTCCTTCCAATACTTTTTCTGAGCTCCCGAACCAATCGGGATCTCATTTCCGCCAAAAGAGTCTATTTTTTTTCCTTTCTTCTTTAATCTCCTTCCCTTGATTTTATTTTTTCTAAGAAGGCTTTCTCTTTCTTTTCCTTCCTTATGATTATTCTACACTTTCCACCTTCCCAAAATTTATCTATCCACATTAACTAAATTTACACACACACACACACACACACACACATACACACACACACACACACACACGCACGCACACACACACACGTATATATACACGAGATGGTGTAATGGTTAGCAAGCTTGTCTCGCAAGAAAATTTACCACTGAGGAGTGAGATCGATCGTCACTGGTTGCCCCATACATTCAGCCTTGTGCTACATCTAAGCTTCGCTCGGAAAATCACTATATATATATATATATATATATATATATATATATATATATATATATATATATATATATATATATAGGGTTGTAGATTAATATTCTTTCGTTTTCATTATTATTATTATTTCATTTAGATTCCTCGACTAGTTTCGGCCAACATGACCATCATCAGGAGAAAAAAAATATTTCTGCTTGCTGGGAGCAGTGAACTACAGAAATGAATGTCTTGAGGGAGAAAATCAACTTTTGTCTGTAGTTTTCATTTGTTTTTTTATTTGTTTTTTTATCTTTTTAACATGAATTTTTTAAACATTTTTTGTGTTGGTCAAACAGTCTCTTTTAAGTTGTTATTTGAGATAAGAGCTGAATAGATTCATGCTGCTCTGAATTCCCTTGGTCATTTTGACAGATTTTTGGTTCCTGGAGAGGGGATGTGTCTCTGTTAAGTGTGTGTGTGTCTGTGTTATTTGGTGCTTAGGGAGTGAGTGAGTATGATATGAGTAAGCGTGTATATTGCTGAGGGTGTGTGTTATCATTAGGCTCATTAGGTAGTGAGTGAATATGATGTGTGTAAGTGTGTCTATTCGTGTTGATGTGTGTATAAGTGTGAGGACTCAACACCTCCGTAAGCATGGCTGTGTTATGTGGGTGAGAAATGTGGGTAGGTTTTGAT
>OZ038487.1:27410411-27422911 GCA_964036315.1 Acanthosepion esculentum
AGTGAAGAGATTGAGATAGATAGATAGATAGATAGATAGATAGATAGATAGATAGATAGATAGATAATGAAGAGATTGGGATAGAAAGAAAGAAAGAAAGAAAGAAAGAAAGAAAGAAAGAAAGAAAGAAAGAAAGAATGGGATTGAAAATATATATGTTCATAAAATAAATACAATGCGAAATCGATCTCTGACTTTTTAAAGAGTTATCTACCCTGGTTTGTATTTACAATTACCAAATTTGAAACCATACTTACGTCATTACTAACTACCTTATACTGTTGATGTGTTTTTCCCCCAAGACTACCATTAGGATTTTTTCCTCCTACCGTAATCTGGGATTTTTTTCATGTTATTTTCAAGATATTTTGAGTTTTTAAAAAATGTTTAAACATTTCGTTTCTTCTTTTCTAGGACACTTGCTTGAGGTTTAAATTTATTTATCTTAAATGAAGAACAAACGTTTCTTGACATATATTAAATATTTCCCTTTGTTTACTCGGAGACCGTCCAAAGTGACGCCGTGTAAACAAAATCCATCGTGGAAAGTCTGATGAATGTTACAAAACGCTAACGAGCCAATATTAATATGTAAAATAGGAAGAATTCAGGAACTTGTGTTAATGGCTTAATCACATTTGTTACTTTGGCCAATATTCCTTTCAATTGATTCGTAAAGAAATATTTTGCTAATACAGAGGAATCTCGGTTCACCAATTTAATTCGTTCCTGAAGCCCGTTTTTAACTCGAAATGTTCGTAAACCGAAACTATTTTTTTTCAATAGGAATCAATGGAAAATTGATTAATCCGTTCCTGCTCCCAAGATGATTGCTTATTTAAACATATACAATAATAATTTGTGCACAAGTTTATGCACAAAACTAATGAAAATCATTAAATCTAAGAAAAAAAAAAAAAAAAAACAGATAAAATATAGACGAGCACTTTAATTTTACTGTACCTGCGGGTAGGAGTGTTGATGGCCTGAGTGGAAGGGGAAGGAAAAAGATGTTATTGCTTGGAAAAGGGAAGGAAAGACATGGTCGTCTCTTTATTAATAAGAATAGTATAGATCGTTGATTTTGCCATATGAAACTGAGGAAGAAGAGACAATATCATCATCATCATCATAGAGAGTATATCATCATCATCACAGAGACAATATCATCACCATCATCATAGAGAGTATATCATCATCATCACAGAGACAATATCATCATCATCATCATCATCATCATCATCACAGAGACAATATCATCATCATCATCATCACAGAGACAATATCATCATCATAGAGACAATCTCATCATCATCATCATCATCATCATCATCATCATCATCATCACAGAGACAATATCATCACCATCATCATAGAGAGTATATCATCATCATCATCAGAGAGACAATATCATCATCATCATCATCATCATCATCATCATCATCATCATCATCATCACAGAGACAATATCATCATCATCATCATCATAGAGACAATATCATCATTATAGAGACAATCTCATCATCATCATCATCACAGAGACAATATCATCATCATCATAGAGACAATATCATCATTATACAGACAATATCATCATCATCATCATCAAAGAGACAATATCATCATCACCATAGGGACAATAGCATCATCATCATCATCATCATCATAATCATAGTGACAATATCATCATCATCATCATCATATATATACCCATGGTTAGTGATATTTTCAAAATCGGATATGATATACCCATGGTTAGTGATATTTTCAAAATCGGATATGATATACCCATGGTTAGTGATATTTTCAGAATCGGGTATGATATACCCATGGTTAGTGATATTTTCAAAATCGGCTATGATATACCCATGGTTAGTAGTGGTGTAACTTTACTTGATAGTTAGTGTTCTAGGGTTAAACTAATTTGTCATCTCGTAAAAAACAGAAAGTAATTTTTTTAATGTCTTCAGATTAGAATTCATTAGATCTCTTTCCCCACTACGCCATTTGTTAGAATCGAAAATTATCGACTTTAGATGGAGGAGACCTGTTCATAATATATAGGGTCAAATCGATCCCTCTCTTCGGAAAGAGTTATGTGTAATTTGCTTTCATTTACAAATGGCAAGCTTAGAACTGGATTTCTCTAAGCGTAGCTTAGATGTGGCACATAGCCGGAAGTATGGGGCGCCCAGTGAGGATCGAATTCACTATTCAGTCGTAATTGATCTGTCAAGACTAGCTTGCTAACCATGACACCTCGTCGAATTGTTTGGGGTTTTATGGCATATCAACCACTATGGGTTATTTAATGCCAGATCCAGTATTTACTAGATATATCAAAAACGTATAGTTGGCAACATCATTGTTTCAAAAATGTATAGCTGGGAATATCATTGTTTCAAAAACGTACAGCTGGCAAAAGTTTCAAAAACGTATAGCTGGCAACTGTTTTAAAAACGTATAGCTGGCAACATCATTGTTTCAAAAAAAAATTATCCCTGGCAACATCATTGTTTCAAAAAAACGTATAGCTGGCAACATCATTGTTTCAAAAACGTATAGTTGGCAGCATCATTGTTTCAAAAACGTATAGCTGGCAACATCATTGTTTCAAAAAAATATATCCCTGGCAACATCATTGTTTCAAAAAAATGTATCCCTGGCAACATCATTGTTTCAAAAAATTGTATCCCTGGCAACATCATTGTTTCAAAAACGTATAGCTGGCAATATCATTGTTTCAAAAACGTATAGCTGGCAACATCATTGTTTCCCATCACATTTTAGGGGTAAGGTGTTAGTATATTTAGTGTAGGGTTTGGGAGGGAAAGTTAATTGTAAGTTGTAGTTGTTTTGGGATGGGTTAGATGTGATGGGGCATGACATGACCAGCCGATTGATCGGATACCTCGTCGAACTGCCCAACTGAAACACGTGTAAGCTGAAAGGTGGGAAATATCACGGATAAAATTTGTTTGTCATTTTCTTAAAATAATCACACAATAAATCGTAAATAAAGAGCTGTTAGCTCCACGACTATGGGTTAAACATTCAGTAAATTTGAGGAGTCTAATTTCATTATTTACATTATTTATAATCGGGCTAATATTCATATCGTTGTTAATACACAATGTTTCGGCTGTTATCATATTCACTTGTTCAGGGAATTTCGAAATGAACCCTTTCTTTAGACCTCAATCAGTTCTTCATTTCTAGGGATATCTTGTCTTGATCACATTTAGTACGACTCAGTTATTGCTAATTTTCTGAAATCCTGCTTGCTACTGTTGTCTCACTCGACCACATTTCACTGCTGCTTCACTTTTTTAATTATTGCTGCTGCAAAAGCCTTGCTGTCAGTTATCTTAATTTAGCTCTCAGATGGTATCTATTGTTATGCCAGGCCTACGGAGTAGCCCTTCATAACATAACATATGCACTGATACTTTAGTTCATTCGATGATTTTAGTACTAATGACATTGTTCAAGTACAGTGTTCTCTTCTGCGGTGCACTTTAAAGCAGTAGTTATCAAACTTTTTGAAGTCGAGGCGCATTTGAAATCCTACCAATAATTTTAGGCGCACTATATTCCGATTTCGGAAAAAATATGATATAATGAAGTCAAATATTGCAGAAAAGAAATAATGCAATAAACAAAATATAAAATGAAACATACCTTAAGTTTATTCATTCTTGTGTTTGAGAAACATGAGCCTGATGAGTCTTAGCAATTTTTTTTTCAATATTTGGTTGTATGTTTGATACACAAACTCTTATTTCCTCCTCAATACATTGAAGAGTTCCTCTCTTTTTGCACTGAATTGCGGTGAGAGGAGAAAAGCCTAATTCACATAAATATGAACGAGACGGCTACCGCAATGTAATAAAGCAAGTACATTTATATCTGGACACGTAATCTCTGGACGATGCCAACGTGCACCTAGACATCTTCCAAGGCGCACCTCCCTTAACCAGTCACTGAAGGCCATGAAATGTCTATTCTGTGGGGCAAACATGTTGAAACGTTTGATGTTTGATGGTTCAATCCCGACACTAAAGGAATACAACAAGCAAAATGATAACATTAGGGCAGTGATTCTTAAACTTTTTGAAGTCAGGCGCTCTTGAAATCCTACCAATAATTTTAGGCACAATATATTCAAATTTCGGAAAAATTATCTTATAATGAAGTCAAATATTGCAGATAAGAAATAATGGAATAAAAAAAATAAAATGAAACATACCTTAAGTTTATTCATTCTTGTGCTTATGCGAAACATGAGCCTGATGAGTTTTAGAAATTTCTTCAATGTTTGGGCGTATGTTTGATCAGCAAACTGTCTTTTCCTCGTCAAGAAATTGAAGAATTTCTCTTCATTTGCACTTAATTGTGGTAAGAGCAGAAAAGTCTAATTCACGTAAATATGATGTTGCAATCTGTAGTAAAAATGGTCAGAGCTTTTTTAGATATTGACACATGTTCTTCTTTTTGTTGTAGAGTTATTTTCACAATAGAACTTGTAGTCGGACTAAATGCGTCCTAAATAGGTTAAACGTACAGAAACGTTAGGAACTTGTAATAAAATGTTACGCAGTGTAATCGAGTTGTGGTCGCTGAACACTACTCCTTTCGACTACTACTGACTCCTACTTATAATAGGTGGAGGAGTCTATTATCTAGACAAGGTGTCTTTCACTATAACACCCCGCTCCTAAAACTTTACTTCGTAGGAGTAAAAAGTTTTAAATTTTTTATTTTATTTTATTTTTTTTACAGAAAAAAAAAAAAAAACTTCATTTTTTAGCAACATGGTAGCGTATCTCCTACGTTTTGGATCCATTTTTAAATGGTCAGTTGCCTTTCTTTTTCTCTTGGATCGGCGTACCTCAGGTAACACCGTTGCTGGCGTTGGAAGATCAAACGTACCAAAAATCACCTTCAACTGGAGCGCTGTCAACCACGTCTGAAGAGCGTCGTCTGATCTGGTTAACGTTCCGTCTGCACGTGATTTTTTCACCTTTCACGAAGTACATCATGTTGCTAATCCGCTTTTCTATTTTTCCACTCTCCCAGAATGATTTATTCTGTTTATATACCTTAAAGTATACTTTTTCACCAGGATTGTATTTCTTTACTTGAATAAATTTTTCAGTACCTGGCTTTGTCTTTTTCGGTAATAATTTGTCGAAAACAGATCTTACCCGACGTCCAAACATCACCTCGGCTGGCGATTGTGAGGCTGGTGTTGCGTTATTTGGGGTAAGCCTGTATACCTGTAGAAACTTCTGTAGAGCTTCATCTGCAGGTATTTCCCTAGCTTTCTTTAAAGCTCTTTTAAGGGTGTCCACAAATTTTTCCGCTAACCCGTTTGATCTTGGGTGATATGGAGCTGTGGTAACATGTTCGACATTATATTCCTTGCAGAAATCTTTAAATTGTTTCGACATAAATTGACTTCTGTTGTCCGTCACAATTGTGTCTACTACACCAAACCTTGCGAACAATTCCAGCAGGAAGTTTTTCGTACTTTCCGTCGTCGGTTTTTATATCCTTTGTATCTCAGGCCATTTTGAGAAACTATCCACTACTATGATGTAATGGTATCCATTCAGTGGACCTGCAAAATCCACATGCAACCTAGACCATGGTAGGTCTGTTTTTGGCCAGGGATTAAATTTTACAGGAGGTGCCTTTGCAGCCAAAGCAAAAACATTACATTTTGCCACTGCGTTCTCAATGTCCCTGTCCATATTGGGCCAATATACAAAACTTCGCATTAGGCTCTTCATCCTAGTGCTGCCTGGATGACCAGTATGAAAATCTTTTAATATTTGTTTTTGGAGTGTGTATTGAATCACCACACATTCTCTATATAACAATACTGAATCGCAAAGCGAAAACACATTTGTTGTGTACTGGTCCCTCTTGGCTATTTTTTCTTTTACTTTCAAGATTTACTCGTCCCTGGTGGCTTCTTCTTTTATTTTTTCTAGAGTTACCGGAAGTTCCCGAACTGCATTACACACAGTAAATTTCAGCTCTTCTTCTGATTTCAGTGAAGCAATTGCCGTGTCTTCTAATGGTTCGTTCCTTTTAGGAATTAACCTGGAGAGCCCATCAGCATAGCCAAATTTATTGGATGGTACGTACTCCATGCTGAAGTTATAATTTAGCAATATTGTAGCCATCTTTGTAGTCGGTTTGCTGTATGCTTCGGCAAACCCTTTTTAGATCAGAAAATCGAAATTAGAGGCTTATGATCGGTTTGTAGCTTAAAATGTCGACCGTGGAGAAAACGGTGAAATTTCGCTACTGCAAATATTATTCCTAGCGCCTCTTTCTCTATCTGAGAGTAATTCTTCTCAGCCGGACGTAGTGCTCGAGAAGCATGAGCAATTGGTTTTACTTGACCATCTGTCATTTTGTGTAAAATACACGCTCCTATTCCATACTCACTTGCGTCGCAAGCTACTATGATTTCTAAATCCGGATTGTAATGGGTTAGAAATAATTCCGAGGTTAATACTTCCTTTATCTTTTCAAATGCTTTCTGGAATTCATTAGTCCACTTCCAGGGTTTTCCTTTCTTTAGTAATTCATTTAATGGTTGTCGCAGATCATACATTTTAGGGATGTATATTTGGTAATAATTGGCTAATCCCAAAAAACTTTGTAATGTTGTAATATCTTTCGGAGCCGGCATGTCTTTTATAGCCGCTGCTCGCTCTGGGACTGGCCTTCTACCATTCTTATCGATGATCTGCCCCAGATATTTGACTTTGTCCATGAAAAACTCGCATTTACTTTCCTTGAGTTTAAATCCAAACTCCTGTATTCGGGAAACTACTGCATTGACATGTTTCACGTGTTCTGCAATACTTGTATTTCTCATGAGGATGTCGTCCAGATACGCTACTGCGAAATCCAAACCACCCAACATCGAATCCATTACTTGTTGGAAAATGGCGGGGGCGACCTTAATCCCAAAAGGTAGTCTGTTAAATTTATACAGACCCCGATGTGTGTTAATACACAAACGTTTAGACGTTTCCTCTTCTACCGGTATTTGCAGATATGCATCGCTGAAGTCTATTTTCGAAAATATTGTGCCTCCATTAAGCTTTGCAAATATTTATTCCGCTGTTGGTAGAGGATAGTTATAGTCTTTGAGTGCCGCGTTTAACCCCGTTGAAAAATCTGCATAAACACGAATGTCGTTAGACTTTTTTTTCACGTATACCGTCGGAGCTGCCCAATCACTATAGTCAACTTTTTTGAGTACACCGGATTTCTCTAATCTGTCCAATTCTTTATCAATCTGTTCTATTGAGGCAAACGGAACATTCCTTTTCTTTTTGAATACCACCTGAGCGTTTTCTTTTAAAACGAATTTTGCCTCCATCTTGGTACACGTTCCCAAACCTGGAGAAAAACAGTAGGAAATGTTTCCTTAAGTTTCTCTATTAATCTTTGGGCTTCGGAGTTAAAACTTTCTACCTTGTAACAAAAAGAATTTATCGGTAGATCCCATAATTGAAATTCTGTTATCCAATTAGTACCAAGTAAGTTCGTGGTATTTTCTTTGACAAATAGTTTAACTTTTCGCGTTTTTTTATTTAACGTGACGTTTGTAACAAGTTCTCCAATAAATTGTATTTTTCTCCCTTCACTGACTACGCGATTTTCTTTGTCTTCAATAAAGTTGGTTTCCCCAACTTCTTCCACGTATGCAAATTTATGATAGAGACATCCGAACCAGTGTCAAGTTGCATTTTTATTTTTTTATTATTTATTTCGACGGTAAAATATTTTCTAGTTATTCCATCGTTTACCTCGTTGGACTTTAGTTTTCTTATTTTATTGCCTTTATTTTTTGAACGGCAATGTGTGTTTCTGTGCCCAAATCTTCCACAGTTGAAACATTTTTTATTCCTAAAATTGCAATATCTGTACCAGTGTAGTTCACCGCAAGCAAAACATGGCTTCGGGCGTTTTTTTTTCTTTTTCACTGGTATTTTACTTTTTACTAGATAATCTGCAATTTTATTATTCTTTTTGCCAGACTGACTTTCTATTTTGTACCGCATTTTCCTTACATACGAAACGCCAGACTGTTCTATCTGTTTTGCGTCTTTTTTTACGCTAACATATCTTGTGCAGTCTTCTGCCAAATTCTGTACCGTAATACTTGGATTGCTTTCCAATTTTGCTAGTACTAATTTTCTCAACTCTGCGTCTTTTTCCGCTACCAGACCCAGAACAAACACTAAGCACTTAAAATTGTCTGCGCTTAACTCTGCTAGCTTGAATTCTTCACAATGCTTATTCACATTGGCTGCGTAAGTTATATAGTCATGTTCGTCATCTTTTATCAAATTCAAACATTTCCACCTCTTGTTGAACAAAGATGTCTTTTGACTAAATAGCTCACTTAATATATTTTCCGCCTCGGTAAATGTCAAGTCATTAGTTTTTTTCGGTAAAATTGTAGTTTACCA
Source organism: Acanthosepion esculentum (assembly GCA_964036315.1). NCBI lineage: Eukaryota > Metazoa > Mollusca > Cephalopoda > Sepiida > Sepiidae > Acanthosepion > Acanthosepion esculentum. Next base: position 27,418,916 of record OZ038487.1, read on the forward strand.
ATTTGTTATGCTCAGAAGTTCCTAATTTACTTAAAAGAAGCCTAACCTTCTTTCCTTCAGACAACAAGCGGCAGTCCTCGTTATATACGCCCGTATATTTTTTATAATATTCTTGAAAAGTTACCTCTTTATCTGGACTGTACGTGAATATCTCAATTGAATTCCATATTGTATTCTCTGGGAAGGAATCATTTTGTAGACTTTTCTCTTTCCTGTTCTCTGTTATTTCCAAAATTTTTCTTTGAAACTCCCCATGCATTTGTTCCATTTTCTGTTGGAATTGCATCTGTATATTGAAAGTTTCCTCTTGTAACTGCTTCTGGAATGTATTCTGTTGTTCCAATATTTTCGTTTGTTGTTCCAATTGGAACTTTAAAAAATCCTGGAATAGACTTTTGTATTCCTCCATTTTTTTTTCAAAGTGTAAATCCGAGACTTTGTCGCCCACGTTATTTGTGGCGAACAAAATTTTCTTCCTCCGTATGAGTACGAATTTCGTCGTCAAAACCACTGTGGCGGACGAACTTTTTCTTCCTCCTTATGAGTGCAAATCTTCGCTGCCAAAAGTTGTATTGGCGAACGAATTTTTTTTTCTGCGTCTATATGAGTGCAAATCGTCGTCGCCCAAAAGTTGTATTGGCGAACGAATTTTTTTTCTTCTCCTCCGTATGAGTTCGAATCTTCGTAGCCAACAGTTGTTGTGGAGTTATTTCCACAATAGAACTTGTAGTCGGACTAAATGCGTCCTAAATAGGTTAAACGTACAGAAACGTTAGGAACTTGTAATAAAATGTTACGCAGAGTAATCGAGTTGTGGTCGCTGAACACTTACTCCTTTCGACTACTACTGACTCCTACTTATAATAGGTGGGAGAGTCTATTATCTAGACAAGGTGTCTTTCACTATAACACTTTTATAGAAATTCAAAAAGCTTACAGAGACAATTCATTATGTCTAATCATCAACCCACGAATAGTGGATATGATAAAGTAACTAATTTATCACATTTGCTTCTAAACAAATAAGTGATAAATTATAAATGATAAATTATTATGCAAGTATAAATAAGACAACTTTTAAATAAACAATCCTAATCCACATCATCATTTTATGTTACATAATACATCTTTTATTAATCAACTTTCTCGAACCAGGCATGGAGGATCGACCAGCGACTCCTATCAGTTCAATACAGCAAAACAAAAACTTCCTATCAATGGAGCTTTCCTTAAGGACTATTTGAAAACGAGGCTGGTTCCGCAATATAATAAAGTAAATATATTTATTTCTTATATCTGGACACATATTTCTATGGAATGCCAGGGCGCATCTAGACATTTTCCAGGGCGTAAGAATGCGCCCAGGCGCAATATTTGAGATCCACTGTTTTATAGTTTCATAAGCGAAAACTGATCCCGTCTCAGGATTTATTTCAAGGTGTCAAACAACAAAATCAGGACAGTAATCCAAATTATTTATGGAATAATGGTAATGCTCATTCTCATTTATATTAGAAAATTGGGCGCCACCTCTGCTTGGTGTCATGGTTAGCAAGCTTGTCTTGGTAGAACAATTACGACTGAGTAATGAGTTCCGTCCTTACTGAGTGTCCCATACTTTCGGCCGACGCTTGGAAAATTACGATATTAGAAATTTGGAAGAATGCATCGTTTGAAAACCTATTACAACATTCAACAAAATCGAGATAACAGTCCAAATAACTGATGCAATCCCGCAATTCCCCATGTATAATACGCCTTCATCTATTCATGCATAATACGCAACCCTTGTTTGGTAATCAAACGCTACAAATTGTATCTCTCAAATTTCATTAAGACAAGAGTTTCCGACTCATTTAAAGAAAAGGTTTTACATATAGAATAATATTATAATAATATTTTTTGAAAATTCTTATTTTATTTTACATTTGTAAGTATTGTTAGGTATATATGATTGTATTTGACATCCTTATGGGGTCGCAATCGCCGGATGTTAGTGTCAAATTGTCGTATGTTTGTGGTGAGTAGTCATTTCGCAACTGATATCGACCTATGAAACGGCATTTTTTGAAGAATTTTGTACCTGTGCATAGCACGCCCCCTATTTTTTTCTTATTATTTTTAGAAAACAAATGCGTATTATACATGGGGAATTACAGTAATTAGAATACCTTTTCGCGTGGTTTCAGAATGTAGGAGAATGCCTTGCCAGAAAAGTTGTAACAAAATAAAAAAAGTAAAGAATAATATATGGAATACAACAATGCATTGGTTTAGAAAGTGAGACAGGAACCAGGAAGTTAGAAGAAGGCATTGGACAAAAATCTATCACACAATTAATCGAGAACATTTGTCTGAATGAGTCATGAAGTAATGATGATATTGAACCCGAGAAATTAAGGCAATATCAAAACTATGGAAGAAAGCACTACTTTACTCAGGATTTAGTTTTTGGTCTGCTATTTTGGGATTATTTAAATGATTTTGACGGTCGTCAGATGGCGGTTTTGTCCAAGGAAACATAACTCAGGATTTAGTTTTTGGTCTGCTATTTTGGGATTATTTAAATGATTTTGACGGTCGTCAGATGGCGTTTTTGTCCAAGGAAACATAACTCAAATGTTAACATGATTTTAATCACATTGTTCCATTGAATAAAAACTTGTTTTTTTTTATCCAAATTACAAAGAAACAAATCAGAAATATAATAAGGTACAAGAAGAATGGGAATATTTACGAATGCGATTATGAAATAATTTATTTACTTGCTTTATTCCTTCATCCATTTTTTTTTTTGCCATTTAAAAACGTGAGAATATTTTTTTCAAACTAGACAGAATTAAATATCAACGACTAAAAATATTCAATTTACGAAAGAAGCGAATTGGAACAACAAAAGAGGAACAACAAAAAAAAAGCAAAATATTTTTTTAAAATATAGAATAATATTTAAAAAAGAAAGAAAGAAGAAATAGTATGAAGTGGAACTAAATTCAAAGCAAAAGTATCGGCAATGTTTATAAAAGGCATAGAAAGTCCTTGAAGCGAAAATGGACATCCGGGGTTTTCAACGGAGAGAAAAGAGGAGAGGAAGAAAAGACGTTGGCGATGAAAATGATAACGAAAAAAAATTCATAAAAACAAATTTTCTTTTATAAGATATAAAAGGGAAAAATTACCAGTTATAATAAAAAGAAATATATAAATAAACACAACATTCCTTAAGATCCTAAAACTACTAAATGTAATAGATTTCATTCATTCTTTTATTTATATATATATATATATATATATATATATATATATATATATATATATATATATATATATATATATATATATATATGCGTGTGTGTGTGTGTGTATGTATATACATATGTATGTATATACATATACATATATATATATATATGTATATATATATATATGCGTATATATGTATATATATACATATATATATATAAATAATTATATATATATTTATATATTAAATAAATGAAGTGGATTTCTTTTTTCTTTTATATATATATGCATGTATATATATATGTATGTATATATATATATATTTATATGCATATATATAATTATATATATTTGTATATTAAATAAATGAAATGGATTTGTTTCTTTCTTATATATATATATATATATATATATATATATATATATATATATATATATATATATAAAATAAAGAAAAATCCATTTCATTTATTTAATATATAAATATATATAATTATTTAAATATATATATATATATATATATATATATATATATATATATATATATATATATATATATATATATATATATATATATATATTTATATATATATATATATATATATATTATTGCAATAGTCTACATCTTTTTTATTAATTCTTTAAGTTTGACTCAATTTTGATTTTATTTAATTTTTTGAAATTTCATTTCATATTTTCTGACCGTTTTTTTTTCTTTATTTTAGTTAAATTTTAATTTTGATATTTCTTCAT
>OZ038487.1:27427911-27445411 GCA_964036315.1 Acanthosepion esculentum
TTGCTCCATGTCTAGATGTCCAGAGCAGTAGATCATTCGCAAGTTCTTGTTTTGCTCCTACAAATCACATTCTCCGCTCGCGTAATCTTGTACAAATATCAGGGATGTGTCCATAGAGCTGTGTTTATTTGGACGTTGTCTACAAGACATGTTAAGTATAGCTCTCAGAATCCTATTGTAGGTTCTACCAAACTTAGACACTAGGATTTTAGTTAATACTCAAGCAGTAGCACCATATATTACCTTTGCCTCTACAATGGTTCGAAAGAATCTGCACTTGAGCTTGTCTGGTAAATCAGATTTCAAGTTGACATCCATTTTATTCAAGGCGGCCCATGATTTAGCTATGCGAATGTTCACATACTTTTCAGTAAAATTTATATGACTTCGTAGATATGTAAAAGATTCGACAGATATAATTGTTTCGTCTAAGGTAGTTTACATGTAGTTTAGCCTATTACCTTCAGTTTCCTTATGGATTTATTTTTGTTTTCATCACTATTGTTATTAAGTATCCCAGATCGTGGTAAGAGATCTGCCAAGATACAGTTTCGATATACCAACTATGTCGCAAGTACAATTGGAGAGAATTTATCAAAGCTTAACATAAAATGTGTTATAACTTCTAAAACAACAAAATAATAATAAGCTAAAACGTGAAGGTAACAATTGCCACAAGAAATACATAGGAGAAATCACGAGGAATTTAAAAGATTATATGAACACAAAAGATATTTTACAAAACACCACGCCCAATGCATTAGTTGCTCAACGTAACAAGTCTGGCCATAAGTTTTATTTTTAAAAAAATGCTTTAATTAAAAGAGAAAGCAACTAAGACGAAAGTGTATCGAAAGTGCTTTTATTTCTATTTTCATCATCAAATTTTAAAAAATAAATCTCTCAAAAAGGAAAGTTTAATTTTGCTAGTATTTCAACATAAACCATTTCAAAATAACAATATTGCTTACGTCGCGTTACTGTCGAAGCTCTGATCTATCTTCGATCTCTCTCTCTCTCTCTCTCTCTCTCTCTCTATATATATATATATATATATATATATATATATATATATATATATATATATATTAGCAGCATGGCCCGGCGTTGCCCGTTCTTGATTCAAAAATCGTACGACTCATACAGCAATCGCTATCACTTGACTTAAAATATTTTTGCCCTTCCTTGCCTTTAAGGGAGTGCCCTTTTCCGTGCTGATGTTGCTACATGCCTTACTTCTTGCCTATCTCATACTGAGAATTTTTTCTAAGCTCTATACTAAACATTAAATCTGTTTCGAAAAAAGAACTAAACAAAATGAACACAAAACGATCAGCTTTAAAAAAGGACTCGTAACTGGAAAAACCGAATGAAAAAAGAATTTTAACAACAAATATTTTTTCACGCCCAACCCAGTTCTCCGGAATCAGAATCAACGTTGAATTTAAGCAAGCAAATGAGCCAATTGGAGTAACGTGCCATGCAGATTTAAATTTTTCCCACTTGTGACGAATGCAGCTATTGATTTTTTTGCATGCTAGCATGCTAGTTAACATTCGTGTCAGTCAACTGTTGACTCTCACGCTGGCCAATAGAATCTTCCTGCCTATTCGTGGCAGCCAGCTATAGGCTCTCACTCTGACCAGTAGAAAATGGCCGCAAACTACATGAAAACTGCCGTAGAAGCATGAAAAAATCGATTATTTCCACTATCGATGGGAGTTGGAAAATGCAAAGACGGTCTTGGCCTTAATGCTAACTTGGAGCATGTGCATGTAAATTTTGGTGCAAATCCGTCGAAAATTGTGGCCGTGCAATCGTTACACATACACACACACACACACACACACACACACACACACACACACACACACACACACACACATCCTGCCTTTTATATATATATATATATATATATATATATATATATATATATATAGAGAGAGAGAGAGAGAGAGAGAGAGAGAGAGAGCTAAATTGTGCATCACAAAAAACGATTCTTATTTTTGATTCGATTAATTTGTTGCATAATTTTTCCTTCTTTGATCGAAAGGGCGTTGCATTCTTTCTTTATATTTGCCATGTCCTTTCAGGACGTAGGAGATAATGCCTTGTCACCTGCCTCTCTCCCTTGCAGCTCTCAACAAGTTCCTTCCCTATGCTTCCTCCCCCAGACCACATTCTCTTATCCACCTGCTCAAGCTCGTCATGTATGCGCTGCTTTCCCTTGTCTCTCTTTCCCTCTATTCGACCCGTGAGTATCAGATTCTCCAGGCACTCCTTCCTCATTATGTGTCGAGAAACTTTATCTGCCTCTTATAAGCCTTTTACTTGCTTGTATCCTCTCTAAGACTTCATCGTTGCTCACACGCTCGGTCCATGATGTCCTTAGAATTCTTCTGTAGAACCACATCTTCGTCGCCTCAATTCTCTTCTTCATCTTTGAAGAAGTCGTCGAACATTTGCTGACATAAAGAAGAACAGATGTCTTGTAACAGACCAGCATTGTTTTCTTTGTTAGCAAAGAAATCCTCCTGTCTCGTAATACTCAGCTAAGTTTTTGTAAGAGACCAGATTTCTAATTGTCAGAGGAGTATTCTGTCGGGAGTTTATTTCGGAAATAACACTTCGACGAAAGAAGATGCCTCGATGTAATTTACTTTCTATCAAGGGAACACTAATGCGAATGAAGGTATTTTTGCCACCGTAAACACGACATAACGGGTACTAGCTCTGTAGGTCCCAGCTGGTGGATATAAGGAATAAAACTCTTCCGAATATTTACTATTCATAGCATTATTTTCGATATTTTTTCCGTAGATTTCCATGAACTAAATCCACCACTCAGCTAAATTGTGCATTCCATCACAAAAGAACGATTCCTATTTTTGATTCGATTAATTTGCTGCATCATCTTTCTTTCTCTGATCGAAAGTGTGTTGCATTAAGTAGAACAAATCACAGTCGCAAAGACAAATGTCTGCAGACAATGCCACATGTAGAAGAATTTCCTTAACCAGCTACACGAACTTTTGCCGCGTCTCAGTTTTATAGAATGGTGGGCGTTATGCGTGTAGAAAAATGAAATTCCAACTAATGACATTACTACAACGGCGTATACATCTTCTTCTTTATGTACCTTGTCCCCTCAGGGTGTAGGTAATCATGGCTCTCCAAAATTTCCTGTCATTTGTATCAGTTAATACATTTAGTGTTTTAGTTATAGAAAACGTTTTATTGTAGACTTTCCCCGCGCCAGCAAAATTACATTGTCATGTTGCAGATAGGTTGCCTTGAAACATTAGATTAACAGAATACAGATTTTTTTTAAATTCAGGAGGATGTAAGGACGTGCTTTCATCGTCTAAATTAATGATTCTCAATCCTAAAAAATGCGAACAAATTTTTATAACTTCTATAAATATTGCTCGTAGGAGGAATATTATTTCGATGTTTTAACTGACTAGTGTAGAACTTCAGCTGCTGTAAAGAAGGACAGATATCATGTGACAGTTCACTATTTTTTCTTTGTTACCAAAGAAGTCCTCCTGTCTCGCAATACTCTGTCCAGCTTTTGGAATGCGTCCTTGGCCATTCCAATACGTCTTCGGATCTCAGAGTCGCACTTGCCTTCCTGTGTCAGAACACTTCCCAGATGTCCCCGGCCTGTAAATTGCATTTTGGGCTCATTTTTTTTACTGATGACCATGCATTCTATCTTCTTGTAGTTTATGCTTAGTCCCTTCTTCTCCCTCTCTTCTGACGGTCTCCTCAAAGATGAAAAGGAGACTCGAAGTAACGGAGATATGGTTCTACAGAAGAAATGCTGAGGATATCATGGACCGAGCGGGTGAGCAACGATGAGGTTTTGGAGAGGATGAAAACAACGAAGAAGCTTATACTGGATATACTTATCTGGGGCACGTAATGAAAAAGGAGGGCTTGGAGAATCTGATACCCACAGGGCGGATATAGGGAAACAGAGAAAAGCAATGCGTGTCATACCTAGCGGGGTTAAGCAAATGGCTGATAGAACAGTGTTTGGGAGAAGTAGCAAAAGGGTAAAATATATTGATAACTAGAAGGGATAGGGGAGTGGGGAGCTATGATCGCCTACGTCCTGAAGGGACACGGCACATAAAAGAAGAAGTGTGGAACTTATCATCTGTAGAACATTGCAACGTTACTCTAACTTTGTGACAGCTTTGGGGATGTGTGGTCAGTTTAAGGTCAGGAAATAGTTGACTGAAACGTTACAGTAAGGTCGTCGTTATTCCAAAATAAAACAAAAGTGTTTATAACATTGAAAATAACTTACGTCTTAACAGTTATGCCATTTTTTCTCTTCCACAATCGTCCGGGTTGTGCAAAAATCCATTACATCTTCTTTGTTTTGGGTCCCTTCAGGATGTAGGTGAACACGGTTATTTTTTTTTTTTTTTAAGCTTATCACCCCAAGCAAGGCTGGAGGCCACTAGCACGCAAGGGGTTACAGAAGGTTTGGAGGAAGAGCAGATAGGAGTGGTAAAGGAGAGGATGTGGAGAAAGACAGTAGATCGATCAAGGCAAGGGGGTTACAGAAGATTTGGAGCGAGAGCAGATAGGAATGAAAGGTGAAAGGATGTGGAGAAGGGAAGTAGATAGATCAAGGCAACTGGAGATGTCGTTTGACGTTACACTTAAATAGTTGAAGATTATATTTGTCAGGGAAACAGGAATAAGGAAGGGAGTTCCACAGGCGAGTTGTGCGAGACATGAGGCTATTGGAGTAGAAGAGATGTCTACATCTAACAGTTTCAACGGTGAAGGGGTGGGAACGGGATGCCAGCCTCGTAGGACGTTTAAATTCTTGAGGCCTAGGAACCAGCGAAAGCAGCTCCTCGGAGCAATTACCGTGAAAGTATTTGTAAAAAAGACAGAGCGAGGCAACGTCGCGTCTGTGAGAGAGCGACTGCAGACGAGATGACAGATCAGGGTCAATTACATTGCATATCCGTCTGTGGATCTTATCAAGAACCCTGAGGCAAACAGCAGGGGCTCCAGACCATATATGGCAGCAATACTCCATGCAAGGGCGAATAGTCGATTTATAAATTTGGAGGATCGATTCCGGGGAGAAAAATTTCCTGGCTTGGCACAGGGAGCCAACTTTCCTTGCGGTGGATGATGCAATTGACTCGATGTATTTGTTCCATCTCAGATCAGCGGACAGCGTGAGACCGAGCAGCCGCAGAGAGGAGCTCTCGAGAAGTTGGTCTTCAGCCATTCTAATGGGATGCAGGGATGGATCCTTGTGGCGGTTAATAGAGAGCAGTTTTGTTTTAGAGGCGTTAAAGTTAACCATCCATTTCTTGCCCCAGTTCACAACCGATTGGAGGTCCTTTTTCTATTCGAACTGCCAGGTTAACTTTGTCAGCATCACTAGATTTGTGTTTGAGGCAGGAGTAAATTGTGGTGTCGTCCTCATAGATGCCGACTTGGGAATCTATGGCGTCAGGAAGGTCGTTTATGAATATGAGGAACAGAGTAGGGCCTAGGATGGAGCCTTGAGGAACACCTGCGTTAGTGGGTTATCCACAACGTCCTCTTTCTTGTATCACACAGCAATTGGTACTACTATAATATGATATCTACCAAGCCATTTGCGACCTACCATAAATAAGTTTCATTAAAATTTTGTTTGTTTTATTCCCACTTGTTCACTCACACTTTCTCATACATAATGACATAAATAACAAGGATTAAGTACAATGGTTCTTGATTTTTTTAAATGTTTCTCTGAAGCTAACTTTTCCAGCATCTTAAACCATTGGTCAACTTTCACTATGGGTGATCATACATGTAACCATTTTATGCTTTAGAAAGAAAAAAATTCTTCTATTTTTATCTAGAGAATAAATATTGGTGCTACTATAGAATGATATCTACTGAGGCATTTGCGACCTACCATAAATGATGATGCAAAAATGCTGGAAAATGTTGAGGAAAAACGATGACATGTTTACTGATTTTTTTAAAATGACATCAAATCAGTTTACAAACATTAAAATCATTATTTGTTGATTTTTTTTGTATAAAAAATTGTTAATGATTTTTAATACATAACCAGTTCACTGTTCAATGCCTTTAACCCTAACATTAACCCTAACTCCTAACCCCTAAGCCTAACCCTACCGCTAACATATTTCATACTTCCAACAAATATCATACCATAGTATAAAATGAATAGTAGAGATTATCTTCTAATTTTATATGCCGTGTTCCTTCACGACGGAGGCGATCATAGCTCTCCATTATTTCCCGTTCCTTGTAGCTTTGTCTTTTTCTTATTTATCTCAGGCCCTGTTCTGCCATCCATTTGATTCAGCCTGTTAAGTATGTCACGCGTTGCTTTTCCTTGTCTCTCTTTCAATCTATCCGCCCTGTGAGCATCAGATTTCCCAAGCCCCCCTTTCTCATTACGTGTTCAAGAATGGACTGTAGATATCATACTATAGTAGCATCCAGCAATCTTTGTCTTTTCCTTGTCACTTCTAATCCCTGTTCTGCCAGCCATTTACACCAGCTCGTTAGGTGAGCTATTCGTTGCTTTTCTCTCTGTCCCTGTTGCCTTCCCCATGTCCTGTGAGTGTCAAATTTTCCAAACCATCTTTCCTTATCCTGTGACCTAGAAATTTCAATTGTCCCTTTCTGATTCGAAGTATAACTGTTCAATTTGTTTCCATTTTCTCTAAAATATTGCTATTGTTCACTTATTTAGTATATGGCAACCTTCTGTAGAACCACATTTCTGTTGCTTCAAGTCTCTCCTTTATCTGTGAGGAGATTGTCCAGCATTCGTTGCTATATAGGAGGACTGATATTACACATCTGTCCAGTATTCTTTTCTTTGTTTCTAACGAAATTTTCCTGTTACCTAATACTTTGCTTAACTTTTTGAAGGCATGTTTACCCGAAGGGAAGTTTTATCGGGATTTATTACTGGTGCTCAGAATTTTATCTTAAAAGAGGTACACCTTGTTGGTAGCAGACGCAGAACGATATCTGTAGGCTCTCCGAGACAAGGAAGTAAAAGAAAGCGTGAAGAAAGGACTAAACATTAATAGTAAGAAAACGTAATGTATTGCCGATAGCAAGAAGAACAGCCGAAGACAGAGATATGAATTGGAGACACCAGAATCATGCACTTACAGAATTTTGTCTCTCCGAGAAGTGTTTTAAAAGACAATGAAAAATGTGACACAGACAACCAAATGCGCATTGTGATAAAGAAACATGTGTTGCGGGATGTACACGGAGTGAAATATATCAGAAGGCAAAATTAAGTAAGATGAAGGTTATGCGTAATTATAGCGTGCGTATCCCACAACATACAGGTTATACAAAAAATTTAAGAACAAATTGCCTGGCAAGAAACTACTAAATACTATTGTTAAAGATTTAATATTAAAGAAATGTTTATATCAACAATAAAATATACATGTTATGACAATTACAATGTTTGTTTTTGTGATAATTAAGACAATGACATAAGGAATTTTTGTGCAGGAATGTTGTTAAGAAATGTTGGTACCTTTTGATTGTTAAGAAATTTAAAATGACTGGGTTTCTGCAAGGAAAAGAAATTATATGTGTTCGTTCATTTATCAGTGGGTGTACGTGTGTAATTTACGAGTAAGAATAAATGTCATCAAGAGTTACTTGCCTTTGTCTGTGTAGGCTAAGTTTGTGAAATATACAATTACTTTTTTTGGTAGTGAAATTGTTTCACTTTTCAAGTCAACTGTAGATGTTAGTTAACACGCGGACAATGGTTGATGTAAGTTTGCTGAGTTTATTGAGATTTCAATGTGGTGTGTGAGTCAGTGAATTATCATGCGTGGAGTTTGGTAGCATCTCGTTGAACTCCGGTGGCTGACTGTCTGAATTGAGTCAGCTGCGATTATTTTATAGATCTTTCTGTGTAGCGAAATCGGCTCAAAAGAGCTTGGCGGGAAATAGGATTCGTTTGGAATTTTGCTAAACATTAGTGCTTATTAACCAATAAAAAGATTGGATTTGCAAAACGAGTTGATGATTGGTTAAAGGCTTTTCAGAGAAGAATACATTTTTCTGAAGAGGGTTTAAGGGCTAATGTGGAAGATTCCACATATGCTTTTCCAAAGCTAAACAGTTTTTCTTAGAGTGTTTTTTATTATCTACAAGGCCCAAGAGCCACACGATGTATAGTTTATAATGTAAGAGGCAGAGCTTATACGGGTATGTGTGGAAAATAACGGTTATCACCAGTCTTGAACAGGTTAAGAGTGTAATGATCGGGGAACCAACCTCTAAACAGTCGCTTCCCCAAGGAAGTACCTCGTGGGAAGAAAATATTTGAGTTTAACTTACATTTCACCAATGGAATATGAAGGGAATGAGGTTGTTTCGTTACAATGTCCGTGATATGACGAGTCCTAGCTGTGAAGGTTATGACTGGTAAAACTGAAGAGTGTAGCTGATTCCATAGAAATACTAATAGAGCCGCGAGAGGCTTTTAACCTCTCGTCGGTTGCAGAATTCATCACCTATAAGGACGCGGAGAGGCTTTTGGACTGCATCGGGAGTGGCAAGTGAAGACCGAGCAGCTCCTGCCTATATACTGATTTTCTAAGCGTAGCTTAGATGTAGCACACTGACGAAAGCATAGGGCACCCAGTGAGGATCGAACTCATTATTAAGTCGCAACTGTTTTAGCGAGACAAGCTGGCTAACGATAACACCACGCCGCGATCCCCCAAAATAAGTTTACACCGGAAGTAGGGTTCTGCTTACAGTACTAGGTGTTTTCCAAGCGGTCCCCCATCAAAGTAATGACCTGTGGTCGGTGTGTTGATCGTGATTTTGCCGTAAGCCAGCTCCCGCCTATATATGGAAACAGCACTTCATTATTGGCTTGATCTGGCTCTTGTAAAGGTAGAGTATAGCAGGATAAGTACAGGGGACCGACCATTTACCCAGCGTCTTTAGCGAGGGATCGTATGTACGAGTTCCATTTGAGGTCTAGGTTCAATTTAAGTCCCACTAGGTGCTGAAGGCATTGAGGTATTCATGAGGGAACAACCGTTCATTACGACCGGTGAACGTGCTGGGTCCGATCGGCCATGGTGGAAGGTCAAGAGTTTGGATTTGGAGGCCTTGAATGTGACCAGACATTTTTCAACCAATGAGCTGCTAGAGCTAGCTGAAAAGCACCGGTCATCGAGGGCTTTGGAGAATCAGAAACAATTCGAAACCAAGAAAAGGTTGCTGGACTGATATGGAATATTAATGATCATATATAACATAGAATGCTGATCATTTTCCTCACAAATGAGGAAGATACTACTAAGAGGCAACAGAGACATGACTCGACAGAATCTTTTTAATCAATTCACCCCAAGCAAGGCAATAATGCCACTATGGTGCAAGGTGCTACTGGGAGTGAAAGAGAATGAAAAAAAAATTAGGAGCATCCGGAAACCCAATCCTAAACAGGAAACATGGGATAAACCTCTACTCCTCTTCAAATACAGAGGAGGAGTATGAACCGGACGATAGGCGAGCATGTCTAATCCTATTGAGGAAAATAAATACTGAGAATACCTTGGACAGAATATGTCAGCAACAAGGAAGTTTTAACGAAATTGGAAGCAAAAACATTGAGAGGCAGTGGGAAGTAAAGAGGAAAAACTCTCTAAAGTGCTTGTATAAATCGATGGGAGAACAGAGACTAGAATTGATACGAATGTCAGACAATTAAAGATAAAAGAAAAAGATGAGAAGTTGGGGAGAGCTATGATCGCTTACGGCAGATAAAAGATAAAGATCGCTACTAAGTTTGAGTCATTTCACAACTCTGTCCTTGGGTTATACTTGATTTAGCAAGGTTAATATCCATATTACATTCTTGCATTATGTTTTTAATCAAAATTTAAGTTTTATGAAAATGGGTTCAAACATCGTTCTTACTCCCGGGAACACGGATACAAAAAGCTTAAATGCTATTTCCATGGAATGAGATCTCTCAGGATGCACTTCGTCATTGCACTAAGAAAGATAGGGTCATCGTATTCCCTGCTGTCGGAGGCAAATAATTACCGTTTCAAAAATATATATAATAAATCCACAGTAAAGAAGATAAGAGAAAAGAAGGAGAGAGTATATATGTAGATATAAACGGCTAATCTCTGAGTTTATACCGTAGGAGTGCAGAGCAGCAGTATTTAGTAACAAGGTCATTTCACAATGGAGATAAATCGATCCTTTTTGAGAGCTCCTACTTATATCGAACTATGCTCAGTTTAGTAAAGGCTTTTCTCGCCAGCCGTTGTGAGATGTAAGCTCATCTAAAAAAAAAACGTTTTTCCAGTAAGCCTAGTTTTATCATACGATCACAAGCATGTAGCCAATGAGGTACAAAATTATCTCTAAAGGTTTACGGGTAATTTTTTTTTTAAATTCCATGTTAATGCGATCTCAGTCCGTACGTATGACAACGTGTTGATGGCAGTCACAGAAAGTTTGGTTTGGTTTGGTTTACGGCATATCAACCTCAATGGGTTATTTAATGCCGACAAGATTTTTATTGCTGGTAATATTTTTTATCTATCTATCTATCTATCTATCTATCTATCTATCTCAGTATATATTGGTTTGGTTTCTTTTGTTTTACCGCATATCAACTTAAATGGGTTATTTAATGCCGACAAGAATATTGATGGTAACATTTTTTTTTATCTATCTATCTATCTCAGTATATATTGGTTTTGTTTGTTTTGTCTTACGGCATATCAACCTCAATGGGTTATTTAATGCCAACAAGAATATTGATGGTAACATTTTTTTTATCTATCTATCTATCTCAGTATATATTGGTTTTGTTTGTTTTGTCTTACGGCATATCAACCTCAATGGGTTATTTAATGCCAACAAGAATATTGATGGTAACATTTTTTTTATCTATCTATCTATCTCAGTATATATTGGTTTTGTTTGTTTTGTCTTACGGCATATCAACCTCAATGGGTTATTTAATGCGAACAAGAATATTGATGGTAACATTTTTTTTATCTATCTATCTATCTCAGTATATATTGGTTTGGTTTGTTTTGTTTTACGGCATATCAACCTCAATGGGTTATTTAATGCCAACAAGAATATTGATGGTAACATTTTTTTTATCTATCTATCTATCTCAGTATATATTGGTTTGGTTTGTTTTGTTTTACGGCATATCAACCTCAATGGGTTATTTAATGCCAACAAGAATATTGATGGTAACATTTTTTTTTCAAAAAATGTATTGCTGTTAATACTTATTTTTAAAATGTATTTCTGGTAATTCATTGCAGGGAATCATTTTTTCTTCAAAAATGTATTGCAGGTAACAATTTTCCCCAAAAAGTATTGCTGGTATTAAAACCTACTTTTATATTTTCATAGTTTTTTCACCCCTTTTGGGGAGTTAGCTATTTGCCCAGAGTTGGGACCCTAACAAGTGCTACCACCCTGGGTCGGAGTGCACCTGGGAACACCAGCAATTAAGATGTGGTTCCACGCTCCTCATAACCTCCTGATCAGAGCCCTTGCTGTCGGACATAGTTTATCGTCTTACCCAGGACGCGGATGAAGTATATCGTCATACCCAGGACGGGTTACAGAAAGAAAAACTGCAGGAACGTGACAAGTTTGTAAATGAAAAAGGAAAGTAGGACGATCGATTGCAAGATTATTAAAAATATGGTCTTTAGAAAGTGGAACAGCTCAAGATGTCAAAATCAAGTAAGTGCAGATATTTAACTATCAGTGAAGTGTTTCAACAGATAACCGAAACGGGGACATAGAAATTCGAAAGGGCGCTGCAAGTAAAGTTGCCCTTCAAAAGCTGAACAAACTATTAAGAAACAAGAAATATATGATATGTTTGAAATAAAGATATATGATGAATTTGATAATCAATGGGAAATTTTCAGGTAGTTCAATTAGGAAAAATGAAAATTGAAAAAATGAAAACGTTTTAAAAAACATACAAACGATTTCTTATTTAACAGTTAAAATATTTAATCCTTGAAAATGGCTAAATGTATAGCCGAAAGTGGTCGGATAAAAAGAACATTCGGACAGTTTTTATATCATTTAATCATCCGAAAAAGAATTATTAGATTGCATGAGAAATTGTATAAAAAACTAAATAAAAGCACCTTGTCTGTCGTATCCAATGAAATGTGCATATATATATATATATATATATATATATATATATATATATATATCCAAGTCTATGATTGGTGTATACGGAATAAATTCCAATAACCAATATATATATATATATATATATATATAGTAGTTAATAATATATATATATATATATATATATATTAAAATATAAAAATATAAAAATTTATAATGACTATTTAAGCTAATATTGCACGACTCTTCGGCAGAATTGAGTCACTGTCAGTCACTGTGTGTTTATCTAAATCTAAAAATAAACACGATAAAATTCACCTTCATCCCAGACCGTGCGCCAACGGCTTAATGGTAGAAGTTCCGACTGACGCAAATTCAGTCGGGTTTCGATCTTAGCTAGAGGCAACCGGACGTCTAACCACACTGATGAACTGCGAAACAGTCTGTCTGTGGATGACAAAAATATATGTACATATATTATAATTTGTTAATAATAAAAACAATTTACATCGCAACACAAAAGCTTTCATGTTTTAGTACTATGATTGTACTTCCTCGGGCGATGGTATAACACTTTGTGGTAAAAATGATTTATTAGTGAAATTTAAAATAAATAATTACCTCTTTTCGGAAGTTAAAGTCGTGTATAAGGTCAGATTTTTATAAAAAAATATATTTGTGGGCATATCTAGATTAACCAATTAAAAGTCAGATCTACGCTAAAATAGAAAAATAAGTTCAGAGGGTGGCGTTGTTTTATTTTTTCATGTCACGATAAACTGACGCTTGTAGAAAACATGGCAACGCCAAATGTATTATAGATGTAGCCACGTATGACGTTCCAATTTTTTGAGGTAGACAAAGTTATCAGAAACAATTTCTTTTTAAAATTCAGGAAGCTTCTTAAAGAGGATAATTGATATAATTAAATGTGTGGAACATCTACAGTACTGTTCCATAAAAGTGACTCAACTGATTTTTTTTTTTACTAAAAATACTTTTTGCCTATTGTTTTTGGGGGTTAAAATAATTTTTAAACTTACTAATATAAAGACCCCTTCCCGTCTATCTAGTAATACCTGAGGTATTCTATTGATAATTATAAATTTGGATATAAATGAGATTCAGGAAAAACATTTTGCAAAAAAAAGTGACTCAAATATCACATTCTAATGATTAAACTGGTAAATTTATAGAGCTTTTGACAAAATATTGAAAACTATTTTACAATACACTCAGAACAATATTCTAGAGAATTCTAGAACAGCTTAAATTAAATCTAGAGTATTCCAGAATATTACAGAAAGCCTCATACAGTATAAAAACAGCTTGAAATAGCCACTCAAGTCACTAACCAGATGAATGGGTACAAACACGCATCAGAACCACTTAAGGCATCTATTATTGCCCTCTCAAAAGCAGGAAAGTCTACTATAGAAATTGTAGAAATTGCTATAACATCGCAATCAACTGTCTCTCGAGTGATTAGGACACATAATGATGCCACTCCTGCTCCAAGGAAGGAAACAAGGGGACGAAAGAAAAAGATTGATAATAGAACTGGCAGGGTAATCAAGAGAGAAGTTGCGAAGAATAGGACTATAACTAGCCAAGAAATTGCAGTCAGTCTAAGCAAAGAGCAAGTTGTTAGTCTTGCCTCTTCAACAGTCCGTCGGTGGCTATTAGAACGAGGCTACAAATCTTGTAAAACGAAGGTTTAAGCCGCTAATAAGCAAAGCCAACAAAGCCAAAAGACTTGAATGGGCTTACTATTACAAAGATTTCACCGTAGAAGACTGGAAGAATGTTCTCTTCTCCGATGAAACGAAAGTTGAGCTAAATCCAAAGGATAAGGTGAGTCACTATTATCGAACAGAACTGTATATACGATGCTAATAATACTGAATAGACAGCAACACATGGCAATATTAAAGTTGAATAATTCAAATAAATGAAATACCCATATTGGGTAGACCATTATATACTAATAAAATAATGGCAATGAAAGTGTAATACGTAATTGTTTATGAAAATTCTTTAACTATATTTTAAGATAAAAGATAGACAATGTCGGCAGAACATCGTTAATTCATTTGCTTTTTTTTGTTAGAAAACGTTATGCTATTTTTTGTACACACCGGAAACATCGGTCATGTAAAGACATAAAAGTTCTATTTTTTTATATTTTCCATTTTACTGTAGGGGTTTTGTTAACTTCTACCTTAATTTAAGTAACGAAAATATTTAGAAGGGGATGCCCTATTTCTGTGCTCGTTGTTGAAAGATAATATATGTTGATACCATATATATATATATATATATATATATATATATATATATATATATATATATATATATATATATATAAAGATAGATAGATAGATAGATATGTATATGTGAAGAAATATAGGTTTAAGGTGTGCTATATTTATGGGATAAAGTACTCAATACCAGAGACAGAACGTATGTAAATATAAATATAAAAGTGAACATTGAAGTCAACATTCAGAGGCGAAAGGCTGTTTCATGCTAGGCGCAATCGTCACTTTTATATATATATATATATATATATATATATATATATATATATATATATATATAAAGGAAAACAGATCATATATATATATATAAAGGAAAACACATCATTTTAAGGCTTGGGACTACCCATAAGGATTACGAAGTTTTACGTAACTTAACTACATATATATATATATATATATATATATATATATATATATATATATATATATATATATATATATATATGATTTTCGAAAAACTGATCTTTAAGCAACTAAGATCATTCCGTTATACAGCAAGCACACAAACACATACACACACGCACGCACGCACGCACGCAGGCATATATATATATATATATATATATATATATATATATAATTTTTGAAAATTATAAATATGTTATAAAATCACTACAAAATAGCCATTTAGTTTCAGGTGCATTATCAGGTGAATTTGCTGTACTCTATATTAAGTACTTTTTTTAAAGAATAGTATATATATATATATATATATATATATATATATATATATATATATATATATATATATATATATATATATATATATATATATATATATATATATATATATATATATATATACTTACTGCCTAACGGAGTAATCTTGGTTGCTTAAAGACGGTTTTCTTATAAATAATTGTCGGACTTAATATATTTCATATATTGTTATTGTTAAACGTTAAAATATGTTTTGTGACCAAAAACGATCGATCAAGAAAAATCGGCGAAGGTGTGTGTTTATAAACAATACGGACTTTGCTAATCAGTCGCTTTTTTTATATCTAATTTTTTAACAGCACTTCAGATCAAATGACGCTCTCCATTAGGGTTACAGTTTCGATTCCTGTCGGAGAGTGCATATTTTCTACGAATTTACTCGAAGATTCAGACCCGTAAATGTAATTAATACTGTTTATTTTAAAAAAACAGAGCATTTACTTAAATAAATTATATCTATAAGAATAACGTATAAACAGAAAATATATATATATATATATATATATATATATATATATATATATATATATATATATATATATATATATATATATACTTACTGCATAACGGAAACATCTTGGTTGCTTAAACATTCATGACTAATTTTCAGCATGTATATTTAAATTTCTAAATTGTTAAATATGAACTAATACTGTAAATATCCAAAGAGATGTTATTTTACGCACATATATACACACTTATGCAAATTAATTGAAACAAAATGAATAATTCCGTTATTTATTTACTTTTTTCGTATTTTTCCAATGGATAGTAATCCAGTGCACATGTTAGTACTTCGTATGTCCATTCCACAAAATTGTTCCTTGCAGTTTGACCATAGATTCTTGATTGGATTTCAATTTATTATTACTTCCATTTGCTCACTGTTAAGGCTTGCCAGTGTGTTCGTGTAACCCTACAATTTCCGAACGCTTTATTGGAGTAATGCCCATCGCAGACAATGGTCGTAGGATAACTAATCGACAGTCGAGACACATTTGAACAGAGTAGTAATTATTATGTCGAAATTGTGACCAGTCTCGTTAAGCTGGGCAACCAACGCATTTGATACATTGTTTTGTAAAATATCCATTTTGTGTTCAGATAAACATTTTTTAGATTCCGTGAGTTTACTCCTGTGTATTTTGTGATAATTGTTAGGCCGACCAAAGAAATTCGTCCTTCAAGATTTAGCTTATTGGTTTGTGTAGTATTGTCTAAATTCAACCGATAAAATAAAATTGAGTAATTTAAAATAAAAAATAACTAATAATTTTTCGCGCATTCGAATCATATTCGTAGAGAAAGTCTCGGAAATTGTTGGTATTGTTTAAGTACATTCACACACACACACACACACACACACACACACACACACACACACACACACATATATATATATATATATGTATATATATATATATATATATATATTCTATCTAGCTATCTTTACTCTCCTCGGTGTGTGGGTATATATATATGCACGTATATACATGCCTATGCATATCAATCACTTTAGATGAAGGAATGCGTATATATATATATATATATATATATATATATATATATATATATATATATAATGTATATATACATAACATGAATCATTCATGCAAAAAAAGATTAGTGAAGTTAATGATATAAATCGCGAGAATACATATTCGCTAACAAATTTATTGGAATTACATTAACCCACGAACCTCTAGATGAATGTTATGATCCCTGTTTTTAATAAAATCAAGCTGTATAAGGTCTCTTTTTGATAGTACTTTCATTTGTTCATAGAGACATCATAAGCCATGGAATTTGATTTGTTTCTTTTTCCGTTTTTTTTTAGTACATCCAGGTAATATATACATATATATATATATATATATACATATATGTTGAGCCACGGGAGCGTTTCGGTTAGTAATTTCGACTTTACTGTTTTTATACTACAATTCTCCATGATTTTCTCTCATACATTCATAACTGCTCGATGCGTATCCAAATGTATACATATATATCTATATGTATATATATATGTATATGCATATCTATCTCTTTAGATGAAAGAATGTGTGTATATATATATATATATATATATATATATATATACATACATATAAAGAAAAATATATATACATATATATATACATATATACATACATATATATACATATATATATATGTATATATATATGTAAATATATTTGTGTGTATATATATATATATATATATATATATATATATATATATATATATAT
>OZ038487.1:27457911-27485411 GCA_964036315.1 Acanthosepion esculentum
TTCTTCTTCTTCTTCTTCTTCTTCTTCTTCTTCTTCTTCTTCTTCTTCTTCTTCTTCTTCTTCTTCTTCTTCTACTACTACTACTTCTACTACTACTACTACTTCTACTTCTACTTCTACTTCTCTTTCTTTTTCTTATTCTTCTTCGTCTTCTTTTTCATTTTCATCTTTTTTATTCTGATTTCTTCCTTTTCTTCGCTCTTTCTTTCTTTCTTCTTTACACTCTTACTGTCTTTCTATATTCTGTTTTTATTTTTAATCTCCTTCTTTTTTTCTTTTTCATTTCCGTCTACTTTTTTGTTCATTTCTCGATTTGTTTTTCCTCGTTTTTCGTTCTTAATTTTTTTCTTTCCAGGTCCATTCTCATCTTCTCTTCTTCCTTTTCTTACGAAATCTTTTTTCTTCGCTTTTGTTTTTGATGTAGTTTTTTTTTCTTTTCTAATTTTGAAAACCCGCCTATTTTGCTTAGGAGAATGGTGGGGTGGGGGTGAATTATGTCATTGTTCTTACGTCTTTACTTCTCTCTCCTCCTTCCCTCGCACTCACGCACACACACACACACACACACACACACATATATATATATATATATATATATATATATATATATATATATATATATATATATATATATATATATATATATAAGCGTATACCCATTAGTGTATATTAACCATTTTTTCTTCCTAGTCTCTTTTCTTTATAATTTTACACATCTACTCTTCCTCTTTCTTTCTTTGCCATCTAATTTACAAAGCATTACGTCATCAATCTGTGCTCTCCTTTCTCCCTCTTCTCTTTCGCCTTCTCCTTTCTTACTTTTCTTCCTGCTTTCTTGTCACAGTCTAAACCCCTTTCTGTTTATGAGATCCTCTCTTTCACCTCACTATGATCTCAAACTCCGTTTTACCAAATTCCTTCCGGTTGCCCTCCTACTCCTCCTTGATTTCATAGCTCCTCCCACAGACAGCGCCCACCTCACTTTTAACTAACGCCAGCCATGCGATCACCGTCCCTCAACCCCCGCCTCTTTTCTTCGCATCACTTCCGCCGTCTTTTTCAGTTTAGCTTCGCATACATTGAAGTTTCCAATCGATAAAGCCGACGTACACGATTGATGAGTCACAAACCGAGCGTCTTTGGAGTGATTTTGTTTTCGTTTTGAAAGATCGCTTTTCAGTCATTTCTCGCCGCGAACGTGAGAAAAAAGAAAAAGAAAAGAAAAGAAAAGCGTGATGGAAAATGAACGAAAAAGAATAGGAGGCAGAAAAAAGAAAGAGTTAGATGAAAAAGGAGATAAAAAAAAAATCGGGGAAGAAGAAGAAAAAAAAGGTAGAAGTTTGGAGAGTAATAAATACGAAATTGTGTCAAATGAGAAGATAAAGAGAGATCGTGAGTAATAAAAAGGAAAGGAAAGAGAACTTCATATAGAGTCATAGAGACGAAAGAGAGGAAAACAGAAGAGAGAAATAGAGAGAGGGTAGTGGGAAATCATGAAAGGGGAGGAGAGTGAATAAGCCGAAAGAAGCAGGAGGATTGACGGAAAAGACGAAGGGAAATAAATTAAAAAAAAAGAGAGGTTAAGATTAATAAAGATGAAAGAGGAAAAGTAAAGAGGTGCAAAGAGAGAAAAAGGGGTAGGAGAGAAAGAGAGAGGGAAAGATAAAGAAAAGAAAAGCGAGTTATAAAGATGAAATGAGATAAGGAGGATAGAGAGGGATAAAGATTAATGAATAGGAAAGGGTGAAAAGAAGAGAGATTTAGGCAATGAGTGAAAAAAGATGAGGGTAGGAAAAGAAAGGACAAAGGAGTGAATAGAGGTGGGGGAGGAGAATTAAAAAGAAGAAAGGACAAAAAGTAATGAAGATGTAGGGAGTAAAATAGAAGAGATGGAGGAATAGTGTGAGCAGATGAATGGTTGGAAAAGGAAGAAAGAAAGATTAACAGTAATAAGGTTGAAGGGCGGGAAAGAGAGAACTAAGCAATTAGTGAGAAAAATGAGGGTAAAACAAAAAAGAGATAGATAGATAGATAGATAGATAGATAGATAGATAAGAAGTGAAAAGAGTAGGCGAAGAAAACAGTAAAGATAAAACGATAAAACGTAATAAAGATGAAGAAAGGACGAAAAGAGAAGAGAGGAATATAGCGAAAAGTGGAATGACTGGGGGGGGGTAAAAAGAAGAGAGTAAAATGAAGAGTAATAAAGAGAGGAGAGGAAAAAGAAAAAGAGAGAGTGAAGGGTAAGACGTAATAAAGATGGAAGGAAAATGAAGAGGGAGAGATAAACTAATAATGGCGAAATGTTTGTGGGGGGTGTGAGAGAGAATGGGATAACTGGAAAAAAAGAAAGGACAGAGTAATGAAGAGAGCAATAGAAAGCGGTAGAGAGTAATAAAGGTGAAGGGGACAAAAAGAAAAGAGAGGGAGGAATAGAGCGAAAAGAAGACGGGGTAGAAAAAAGAAGAAATAAAGATTAATACAAATGAAGGAGAGGAAAAAGAAAGCTATAGAGTGAGGGATAAATAGTAATAAAGATGAAGAAAGAGAAATGAAGAGAGGGAGATAAAAACTAATAATAGTGACGGAAAGGAGAGAGAGAGAGAGAGAAGGGGAGGGATATAAAAAGCATTAAAGAGGAAGACAAAAGAACCGAGTGTAGGATAGTGAAAAAATGGCAGAGGAAAGGAAGAATAAAAAGCCCCCCCCAAAAAAAAAATCGAGGAGAAATGATGGGAAAAGATGAAGAGAATGAAAAGAGAAGACAGTAAGGGATAGAGTGAAAAGGTGAAGGGGTAGTAAAACGCAGATAGAAAGATTGAGTAATAAGCGAAGGAAAAAAGAGGAACAATAATACACAGAAATAGAGATGAAGCGGAGAAGAAAAAAGAAGAGAGAGTGGGAAAGTGGGACAAAATAAAAGGGCGGAAGAGAGAGAAAACAGTAAAGAGTAGCAAAGAGGAAGGGGAGGAAAAGAGAAAAGAAGGAGAAACAGAGGAGACTATAGGAGGGGGATAAGAAAGGAAAAAAAGAAAGATTAAATATAATAAACACGAATGGAGGAAAAAGGAGAGAGATGTATAAAGACTAATGAAATGACGGTGGGGAAGAAAAAAGGTGGGAAAATATATATAGAGAGAGACAGGCCGAAGAAAACGGGAGAGAGGAGTGAGGAGTAAGTAGCAATAAAGATGAAGGAGAAAAAAAGAGTAGTGGTCAAAGGTAGAAAATATGAAGGGCGGAAAAGAGAGGGATAGAGTGAAAAGAGAGGAAGGGACGGCGAAAACAAGAGAGAATGATAAGAAGGTAGGCAATATTAAAAGAGAGAGAGAGAGAGAGGCCGCGCTAAAAAAGAAAAGGTTGAAAAGGAAATGAGAAAGGAGAGAGTGTTGGAAATAGTGAAAAGGATGGAGAAAAATGAAAAAAGAGAGTGAGATAAAAAAAAGTGAAAAGGAAGAAGGAGAAACTGAGGAGGAGAGAGAGAGTGTGAGTGATAATAAGTGAAAAGGATGAAAAAGATTAAAAAAGAGAGGGGAATAAGGAGTGAAAATCGTGAAGAGAAAGAAAAAAGAAAAGAAGAAGAAGTGAGAGAGCTAAAGAATGTAAAAGAAAATAGAGAAAGTAAAGAAAGAAAGAAAGAAAGAAAGAAGAAAGAAAGAAAGGAAGAAAGAAAGAAAAAAGAAAGAAAGAAGGAAAACTGATTCTGCATCATCATATGAAAAATAAGAAAAAAGGAAGGAAGAACAGGACTTGAATAAAAGAGAAAGTAAAACACGAAGGACGGAAGGAAGGAAGGAAGGAAGGAAGGAAGGAAGGAAGGAAAGGGAAAGAGAAAGAGAAAAAAGAAAGCTAGATGAAAAGGGTAAGGGAAGAAAGTGAAGAATAATGAAGTGAGAGGCGTAAAGAGTGAAAAAAGAAGATAAAGAAGGATAAAGAATGAAAGAGAAGAAGAAGTAGAATAAAGAAGGGAGAGTGTAAAGGAGTGACAACGAGGAAAGAGGATAGTGGCATAGAGAGTGAAATTATAAAGGAAAAAAACGTGAAAAGAAGAATGAAAAAGAAGAAAGAATGAAAAGTATGAAGGGGAAAAAAGAGAGATAGTTAAAGAGTGAACGGGATGAAGAGGAAGAAAATTTTTTTGAAAAAAGTACAAATATTGAAACGCGGGAAAAAGAAACAAGTAGAAAATCAACGTATAGTGCGCATAAAATAAATGGAGAATCTAAAAATAAGGATAAAATAAAAAAAAGCACTTCGAAAAGAAAAGGGAAAAAAAGGCAGAAATAAAAAAAATATGTAACTGAGTTTTCAAAAAAATGGAATAAAGTAGTCGTGGAAGAAAACTGATTTTACTAAAATGCTAGGAAACTATTTTCTTTGCTGTTAAAATAAAAACAAAATTTAAAAAGCAAAAGCGATGAAGAAAAATTGTTTTAGCAAATAAAAAAATATATCAGGGAACGGGTTCGAGAAGAAGAAACAGGAACAGTAGAAAAGAAAGACACTAAAAGAAAAAAGAATGAAAAATACTTAAATTTTTTTTTTTTTTTCTAAACAAAATGACAAAGAAAACAAAAAAGGCGGGATATCAAACAAGGAAGAATCTGAAAGCAGGTTGTAAGTGCAAATAAAATAAACAGAAGCTGTCAAGTCAAGATGGAAGTGGAGAAAGGAAGAAGAAAAACGGAAATATTGAATGATAAATAATGTAGTTGAAAAAAAAAAAGAAGGGACTGTCGGAATGGTAGAAAAATAACAATGATTGAACGATAACTAAATAATGAAAAGAAAGATGAAAGAAAAAAGAAATAACACGAATGACAGCGCTGTGATAAAAGAATGAAGATTGAATGAAAATGAAATTAACTGAAGAATCTGATACGTTGGTGTAAAGCATTTTGCAACGGGAGACAGGTAAGAGAAGGAAGACTTGAAATTGTATATAATGGAAAAATGAAAGAATTAGTTTAGTGAGATATATAAAAAAAAATAGGAAGAAAGAAGAAAAAAAAACTTGAAAAAAAGGAAAGAAAAAGACTTGAAATTTTAAAAAAGAAAGGAAGAAAATTGATTATGGATTATATGAAAAAATAGGAAATAAAAAAATGATAAGTCTTGAATAAAAGACGGAGTAAGAAAAAGAGGGACAAGAAATGAAATTTGAATGAAAAAAGAAAAAAAGAAAGAAAGAAAGAAGGAAAGAAAAAAGTAAGAAAGAAAGAAAAATGATTCTGCGTGATATAAAAAATAGGATAAAAGTAAGAAAGAAATGAGAGTACTTGAATAAAAGAGAGAAAGTAAAACACCAACGAAAGAAAGAAAGAAAGAAAGTAAGAAAGAAAGAAAACTGATTCTGCATCATATGAAAAATAGGAACATTGGAAGGAAAGACAGCATTTGAATAAAAAAGAAAATAAACCACGAAGGAAGGAAGGGAGGAAGGAAGGAAGGAAGGAAGGAAGGAAATTGGTTATGCATGATATTAAAAAATAGAAAGAAAGATAAAGGAATTTGAATAAAAGAAAGAAGGAAAACAAGAAGGACAACACTTGAAATTCTAAGAAACAAAGAAAGAAATTTTGCGAAATAAAAAAGGAAGAAAGAATTATGGGAATGTTCTCCTAGAAATGGTGCAACCAAGTGTCTTTCAACCATCCAGACTAACGGTAGATGCAAAAGCCAAAATCTTTCCAAGGAAACAAAGCACAAAATAGAGAAATGATCCAGGATTCCGTCGTCATAATCAAGTAGAGATCGATCGTACCTGGACGTAAATTTCGCCGTTTCTACAGACCAAGAACAAAATCCG
This sequence comes from Acanthosepion esculentum, assembly GCA_964036315.1. Taxonomy (NCBI): domain Eukaryota; kingdom Metazoa; phylum Mollusca; class Cephalopoda; order Sepiida; family Sepiidae; genus Acanthosepion; species Acanthosepion esculentum. The sequence goes on from OZ038487.1 coordinate 27,463,721, forward strand.
AAAAAATGTATACGTGTAATATATATCTCAATCTTAAAAAAGAATAGAGGAAGTTATAAAATAAAAACACTGTCGTTCCAGTCTTCGTAATGTTTTGCTATATTTTTTTTATGATATTTTAATCGTTTTCCTCAAAGCAAGGCGATAAAGTCACTAAGACTTTTGGCGTTACTGAGAATGAAGGAAAATGCAAAAACACTACTGAGAGAAAGGACAATAAAAGAACAGATTTTAAAAAGACAGATCCTGATGGACACGGGATTTAAAATCTTGAAGATTATAGTTTACAAGATACAAGAAACGGAAGATCGTTCCACAGGCGGGAAGTGAGAGAATAAATCATTATAATATAACTTATGGCTACATCTAGTAATTTCGACTGTAAAATGATGAGACCTAACTGCCAATCTAGTACTTCGTTTAAATGCATGCGGTCAAGGAATCAAAAATAAAAGCTCGCCGAAACGATTACCATGAAAATATTTGTAGAAAAGGCAGAGGGAAGCTATGTTGCGGTGGTGAGAAAGTTGGTTGGGAAGAGAACTTGTCTTCAGGATTTCGTATTATATTTTCACTCGTTTCTTTTCTGTTTTCATAGAAAAACAGATCGCTATTCTCCAGCCGTCTAGTCAGGGGGGGGGGGGCATTTTTCCCGCTTCATTCTTCTTTTTGATCAATTTTTATAAATGATGAAATAAAACGTAAGAAATATTTCTCACAAAGTAATATGTGAAAGGCAAGTCATTTTTTGACACTGTTTTGTTTATTTCAAATATTTGTTTCAAATGATGTCATTTTGTCTGTCAGTTTATCTGTCTGACTGTTCCTGTCTTTCTCACTTTATCTGTCTGACTGTCCCTATCTTTCTCTCTCTCTGTCTACCTACGTACCTACCTATCTATCTATCTACCTATCTACCCATCTATCTATCTATCTATCTATCTATCTATCTATCTATCTATTTGGTTGGATTGACGTTAGCTCTATCTCTGATAATGAGCGCTTTCTAATATGTACCGCGCATATAATATATATATAATAATATATATAATATATTACATATATATATATATATATATGTGTGTGTGTGTGTCTGTGTGTGTATTCCCTCTCCATATATATATATATATATATATATATATATATATATATATATATATATATATATATATATATACTGTCTTATTATAAGGATTTAGTATAAACATATGTACAAATAAACATACATACACACACACATACACACAAACACACATACACACCCTTCCTATGCTGTGTAGGGATCGCGTTCGTGCACGTGAGCAGTTTTGTTTTTCTATATATATACCAGTACGTGCATGTACATGCGCATTACCTCTCTATACACACATACTATTTTATTATAAGGAATTAATATACACATACATACACACACATATACATCCCTATATACATACATACACACACACACGCACACACTTTCTATGTTGTTGTTATGAAATAAAATAAGACATATCTCGGCTGATTTGCAGGCAAATAAACTAACATACTCAAGAACCAGAGTCGGATGTGAACGGGACAAGGCCCCGTCACAAAATGACCATTATCGTCGTTTACGCATAGGCCCGACGCACGAGTTCCGGTCGAAAAATAAAATAATATTTCAAAGTGCTTCTATTTTTCGACCAATAAAAATGCTTCCCTCCTAATTATACTCGCGTCGTTTTTCGTGCCCGTTAAGCCATAAAAAAACGCCATAAAAAGGGTCACACATGGAAGTACAAAGTAGTCAACGGGACTCCGGGGAAGAGATCTGTCACAGTCAGTCTGGGCAGTCAGCAGCCGTCAGCAGGAGGAACGCCACGCCAACCAGTGGGAACTAGTATGAGAGATAAACCCGGATCGGCAACCGGCTTATGAACTATACCACAAGGTAACTGTCCCAAAACCACACGTTCCTATTGAAATAAATCACGTAAATCTATTTCTGCTGTTGTCGTATTTCTGTCTTGCAACCATACGCTTGTCTATAACATTGTGTAGAGTTTGCGCCCGTGCCTGTGAGCAGTCTATTGTTTTTGCCAATATGTGTCTACATATACGTGCTCCACATATACAGGTGTGTGAGTGTATGCGCATAGAAGCGAGTGGTTTGACCGCTGTATTGGCCATTATGTGTGCATGTTGCGTGTTTTTGTATGTGGGGTTATGATCTATTTAGTGCTGGTTTAAATTTGTTTATGAAGTTTTTTTCTTGTATTTGTAGGTAAGAATAATTGTCTGTTTGGTATATTGGCATCATTTTAAATTTTCCCAGGTTACCTTTCAAGATGTGTTGTGATACAAAAAGTTTTCTGTTGTCTGGTAATTTTATGTTGCGTTTGTGCAGGGAGACTCTGCTGTTTAGTTGTTGGCTGATACCTATATATGATTTCTTGCATTTTGTGCATCTGAGTACATAAATAATTTTTTAAGTTTAATTTTTTATTTATTATGAATGTCGTTTTGGGGTTATCAAAAGTGTATTAGTTTCCTTCTATAATGTCACAAACCCCACATCTTTTTTGTTGCATTTTGTGACTTCCTGTATTGTGTGTTGGTTAAATTTGGCTGGGGTTAGTATGTGTTTTAGGTTTTTAGATTGGCGTTTGCTTTTAATTATTTTGGTTGTTTTTAGTATATTTTTCAGTTTCTGTTTTTGTGTATGTGTATGTGTACATATGTGTATACTAATTCCTTATATTAATATATATATGGAGAGGGAATATACGTATGCGTACGCATGCTGACAAAAACACAAAAAGTGGAAATAGATCTAAGAACATACAGGGGTCATTAAAAGATAAGAATATAGATATCTTTCTCACCCTTTCTCAAACCAGTCTTAATTGTTTTATTACCCTTCACGCAGAATAATTTCACTGGCAATACAAGAAAGACATTTGGGTCACTAACACACAAAAAAGAGAATGTCTAATATCGAGAATATTTAACATCGAAAAACATAAGAAAAATTAATTCATTTTAATAATATGTGGAAATATCCACTCTTTGCCTGATGAATGTTGCGAGACCGGAAACCTGCTTAGCAAAATTATGGAAAATAAAGGATAATATATTTAAAAAAACAATCCACATTACAACCAAAGACGTTTGCGGTTTCTCTCTTCTTTTTATTATATATATATATATATGTATATGTGTGTGTGTGTGGGGGGTGTATTAAAATTTGTGTACTGAGGCAGCAAATTCTCTTGTAAACATGTCTAATTGAATAAATTACAGACATTATGTCTGTTAATTTTTAACAAAAATCCGTTCATACTCACGAATAACCTTCTGTGTATTGATGTTGAAGGATGAGAGAAATGTGCTATAGCTGTTTAAATTTCTTTTATTTTCATTTCCCAAGTACTTTCGATCTTCTTCCAAGATTATCTTCAGGGGTGCAAGTAGTACAAAACTGTATGTTGTTCATTAGTACAAGTATTTATACAAAGTTGTAACGTAATTTTTTTCAAAATTTAATTTTTTTTTAATGCAAAACTGTTGAAAATGTGGTGTGCGTTCAGTAGAACGTGAAAAAATTATCCATTATAGAATTTTTTTCATGTTATGTCATGGTCATGCGCGCATTATATTTATATATATATATATATATATATATATATATATATATATATATATATATATATATATATATAATGGGTGTATATATATATATATATATATATATATATATATATATATATATATATATATATACAGGGTGACCCAAAAAAACGGGATTTTTTAAGTGCATATTGCCAGACATGAGCAAGTGTCAACACTACGAGACAGTGACCTTGAGCAAGTAAACATTTCGCCATTTTAGTAACGAGAATGAAATTCACAGTATCCCGGCTGAGATGTTGCACCAGTCAATGAGGAATCTCAACAGTAGATTTCAAGCATGCATTCGTACAGGAGGACGCCATCTACAGGACGTCATTTTAAAAAAATGAAAATCCCATCATTGTTTCTTAAATGGCATGTTTTAATATTTCAATTACTATGAATTAAATATTTTTCTTCCATCACTCTTGGTTTTATTGGATTGTTAAAAAGTTCCCGTTTTTTGGGGTCACCCTATATATATATATATATATATATATATATATAATTTTCTGTTCGTACCTCTCCGTTCCCGGGTTTGTATTTTTTTAAGCAGGGCGTTAGTGCAACTAGCAAGCAGTAGGGGTTACAGTGTGTATGTGAGAAAAAAGAATGAAAAATACTTAAATTTTCTTTTACTTTTTTCTAAACAAAAGGAAAACGAAAGCACATGTTGGATGTCTAGTTGTTTTGATTTGTTTTGTGTTTTGACGGTTTATCAACCCTTTGAGGGTTATTTAAAGCAGAAACATATTTCGGATTTTAGGAGTTTGCTTACAGCGTCCGTTGTTTACAAGTGGTCCACCAGTCTAAGTTCGGGCTCGGTGCTGCTGCGGAATATCAAGCTAGAAATAATACGAAAGCATTGTGCATGAAGGCTTACATTGCCCGGGAATAAACGATCCATTTTCAACCATCTTGATGTTTAATTGCATGCAAATGACAGTAATAATTAAACAGAGTAATAAAGAGGGAATTTTTCTTTTAATAAAAGGAGACAAAAGACACGTACTTAGAATCAGAAATGAACAGTTGAAATTTCTCAATGACATAAATAAGGAGACATGAAAAATGAAAAAAAAGATATATTTTCTTTCTTCTTTTTATGTGCCATGTCCTTTCAGGACGTAGGCGACCATGGCTCTCCACCTCCTCCCTCTATCCCTTGCAGCTCTCAGCAAATTCCTTCCCTCTGCTTCCTCCCCCCAGGCCACGTTCTGTCATCCATCTTCTCAATCTCGTCAGGTATGTCACGCGTTGTTTTCCCTTGTCTCTCTTTCCCTCTATTCGACCCGTGAGTATCAGATTCTCCAGGCACTCCTTCCTCATTATGTGTCCCAGAAACTTCAGCTGCCTCTTCCTGATGTTAAGTATAAGCCTTCTCCTTGTTTGCGACCTCTCTAAGACCTCATCGTTCCTCCCACGCTCGGTCCATGATATCCTTAGCATACTTCTGTCGAACCACATCTCCGTCGTCTCGAGTCTCTTCTTCATCTTTGAGGAGACCGTTCACCATTCGCTGCCGTAAGGAAGGACAGATGTCACGTAACAGATCAGTATTCTTTTCTTTGATACCAAAGAAATCCTCCTGTCTCGCAGTACTCTCTCCAGCTATTGCAATGTGCCCTTGACCATCCCATTACGTCTACGGATCTCAGGGTCGAACTTACCGTCCTCTGTCAAGATATATCAAAACTGAAAGGGGCAGGTCTACTCAGTGAGTCTCATACCAAACAAACTTATGTGAATGGGTGACTCATAAAGGTGTCGATATACCGCTAAACAAAATCAACCAAAAAAAAAAAGAATCGGAGATTGGGTGATAAACGTTAAGAAAAAGAAAAACGTTACTAAGAGTAACTCTAATAACTCTTTAAATATTAACTGAAAAGTATAAATAGTTAATCATTTCAGTGAGATCTTTTTTCTGTTGATGAAATTTTGCTTAATGGCATAATAACAGCTGTATGGGTTATTGAATACCGAAATCTAAATATTTTGAACGTTATTTTATGGCTTTGACAACACATATTTTGTACATAGTTTTATGATTACAGGTTAAATGTATGTTTTATATATATATATATATATATATATATATATATATATATATATATATATATATATATATATATATATATATAAAAACATTCACTTACGTGCTAATAACCTTGGGAAAGGTATGAATCCTCTTCTTCTCCCCCCAGCTATAGGTAAATAGCAGGATAGACCGGGTTCTTTAGCTTTGGATGGCAACTGTTCTACTACAGAAAGAAATGGCAACCTACTGCGGGAAAAATTGCATCATCAGTCATGTATCGAAAGATATATGATAGCCTAAGTGTGTATCACTCATGGCACATAACTGAGTTTGGTTTGGTTAGGTTGATTTTGTTTAGCGGTATGTCGACACCTCTATGGGTTATTTAATCTCGAAATTTAAATATTTTGAACACTATTTTATGGTTTCAATTAACTATGTTTTTATAAATGTAAAAGACAATAGGAAAACTGTAATAGTTGCCGACGCGTTTCGTCCGACGTGGACATTTTCAAGGCAAAAACGAAATGAATTTATTTAAAAAAAGTAACTAATAATAACAAAACAAAATGTCCTTAACAACTGGAAGAATTTAGAGAACGCTATTTTCATACTGTTAACTAAAATTACGTCAATTACTGTCAAGAGTGGAGATATTGTTATTATTTTTGTGTTGACGGATTCAACCATTTACTTTTGATTTCACGATATTGTTGTGTACGTTTGTTTGGGAGATTAGTAATTTCACCTTTCTTGACAGAATTACTACTCTCCCAAACAAATATTGTCTAAATAAATATTGTCTTTTTCTACAGGTTAACTCTGAGAAATCTTTCATAACTATATTTTTTACACCTTCAACTACCGATAAAATGTATTGTTCACTATTTTCCCATAGTTTAGACCAGCGTTTCTCAATTGGGGACCCCAAGGTTTCTCAAGTGGTCGCTAAGGTTTCCGTGAGAACAGGTGAGATAAGCTAATGCACTTTTGACTTTTTATTTAATTTCATATACATAATATTACTAAACACACACAATATATTCTTGGTTATTGTAATATTGTAATATAGACCACATCCTATCTAACCTATTATCTTATTAAAAATATAACAATCATTGGGAATATATTTAGTAAAGCAAAGAAAAAAGCAAGACTGTTTTTTTTTATTTTTGTGTTATAACTACTAAATTCTTCTCAGCATGTACAAGTGTTAAAGTTCCTTGTTTGTAGTTATTTGTTGAGATGAAAAGAAATGTGATTTCTTCCCCTGTATGTGTCAAAAATGAGGCAAGGGAGAAAGTGAGGTGGAAAGTGTAAATGTCACATAGCCTGGCGAGGAAGAGTGTAAATGTCACATAGCTTGGTGAGGAAGAGTGTAAGTATCATGTAGCTTAGTGAGGAAGAGTGTTAAATGTCACATATCTTGGTAAGGAAGAGTGTAAATGTCATACCTTGGTGAGTAAGTGTGTAAGTATCACATAGAAGTGAAGAAGAGTGTTAAATGTCACATAACTTGGTAAGGAAGAGTGTAAATGTCACATAGCTTTATGAGGAAAAGAGGTGAATGAGTAAGGCAATTTCCTTTAAGCAGTGCCATTGTGCAGTTGTCTAATGTATCTCCTTACTGATTTTGTCCATCTAGTGCAGTGTTTCTCAACCAGGGTTCACTGGAAGCCTAAGGTTCCGTGAGAACAGGTCAGATAAGCTAATGCACTTTTGACTTTATTTAATTTCATATACGTAATATTATTAAACACACACAATATATTCTTGGTTATTATTAGGTTGGTACAAAAATAATGTCGTTTGTTGACGTTCTAACATATGTGAGAAAACGACATTATTTTTGCACCAACCTAATATTTGTAATATAGACATCATCCTATCTAACCTATTATGTTATTAAAAAATATAAAAGTGAAGAGGAAAACCAGGCACTTCAAGTCTTACCGAATCCCATCTGGAGGAACTGTATATCAGAATTGAAAATTATTTTGCTTCCCTTTCACACAGATGTATGATTTGGTGTGGGATCCATTCTCTGAATCTGCTGGTCATCCTGAGAATTTGATATTAAAAGAAGAGGAATAACTTTGTGAGTTGCAGTGTGATCTTACATTCAAGATTAAGATTTACAGATCTATCTCTGGACAAGTTCTGGATTTCTGGGAAAGAAGATTTTCCTACTATTCATAGGAAAGCAATTAATATATTGTTTTATTTTTCAACGTCTTACATGTGTGAGCAAACTTTTTTTTTCTTTAACAAGTATCAAGAGCAAAGACAGAAATCGTCTCCTTTCAATTGAGAATGAAATCCGTGAGTGTTTATCTAAAGTTCGACCTCGAATTAAATATTTGTGTAGCAAAAGAAATGCACAGGATTTACACCAGAGAAGCATTTTTCAATTTATGAAATGGCTCGGAAAGTAACATTTTCTTAGCCCATTTATTGGTTCACAGGACATTTTGCCTTGATTTACCTGATGTCTTTTCAACATTGCCAGTAAAGGATAAAAAAAACAAAAACTGATTCAGCAATTATCTATTTTCGTTCCGTTTACATTTATATTATAGGTATATGATATTAGTTACTTATATTTATTTTTTACGTTTGAGTTTCGAAATTTTTTTTTGTGAATGAAAACTCCCTGGTGAAGTATTATAAACGAACACTATGAATTTTATTTAGCATTACGGAAAAACTTGACAAAAAAGTGTTAATTTTTCGTTAAACCAGTTATTCAAAAATATATACTATGATATTTACCACGTGAACTACGATGAAAATAAAATGAGAAATATATATGGTATATATTATTTTGTTTTTGCACAGGGGTTCCTTGAGACATGTAATTTATTTTAAGGGTTACGCAATGGTAAAAAAAATTTAGAAATTTAGTTTAGATCCTAACAGAAGCTACCATCTCGAATGAAAGTTTGATATGGAAACAGCAGCAATTTAGAGGTGGCTCCACGCTCATCCAAACCTCTAATCTCCGAATGAGTGGCCTGTGTGTGTGTTTGTGTGTGTGCGCGCGCGTGCGTGTGTGCGTGCGTGTGTGTGTGTGAAAAATTATATTTGTGTATGCGCACAGATACGCCGCTTCGTCTTATCAAGTCGCAATCACCGGGCACATCACATTTGCCGAAGCCGTAGCCAATAAGATAACCTGTTTAGGACAAGATAACCTGACAGACACCATCCCTCTTCAGGTTGTTTTTTAATTCAAAGTTTTCTTTCTCCTGCCTGAGTTGCTCAAGCATATGCAAAGAGATATATCTGCATTATTATTTACGCGCGTTTGAATTTAGACTTTTTCTTCTATTAGAGTGGGTGCCCTCACCACTCACAACCCTTATCCAAGTCCAAGTACGTTTTACGACCTGTCAATGCAGAAGCATCTCCAAATATCGAGGTCTTCTGCTAATATAAGTAGCGACATTGTATTTATCGGCCGCTTGCTAAGTCCTATCGCGTAGCTGACAGCACCTAGTATTCCATAGCGGTCACTCATCTGAGTACTGACCAGGTTCAATGTTTCATTAACTTCGTTGATCGGATGAGAACTGTAGCTTGAACGTAACATGTCTGTGAGCGCTAGTTACCCTAATAAGGGTAATGATCCAAGTCTTTCTTGACATTTACTTTGGTTTCATTTGAAAGATTTAATTTCCCTAATCAAGTCACCATATGAACACGAAATATCAATGTCTGTCTATTAGTTTTGTAGGGTTTGAGCTCAGAATTTTGCTTCCCATAACTTAGTTGACCGAACAATAATACAGGTAAATCTGAACTATTATTTACGTGAGTTTGACTTCAGAGTTCGATTCTCCTCGTCCTGTTGCCTTAAATCGTCCAAAAGAACCATGCATGCGCTATTATTTACGTGAGTTTGACTTCAGAGTTTTCCTTCTCCTCAACTTGTTCGGCTAACTCGTCTAAAGAAACAAAAGGATGCCAATTTGCTCAACTATTTAATCTTTAAGGATGATTTAATATATTTTCAAAGGTATTAATGCGAAAGGAAACGCATCAGAAGATGCCGGAATTTGAAAGCGGCACCTTGATTCTATTTTCGGTTTTGATAACCGCATATCTGTCTTCAGGTGCTGGGTTAAAAGCGTGAAAATCCGAACCAGGTTTATTTCGAGTTGCTAACCATTACTCTGTGATAGGTGTCCCATGAAATACCAAATATGGCACAAGTCTGTAGTAATTAAGCATCTCACGAAAGTCGAAATCACTTCCTTGGCCTTTTAGTCTAATTAGGAACAGTTTCAGCAACACAAGTCCAGATGAATCTTTAATGCCATTGAGAAACGTCTGAAAACATCTCTCCAAGTCTCTATCCGTTGATTAAATAGCAGGTACTTACTTGGCAGTCAGTCTTGGAGAAAACCAATTCTGAATTACAAACTATGAAGAAAGCAACAAGAAATCGTACCACTATCTTTCTCAAGAAGTCAATTCAAATAAATTTATCTGTGGAGAGCCAAGGTCATCTACGTCCTGAAGGAACATCAGTCAGTTATGTGCCATGCGTGATACACTCTTAGGCGATCATGTATCTTTCGATACATGACGTGGCAGTTTTTTTTTTCCGCAGTAGGTTGTCATTTCTTTCTGCGGTAGACCATTGCCATCCAGGGCTATAGAACCCAGTGTGTCCTGCTATTTACCCATAGCTTGGGGGAGAAGAAGACGATTCATACCTTTCCCAAGGGTATTAGCACGTAAGTGAATGTAATGGATTACTCCACCGTGCCTCCTTACGCCCTGAAGGAACATATCACTAGGAAACGTTTCTATCACAAAGAATTAACCCATCTGTTCTGCCACTACATTTATTGGTTAAATAGCAGAGCAGGATATCCTTGCTCGCGAGCCTTAGTTAGTCAGTCTCTGAGAAGGAGCGTTCTGAATTTCAGCAAAATTACACCTGGAATCGACAACGGCAAACCAGTTCGCTATCTTTCTCTAGTGTTTACGGTATTTCGTAGATGATAAAGAAAATAAATTCATGGTGGGGGGTCATGATCTTCTGCACTCTGACAGGGCATGGCAATAAATGGTTTTGCACAGTAATTCTCAAATATTTATATATTTGCACATACTTTGGTCTAATCCAGTCCTTCCTGACAAACCGTGAAATGAAGGTCTTATTGAACGGGCTTGTTTCCAAACCCTGGGTTCTCTCCTCTGACGTGCACTGTTTCTGATCTTCATCAATGACCTCCCAGATGTCAACAATTCCCAATTTGGTATTTATGCCGATGACACTAGCACTTACTCCTGTTTCAGTATCAAATCCGACAGATCCGACAATGTAAACCTGGTAACTGCTCTTGAAATCGACCTTCAATCAGTGGTGAACTGTGCCAACTCTCCTTGCAGTAGACGTAGCAATTGATTCAATATAGTCGCTTTCCTTCAGTGGAAAAACGTGAGGCTAAGAAGGCGTAGCGTGTTGCTCCCTTGGAACTTATGTGGTGATTAAACGAAAACTCAAATCCTTGTATTGCAATTACTCTTTCACAACAAAAAATTCCCACAGAGGGAATGGAAATCCCCTTGGACGGAGACGAAACTGGTTTATTAACCATTCTTAGCCGGCACATCGTTCCCGTCCAATTCCGTTTGCACCATGCTATCGAACTATTTTCCCCTGGTTATTTTTTTTTTAAATCGGTATCACTCCTAAGACATAAAGGGTTACATAAAGTGGAAGAATTAGGAACAGAAACATTAATAATGAGCAGCAAGAGAAAAGAGTAATAAGGAGGACAGTAGATAGCGATTGGCGTTGCACTTAAATTTTTGCAGATTAAAATTGGCTGGAAAGCATGGAGTTGAAAGGAACTTCGACAAGTAAGCGAAAAGAAACTGTTAGCATAGAATTTATGGTTACAGCTAGCCAGCTCGACTGTAAATTAATGAGATCTGCGCTTAAATTACAAAAGACTAGGTACCATAGCGTAGACGTCATCAGAACAATTACCATGAAAGTATTTATAGAAAAGGCAAAGGGAGGCAACATTATGGCGGTGGAAAAGTAATCGAAACCGAATCACCAGAACAGGACCAATAATATTTCTTTGGATTTTATTCAGGAGCTCCAGGTAAATAGCAGGGGTACCGGACCATATGTGGTAGCAATATTCTAAGCATGGACGAATGGTAAACCTATAGATATGTAAGATAAATTCTAGAGAGAAAAATTGTCTCGCACGACACAGTGATCCAACTTTCTTAGCAACTGACCTAGCAATGGATTCAATATAGTATTTCCACCTCATGTAAGCTGAGAACATTACCCCGAGAAGGCTCAAAGAGTTACTTTCCTGGAGGCTAGCATCAGCCATAATGATGGAAGACCGAGAGGAGCTCTCTCTCAGATGATTAACTGAGAAAAGTTTAGTTTTAGGGGCGTTAAAGTTAACATGCCAACTTTTGCCTTAGTTAACGACGGGTTTGAGGTCGTTTTGGACATCGGCTGACATTTTGACCTTGTCGGACTATTGAGGCAGGAGTAAATGTTTGTGTCATCAGCGTAGATGCCAAATTGAGAGCCGGAATTAACGAAAATTAAATACAGGGTAGGACCAAGGAGGGGACCTTGGGGGACATTCGTGTCATTATGAAAGGATCTAGACGAGTTACACAAGCAGAATGAAAACATATCAATTATTACGGTCTGTACGTATAAAGGTTTATTACTCCATTCTTCTTCAATGTGGCGTGTTCCTTCAGGACATGGGTGATAACGACTCTCACAGCAAATAACCATTTGCAATGTTTGTACTTTTACTAAAACTCTCAACCTCTGTTAAGTCGTCCATTCATTAAAGTTCGTCAGATAGGTAACCGTTGTTGGAGTTTTTTGGTACCTTGGTATACTAGTGAGCCAGCGAAAGTGAGCTGACTCATTTTATAGTTCACCAATAGAAGAGTTAACCAATCAGAAGGCTCAAAATATTCAATAAGACGTGTATAAAGGCGGCCATGTTTTTATTTCAGGAATATTCACTGCCAGCCTTTTTATATCGAAGACTAAAGAATTACGGAACAGCTGCTGGTGGTATTGGCGATATAGTCAGATTCAGTAGAGTGTCTGACTCGTGAGTGTTAACCTTTAACGTTGTTTCATTGAACAGATTAGGTACTGCGCTAGATTCTATATTCATAGACTATGGTGAACATGGTCAACAACCGTTGCCACCCATTTTCTCACGATATTTGTTATACGTCTCAAACTCTCCAAACCTTTCTTCCTCATTATGTGTCCAAGAAATTTCAGCTGTATATTTAAAATTCTGAGTTATTTTTGTTTGCATTTTCTGTAAGACTTCTGCATTGCTTATGCGCTCCGTTCATAGAATTCTCAGCATCCTTCTGTAGAACCACATTTCTGCTGTCTTCAGTTTTCTCTTTATCCGTGAGAAGACTGTCGAGCAATCACTGTCTGGCAAGTGGATTGATATAACATAACAGTTCAGCATTTATTTTTAAATTAAATTTTCCAGTTTTATCAGTACATTGCTTAGCTTTTGGAAGGCACCTTTTGGATATTCCAATGTGCGTTCGCATTTCGGTGCCGCGTATTGCATCCTCGTAGTTCGCATATTATGCACTTTCTCTTGCTGACAAATCATACATTTTCACCTTACTCAATTTATTCACCTTAATCTCTCTATATTTTTGCCTTACTCTCTTTATATATTTCACCTTACGCTCTACATACTTTTCACCTTACTATCTCTATTTTTCACCTTAATCTCTCTATATATTTTCACCTTACTCTTTATAACTATTACACCTAAATCACTATATTTTCGCCTTACCCTTTCTATATATTCTACCATACATTCTACATATTTTATACTTTACTCTCTCAATTTATTCACCTTACTCTTGATATATTTTTCACCTTAATCTTTATAAACATTTCACCTTACTCTCTATATTTTCGCCTTACCCTCTCTGTATATTTTGCCTTACGATCTACATATTTTTCATCTTACTCTATCTATATTTTTCATCTTAATCTATTTCACAACTTACTCTATTTTTCAGATTACTCTCTCTAAATATTCAACTCTCTCTACATATTGCAGCTTACTCTCTCTAAATGTTCCAGCTTACTCTCACTATATTTTTCACCTTACTCTCTCTTTATTTACACTCTCGATATATTTCATCTTATCTCTCTATTATTCACCTTATTCTCTCTCTATTTTCACTTTACTCTCCCTCCATCTTTCATTATATTTTTCAAATTACTCTCTCTATTTTACCTTATTCTTTCTATATTTTTCACCTTACTCTCTCTTTATTTACACTCTCGATATATTTCATCTTATCTCTCTATTATTCACCTTATTCTCTCTCTATTTTCACCTTACTCTCCCTCCATCTTTCATTATATTTTTCAAATTACTCTCTCTATTTTACCTTATTCTTTCTATATTTTTCACCTTACTCTCTCTTTATTTGTCATCTTACTCTCTCGCTATATTTCATCTCATTATCTCACTATTATTAACCTTATTCTCTCTATTTTCACCTTACTCTCCCTCTATCTTTCACCATTCTTTATATTTTTCAAATTACTCTCTCTATTTTACCTTAGTCTTTCTATATTTTTCACCGTACTCTCCCTCTGCTTTGAAACTTAATCTCTCTGTTTTTCACCATTATACTTTTCACCTTATTGTTAAATATACTTCTTAGTTTTTTATTCGTTTACAGTAACCTATATTTCCAATCTAGTAGACTCTCGATCTTGTTGTCTTACGATTTAATCCAGTTAAAAAGGCGAGATTGTGAACGCAGACAACGCACTTTGGATTTAGATACAGCATATTCTTTCTAAACCCATAACAATAAGTATATTCGTATTCTTCTGAAATTTAAATATGAAGATTGAATATCTATCTTACCTATACTTTTATGCATATCTCTAGAAACAGTTTGTACTCATGTACACACAAACACACACATATATATATATTTGTATATGTAGAGAGAGAGGGCGAGGGAGCGATAAATCACGCTTAGACTCACTCCTATGCCTGTATCTCTCCCTACCTCCTGCTATATATATATATATATATATATATATATATATATATATATATATATATATATATATATATATATATATATATATATATGTTCTTTTTTCTTCTTAAATAAAAAAAATAACATGAAAAATGAGTTGAGATGAGTTCAATCTAATTTTCATAATGATAATTTTTTTTAAAAAAATAAAGCATCCAAAGTTTAATGTGAATCATATTTCGTCTCGCTAATAATATTTTTTTCTTATGAAATAAAATTATTTTCAGATGACGCTGGTTTGGTTTGGTTTGGTTTGTTTTGCTTTCGGCATATATACCTCAATGGGTTATTTAATGCCGACAAAATTTTTATTGTTGGTAATATTTTTTTTCAAAAATCTATTTCGGGTAATAACTTTTGTCAAAGTATTTCGGATATTAAAATTTATTTTTACACTTTTATAGTGTTTTTTTAACCCCAATTTGGGGGTTAACTATTTGCCCATAGTTGGGACCCTAACAGGTGCTATCACACCGGGTCAGTGTGAACCTGGGAACACCAGCAATTAAGAGGTGGTTCCACGCGCCTCAAAACCCCCTGATCAGAGGCCTTGCTGTTCGATGTAGTTTATCGTCTTACGCAGGACGCGGATGTAGTTTATCGTCATACTCAGGACGGCCGGATGACGCTGGATATTCGACGAAACACACACACACACACACACACACACACACACACACATATATATATATATATATATATATATATATATATTAATAAAATATTGTTTTAATTTATGCTATATTTATGTGTAAAAGTGTTCATTACCAGAAACAGAGCGCATGATTGTGTTGAAGCATGAACCAGAGTATCGCCGCTATATATATATATATATATATATATATATATATATACGCGCGCACACACACACACACATATATATATATATATATACATATATATATATATGACACTGAGGCCAACATCAAGCGGCCATAGTCTATATATATATATATATATATATATATATATATATATATATATATATATATATAAGTGGATACCCATATTTTAATAGACGCTCCGTTTTATTTTTAAACAGTAATTTATTTTCTTTACCGTCCTGAATATTCAAGAAGACTTATTAAGAAATATATGCGCCCTCCATCGGTATTTAAATCAATGTCTTCTTTTAGAGGAAAAACCTTCGTTTGATCGTGATTTTTTACCGACTCGGCCACGAAGAGGTTCATCGATTAAGCAAGATTATATACTGCTTTATAAGTAGATCTTTTCGTTTAGATTCCTGAAAGTTTATATCGGAAACATTAACAAGGCAATTTCTAAAGAATTAACGAATGTCTCTTTTGTATTAATTCCACATATGTTTATGTCTTTCAACGTTATTTTTAGTGGATACCTATATTTGACTAAACGCGCTGTCTTTATTTATTTTTTTTTTCAAACAATAATTTCTTCTCGCCTGCCGGCCCGAATATTCAAAAAATCTTATTAAAGAATAAATATCCACTCCGGGAGAATTAGAAAGAGCTGGAGAAGCCGGAACCTCTACAATAATGTATGTACACTTCGCTGTCAATGTCAAACTAGAACATCAAAGTAGACTGGTAAATAAAAAAGTTGACCCGGAAGTTGATGTTATAAATTCACGCCTTACATAACGCCAGTAGCTGCTCTCGACGTATGAACATGTTACGAGCACAACTGCGCTTGCGACGCGTATATATAAGACAACTGGATGAGCGGAAGATGTATAAGCGTCCCACTCGAGTGGGGACCAATATTTTTCTCATATCCAAAGGAGAACTTCCACGATCAAAGAAAGAACCTAAAGCCGCACAACCCTTGCGCTGATATTAATCGACAAAGTTCGGTGGAGAATAAACGGTTTTATTACGCTTTACAGCCATAACGTATAAAAGATTAACTCAAAAGAATATTTTGTATCTAAGAGAGGTAATTTAATTTATATGTTTTTATTATTAATCCTTTAAAATACTCAACCTTCAATTTCAAAAATAAAATTACAATTTCAGTATTTTAAAACATTGTTTTTATAAGTATTTTAAAACATTGTAGCTATATTCATAATTATTTAGTGTTGGTTGTATTTTTCTTATACTGAGGGCTTTTGTTGTTGTTTTTTATTTTCATGGTGGAGTATACTTGTAATACCAATTAGTATTTCTCTAAATCTTTACTGTGGACATTTAATTGTTGTGCAAAAAAACTTGAATCCGACATATGTAATGTAGGCCTCCCTTGATAATGTTGTTGTAGTGAAACCAACATATATATATATATATATATATATATATATATATATATATATATATATATATATATATAATCTATATATATATATATATATATATATATATATATATATATATAGATAGATATTTTCTCAAAGGACATTTAAATTGATATATAATGTCGAACGTTTGGAAGATATTAGTTGACTGAGAAGAATTATTGCTGATGATTAATTTCGTTATATTAAATTTAGCATATTATATCATGAGTTTATTTCTTTACCAGGATCAGTGGGGCTTATATTATTACTTTTGAGATTTTTTTTTTTAGGATTTGTCATATACTTTGTATGTTTTTAAATTGCAGGTTGAATACTTTAAAACACGAATAATCAAATATGTTTATTAAATTAACTCCCATAGACACATAATATTTTTACTGTTAATTTTTGAAATTTACTGTAACAGAGCGCGCTCATACGTGTTCATTACTATAACAAAGCACGTATCAGGCGTATTTACAAAAAACAAAAAATAATTTCACAACTATCAATTCCATTAAGTTTTTATCTTAGCAGTTCACCCTGAATAGAATCTTGGATAAGACTGAAAGTAACTGAGAAAATAAAAGAAATGGAATAAAAAAAAACTACGGCGTCTTACTTAACGAATTTAATAACAACTTTAAAAAATTCATCCGTAAATTTGAGAGGATTAAAATAAAAATAAATAGACATAATATCTCCAGATTATTCAAGCAACCACGCTTGAATTAAGATATGCTGCCTATATATATATATATATATATATATATATATATATATATATATATATATATATATATATATATATATATATATATATATAAGCTTTTCACCCCAAGCAAGGCTGGAAGCCACTAACACGCAAGGTGTTACAGAAGATTTGGAGCGAGACCAGATAGGAGTGATAGAGGAAAAGATGTGGAGAAGGACAGTGGATAGATCAAGGAAAGGGGTTACAGAAGATTTGGAGCTAGAGCAGATAGGAGTGATAGAGGAAAGGATGTGGAGAAGGATAATGGATAGATCAAGGCAACTGGAGATGTCGATTGACAATACATTTGAATAGTTGGAGATTATAGTTGTTAGGGAAACAGGAATAGGGAAGGGAGTTCCACGGGCGAGAGGTGCGAGATATGAAGTAATTGGAGTAGAAGAGACTGCTACATTAACAGTTTCAACAGTGAAAGGGTGAGAGCGTAGGACGCTTGAATTCATGAATCCTGGGACCAGCGAAAGCAGCTCATCGCAGCAATTACCGTGAAAGTATTTTAAAATAAACAGAGCGAGGCGACGGCGCATCTGTGAGTGAGTGACTGCAGATGAGATGACAGATCAGGGCCAATTACGTTGCTTACCGGTTTCTGGATTTTATCAAGAACTCCGAGGCAAACAGGTGCGGCTCCTGACCATACATGGCAGCAATACTCCATGCAAGGGCGAATGGTTTTGATATATATATATATAATAGACTATCCTCTATAATGAGGTAATTTTTGTTTTTTTACTGTAATATATATATATATATATATATATATATATATATACATATATATATATATATATATTACAGTAAAAAAACAAAAAGACTATCCTCTATATTGAGGTAATTTTTGTTTTTTTACTGTAATATATATATATATATATATATATATATATATATATATATATATATTACAGTAAAAAAACATATAATTTCTGTTTTTTTACTGTAATATATATATATATATATATATATATATATATATATATATATATATATATATATATTACAGTAAAAAAACAAAAATTACCTCAATATAGAGGATAGTCTATTTCAAGCCGTTCTGTATGCGACTATTATCAGCCCTGACTTAAGGACTGATAATAGCCGCGTATAGAACGGCTTGAAATAGACTATCCTCTAGTTTAGGTAAGTTTTGTTTTTTTGGTGTAAAAAATACACATGCCGTTTTATAATAAATACATCGAGTTCTCTGTGGATAAGTTTTAATAAATAATATTACTAGGATCCACCGGGATTATATACCAACGCATCAATTACCTGGATTAAAAATGCAGCTCTCAATCTTCAAGGCCTACAAAACATCACAAATATATTGTAGGTTTAGAAGATTGAGAGATTCTTTTTTAGACCACTCCTGAATTAAAAACTATTACATATGGGATATTAAGTGTTTGATATTCTTTAATTAATATAATTTTGCTCCGTCTTTTGACATAGAGCTCTCCTTGGATATATATCCTCCTGGAAATTTCATATTGATTACCATATATGAAGTAATATAGTTTTAAGCTATGCTATATTTATGGAATAAAGTGCTCGATATCAGAGATAGAGCATATGTAAATATAAAAGTGAACATTGAAGTCAATATTCAGAGATGACAGACTGATTTTAAACGCAATTATCTGGCAACATGTGTTTTGTTTCTTCTCGACTATTTATAAATACAGGTCAGTGGTCCATTGTGGGTAGTCTATTCTAACGGTTATTTTGGCGAGAGTGTTTTGTTAATTTGTTTATTATTTACTTTATTTATTTGAATTAATTTATTTTACTTACTTATTTATTTTTATTTTATCTACTTTTAATTATTCTTTTCAGTTTTCGATTTTTAAGTAACGTAGTAAAAGTTTGCATTTTGAGATGAGTTCTGATTGTTTATTTAGTAGTTTGTTTAGGTCTGGGAAGGTAATTATAGCTAATTTTCCTACATGCAGAATTTGCAGTTTTTGGATTGATTCTTGTAGGCTGATGTTCTTCTCTTTAATTTCGATGATATTTTTGGTGTGATTTGGTTTTCTTTTTAATCTGATATGTTTAGAAAGTACTGTGCTATCTGCGTATTTACTATTTGTAAAGAATGATTTGTGTGCGCTGTATCGTTATTTCCAGGGACAAAATTTCTTGATTTTGAGAAAGGGTTACCTTAGTTGAAGTGTTTCGTCTTCTGACGACTTTTTTTAAGGCAAATGCGAGGATCAAATTTCGTAATAATTATTTATATACAAGAGCAAAAATGTTACTGTTTTTTTTTTTTCAAATCATTTTGGTATAGGAGTACTCAGGAATATTCATCAGGTTAACAGAAAAGTCAGGCAAATTTATGGAGGACATGAAGTGATACAAATCGACGTCTAATAAACGAAAGTGAGTAAGTAACATTTTTCGTCTTTATATATATATACAAATTTGATTTTAAATTATTTTAGATTCAGACTGATTTATGTGTTGTATGTACTGAATAACACGGGCTATGGATTTAAAATTTTTGTTTAACTTTTAGCATATTTTGTGGTCATGTATATTTGCTTGGGAAAGTAGTAATGCTTTCAGAAATGGATATATTGAAAAAGTATCTGGCCTGCAGATTTATATAACACACCTATACCCCCAAATTAAAAAAAAAACAATAACATTTCTGTTCTTGTATATTAATACTTGCAACAAAAGAAAATGTGTTGAACGTCCATTAGAAGGTAAAAAAAATATCCATTATGCAATTTTTTTCCGTGTAATAATGTCATGGTCATACGCGCATTAAAGAGTGAAAAAACTGTTCCTTTACAGGCATTTCAGAACATTACTGCAGTATTCATAATTGATTCTGTTCAGTGCCGGCTTTATTTTTTTTAATATAAATTGCTTTTAGGATCTGTAGTTTGAATTTGTTGTTTTCTTGGTGTAGGATAGTTGTGTTGTCGATTAGTAATTTTTTTTATATTGGGAATATGTTAAATATATTCTCTGTTTATACGTCATTTTAATAGATACAATTTATTTAAGTAAATGGTCCGTTTTTTAATTAAACAGCATTAATTACATTTACCGGCCTGAAGGTTCGAGAAATTTCGTAGTAAATATGCAGTAAATTTACGTAGTAAATTAAACAATCACAGCTTAATGTAAACAATGACAATATACAATGAAATGGACTAAGATGCGTTTGGTGAACAGATATGGTCGATCTAGAAATATCGTCGGAGAATGTGTGTTTAAAGACAATTAATTAAATAAATTGTATCTATTAAAATAACATATAAACAAAAAATATATTAAATAATTGACGGGCTTATATATATATATATATATATATATATATATATATATATATATATATATATATATATATATAATTTTTTATATACCAATAAATGAAATCGGCCAGATTAAATATCCAAAACATATTTTTAATATATACATATGTCATTCGGAGAGAATACTGTTTCGCTGTGTCACAGCTCTTCAGTGCGACTAGACATCCGAATGCCTCAAGCCTGGATTGAAACCCAACTGGTTGGGCTATCTTCACTCGACAGAATTCGTCAGCCAAATCTAGTGTATTGATTTTACAAATCTGAAAAAAAGCCAAACAACCTAGGTACTCCATTCATTTTACTGAAGAGCTTCGCATTAACGCAAGTGACTGTTGTTTTTAGAATTAGCTTGTCGTTCTACAGTGCTCAATTGAAAATATATTTTCAAGAGCTAAATATGGTCATAGCTCAGTTAGGTATCATTTAAACATACGGACACCTACCGATTTCTAACCGCGACATACTCGTTGTCAATACAAATCTATTAGCCTCATTCCAAAGAAGGCTAAAAATAATGTAAGCATTATTAT
>OZ038487.1:27492911-27500411 GCA_964036315.1 Acanthosepion esculentum
TTTTCATTAGATTTGGGTTTCTTGTACAATATTTGTGACATTTAGTCTCCCACAACATAAAAAAAAATCTAAGTAAAATTCTGGTCAATCATTCTTCAAAAATCCTTTAGCTGAAAACATATAACTGTGAGTTAATCATTCTCTATAAAGCACCTAGTGAACAGTATTAATCTTAATGTTTAACAACGGAAACAACGTGCTAGTTTTTGTTTTTTAACAGAAGGTTGGCAGCTTGAATTCCAGTCATGTTCCTTTCGCGGGACTCGGAATAATCGCTGCTATCTTAAAATATGCGTCACACAATTACATCTTAAAAGACAACCAATAATATTAAGAATTAAGAATACTAGAAATAACTCTATATATATATATATATATATATATACCAAGTATAGGATTGGTGTATACGGAATAAATTCCAATAACCAACAAATACTATTCTTAAAAGAGTGCTCAATACAGAGTAGAGTAAATATAATTATTTATTCGAAAATTATAATATAAATATGTTATAAAATCAATTAAAAAATAGCCATTTTGTTTCAACACTACTGGTGTCTTATCAAGTGATGATACTGAATGTAGAATAAACCCTTTATTCTACATTCAACATATTTATGTTAGAATTTTCGAATAGATAATTATATATATATATATATGTGTGTATGTGTGTGTGTGTGTGTGTGTGTGTGTGTGTGTGTGTGTGTGTGTGTGTGTGTGTGTGTGTGTGTGTGCAGGTATGCAGAAAAATAGGAAAGAACACGTTAGGTAAATAATCCAGAGTTCTTTAGTATTTTTGTTTTTATTTTTAAAAAGACAGTGCTCCGTACAGATGTAGAGCTTATATTATAATATTTTTTTAAAAATATGATTCCTTCGCTACATAAGAGTTCTCATATTTCAAAAGCGAGAGCCGAGACCCTCAATATAATTACTGAAATTAAGTTGAATCTGGTCTCGTTTCATCGTCAAGCGAAAATTTAGGAATATGGTATCTTGTGGTTTGCGCGTGTTTATAAGTATGGTCTCTTGCAACATTAGTTACTATGGAAACGGCTGGGGGCGGCCATATTGGTTAGGTGGTTGAAGAGTTAAGAGTTAATTTTTATCTACAGACCAGTCCCCTTCGGAAAGTTTATGTCAGGTTATGTTGAGGTCCCTATTTCAAATCTGATAGTAGCGGTCGCCGTCTAGTTAATCTAAAGCGAAAGGCATTTTATGGCCTTGTGGCAGGTCGTTAAGTGTCGAGAGGATTCTGTTTCATTATTATCTATCTATTAATCTCTTTATTTCTTTATTCAAATGGCTATTTTTTATACAAACGTGTTGAACTGGATTGCAATTTGTTTTTTTTGACGACTTCACAAAGGGTTTTTCTATTTAATGATTGGGCTAAACTTTTAAGACTTTTATTAAACTATAGAATTTATTTGTTTATCTGTCTTTTTTTTTGTTTGTTTTTTTAATGTTAATTATTTAATGCGAAAATTTGTTGATGTCGGCAAAAAACCGTTAATTCCTGCCTATGGTTTAATAACTTTTCATTATTTAGAAACTTAATGATGTGTAGTTTTTCATGTAAGCATAAAGGGCATGGGTCAATCCAGGTTTTACATGTTCTTGTTCTATTTATTATTTTCCATTTTACTTTTGGTGTTTTATTCGTTTCTTTTAAATGCCATAAATATTGGGATAGAGATGTCTGATTTCTATTTTGCATATTTTTGCAGGAGCTCTTGTGTTGTCTCCATCTAATTATAAATTTATTCTTCGTTGACCCAAAGTATATCCTGTCAGTGTTAGGACTCTCAATGGATGAGATAGTGCATTGGTATACCACGGATTTTGTGAGGCATTTATTTTCTAACGAGCAGTCTTTAGGGTTTCTACAATCACATAATGTTTCATTATTTTTGTCTAATTGCAGTTTAGGAGTCTTATTGATAATGTTTTGGCATGCGTGTTTTTCCAGGATTTTATTATTATGTTTTTTTATGATTCTTTCTAGATTTTCAGTGCAGCAGTAACTTAATTTTAAGGTGTTTTTATTAAAGATCTTGCTAAGTTTGCTATTAGTTGGAAAGTGTTTTTCAATTAAAGCTAGAAACTAATGCCCAAGTTTAGTACTGACCATTTGGTTGAACAGAGGGGTATACCATATGATCTTTCTTTTCCTGTTTGTCTTACTATTGGTACTATTGTTTCTATAGCTTATGTCAACGCTTTTGTATCCGCTATTTTTCAGGGCTGTGTTATAAAAATTACTGTGTTGTCCGAATATTTCCTTATTATTGCTAATTCTTTTCTCTATTGATGTGGGTATATGCTTAATTATAGATGGAGGGTGATTTGACTTAGGGTGTACATACAAGTGGTTAGTGTTAGGTTTTCTGTAGGGTGTGTAATTGTTGTTTATTAAGTCTAGAGTTACGTCGCGGCTATACAGAGATGACGGGCTAATGGTAGTGAGGAGCTCGTCAAATTTTAAAACAGATAAAATTAGAAAGATAATTTATAGTGAATTCGAAAAACTAAATCTAAAAAGTATAGTAAACACTAAATTAAAAAGGGTAAACTTCGACGTAACTCTAGACTTAATAAACAACAATTACACAATTTCTTGTTCTCGATGCAAAGCTCACATAAATTAAGAATAACACAGGAAAATATTTTGAAAGTAGCTTTTTCTGTTCTATACGACCCGACAAATATACTTTTTACACACACACACACACACACACACACACACACACACACACACACACATATATATATATATATATATATATATATATATATATTGTGTGTGATCATGTGTAACGTCATAAGCTGTGGTGCGATTTTCGCTTCCAGCGTCTTGTATGCACGAGTTTGTCGTTGCTTGGAAATCTTCCATACAAATCAAAACAGAATATCATCATTGTTTTATCCGTGTATTGTTTAATATATTGTAATGTAATTGTCATCTTTGATAATGGCTTATGTAAGCCGAAAGCTTAGATAGGATTAAAAAAAATATGTATCAATATTGTGATTTTCTTTCTTCGTTTAATGATAATGTTATTAAGCTTATCTGACGATATGAAAAGAATTTACATAAAATAAATAGACAAAACTTGTCTATATTATTTAATGAAACATGCATCAATATATATATATATATATATATATATATATATATATATATATATATATATATATATATATATATATATATAAGAAATATACTCTTAAGGTGTGCTATATTTATGGGATAAAGTGCTCAATATCTGAGATAGAGCGTGTGTAAATACAAAAGTGGACATTGAAGTCAACACTTAGAGGCGTCAGGCTGTTTCATGCTAGACGCAATCGCCAGGCCACCGATTGCGTCTAGCATGCAACAGCCTGTCGCCTCTAAGTGTTGACTTCAATATCTTCAATATATATATATATATATATATATATATATATATATATATATATATATATATATATATATATATATATATATATGGAGGGACGGTGAAGTAATGGATAGATTGATTAATCGGAGAGCAAGTTGTAATTTCAGCATGTACAACGACGAAATTATTCGTACACCCATCAATTTTGAATAGTCTTATCCATTTCGCAGTATCTAATTCCCGTATGATACCAGTTTTTTTTAAATTTGTTAATAAGCACAAAAAAAGAAATAATAAACTCAATTTTCAGAACAGCAAATTTGACAAGTGATTAATGCAAAATAAAAATGACAAAATTATTCGTACAGAACAGAATATCGTTTTAAATTGATTGATTCGTTTTAGTGTCAGTAATTTACACACTTATTGTATCGGTGAAGCCTTCTAGACTATTTATTCAGTAGAATATTTGTGTTAATTCTAGCAAAAAACTTCACATGGTGTATATTGTTATGATACCAGGATTTTTTATTTGTTAATAAGCACAAAGAAAGGAATATAAAACTCAATTTTCAGAACAATAGGTTAAATCCAACCAAGTTGAGATGTGAATTATAAAAAATAGGAAAATACAAATTTAGCGTAGAAAATTAGCTTTTTAAATTGATTCGTGTAAGTATAAGTAATTTACCTAATTATTTGATCGCTAAAGTCTTCTGGGAAATTTATTTAGTAGAATATTTGGGATAATTCCAGCAAAGAACATCTCGTGGTGCATAGAGTGCCACCATTGTTATTCTTACGTTAACAAAACAAGGAGGGAAGAAAGGAGCATAGTGTTTAGTTGTGACACAGAATTATTAAATTCCACAAGTTGGGAAATAGTTACAGCTCTATTTCAAACCGGTTAGCTATCCCTAGACCTTAGGTACAATACGTTATAAAGAAGTTTAAACAGTTTGGCACGACAGAGAATTTGCCTGGGAGTGGAATAAAACCCAAATTGTCTCCTAGAACTGCACGAAGTCTGTGTCTCGAGAGTAATTACACATTCCCAAAGAATACAGTGGCAACATAAAAACATGGAGGCGGCTCAAAGATGTGTTGGTGCTGTTTTAGGTCAAGAGGGACTGGACCTTTAATTGCAGTAAGAGGAATAATGAAATTTGCAGACTATATCAAAATTTTGGATGAAGATCTCAGCGCAAAATCTAGGTCGGTGATTTACTTTCCAGCAAGATTATGATCCCAAACATATGTACAAATCAGTGACTGTGTGGCTTCAGAAAAAGAAGATTACAGTTCTGCCATGGCCTTCAATGAGTCCTGAATTGAATCCTATTGAAAATCTATGGAAAGTATTGAAAGTTCGGATAAATCCTCGGTCACCAAAAAATCCTTCGTATAACCATTGAAGAATGGAATAAAATCCCAGAAAAGACTTGTTCAAATCTCATCAAAAACTTTAGAAAACGATTGCAGTAAGTTAGAAAAATGAAAGTGCATGCTGTTGATTATTAATATTGTGATATTGCGAAAACTTAAATACTTATTTATATTTTCGTACTGTACGAATAATTTTGTCTTATCCTATTTTGCATAATTCCCCTGTCAAATTTGCTGTATATAACGTATTGCTCTGAAAATTAAGTTTTAATTCCTTATTTTGCTTATTAACATATAAAAAATCTATCATCATAAGGGTATTAGTTTCTGAGAAATGGATAAAAATATTCAAAAGTGATGGGTGTACGAATAATTTCGACGTTGACTGTAAGGGAATACAATGGATTTGAATATAATTTGAATCCATTACATTCATTTACGTACTAATACCCTTGGGAAAGGTATGAATCCTTTTCTATGGGTAAATAGCAGAACAGACTGGATTCTATAGGGTGGCAACCTGTCCAAGAGAAAGTAACTTTGAATTCAAAAAACTGTATGCAGCCCTGGTGTAGCATATAATATACAGCTAAAGAAAGAATCGTTGCTATTGGTTCAATGATCCCGACTACGGTCGAATAAGGATATTAACCTGATCTTGCATCTGTTGATTATTACGCTCTTATGGGTAAACTTTCTATAAGATTCACATCTTCATTGACAACATTTTCACATTAAAACCTGTCTAAAGGGTATCAAAAGCTACCAGAAAAGTGGCAACATGTCATTCCAAATAATGGTGACTATATGATTGAAGAAATGCAATTTCGTTTTTATTTTTTTTAATTTTGGAAGAATAAATTTGAAAAAGAAAAAACATAAATTATTTATGACTACTATATATAGGGATTTACTAAGCATAGCATAGTTGTGGCACAAACCTGAGATTAAGGAACATCCAACTCAGTTATAATTGATCTAATGAGACAAGCGTGTTAACCATTTCACCACGTCGAAGCACGCACTTTTGTTCATTCAACACATTGTTCGTCCGTTACTTCGTCAGTTCAACACTTTGTTCGACATTTTGGCGTTTCGTCATTTTGTCTTTTGATCTTTCGACACTTTGTCCTCCGACACTCTGGCCTATCTAATTCTCTCTCTCCCTATCTTTCTCTCTCAATATATATATATATATATATATATATATATATATATATATATATATATATATATATATATATATATATATGTATATATGTATACATACATACACACACTCACACACACACACACACACACACACACATACATATATATATATATATATATATATATATATATATATATATATATATATATATGTATATATATATATATATATATATATATATTGTAGTAAAAAGAAAGAACAGTAAGATATATAATCCGGTGTTCTTATTGATATTTTTATTTTTGCAAAACAGTGCTCAATGTAAATTTACAGAGCATAAATATGACAAATTAACTGATTTAAAAATATGGTTCCATCGCTACAAAGGGAATTACCATGTTTCAAAAACCGAAGCTACAAACTTTAAATTAAATTATATAATTAAATTAAAAGTGTTAGCTCTGTTTATTTAATTATATAATTAAATTTGAAGTTTGTTGCTTCGGTTTTTTAAACATGGTAATTCCCTTTGTAACGAAGGAACCATATTTTTAAATGAGTTAATTTATAATATATATATATATATAGATAGATATATATATATATATATATATATATATATATATATATATATATATCACAAAAGGGGTAGATCTAGGTATGTATAATGTAAAATATTATGCATCTCTCTTAATATATATATATATACATATATATATATATATATATATATATATATATATATATATATATATCTATATATTTTATATTAATTGATTTAAAATATGGTTTTATCGCTACACAGTGATAACCATGTTTTCGAAAATGGAAGCCAAAGCCTTTGAATTCAATTTTTTTTACCAAATCAAAGACATTAGTTCCATTTTCTCGTCAAGCGAATTTTGGAGTAACTTATTTTTTTTTTATTTTTTTTTTTATCTACGGTTTTAAGGCACGGCAAAGATTCATAATTGAGGGTTCCCATGGATACCGAGAAATCCATTCATCTAGACAAGGGGTGGCAGGGTGTTCAATTGTTTAATTTTCATTGTATCAGTCAACAGTTACATTCGAAAGCGGGGTTATGTCTAGGGATGGGTAGGGATGCAGTTTTCAACACATTCTGACATCGGCTAAATGTTCAGAACATGTTTTAACCACATCTATCAAAAAAACTTAATTTTTAATATCCAATATACTAGAATTGTAAAATTATATTTTCTTATCGAGTATAAGTGTGTATGTTACCAGATTATTATTATTTTTTTTTTGTAAACTTTATGACAATGACGGCAAAGATAGCTAAATTTTTCACTAATTCAGTAAACTTTTATTTTTATAAATTTAGTAATATAAATTTTCCATGTATGTACAAAGGACATGGGTCATTTAGTGTCCTATATATTCTAACCTATATTAATTTCATTTAACTTTAGGTGTTTCCATCATTCTTACATTTTTCTGTTTGGTGGGAGTCAGGTAGTGCAAATATTGTCTGTATTGTCCCAACCTCTCTCGACCATTTCTTTAGCCATTATATATATATATATATATATATATATATATATATATATA
>OZ038487.1:27505411-27507911 GCA_964036315.1 Acanthosepion esculentum
TTTTACACTAGGTGGCACCAACATATATTATCCTTCAACAATAGTACGTATAAAATTAGTAGATAGCTTTCCAAATATTTTTGGAATTTAAAAGTTGCTACTAAAA
Source organism: Acanthosepion esculentum (assembly GCA_964036315.1). Classification (NCBI taxonomy): domain Eukaryota; kingdom Metazoa; phylum Mollusca; class Cephalopoda; order Sepiida; family Sepiidae; genus Acanthosepion; species Acanthosepion esculentum. The sequence goes on from OZ038487.1 coordinate 27,505,518, forward strand.
ATCCTAAGGTAAAATGGAAACATTGGTTGAAGACATGAAAACAAATAAACTACCACTTTAACGGACATTCACAAAGAGAAACATGTTTATTGTACTTGAAAACTGATTTGCAACCGTAAATTTTAATGATGGATGTTGAAACGATTGCTGAGTTTGAGGGGTTTTTTCCTACGTGGGTCTAAATTTAAGTCTTGAGTTAGTATTGTAAATACTGACGTGAGAGGTCCGTTGAATCCTAATATCGGCATTAAGATAATTTCTTGGACAAGGTGTTTTGACTGGTATGGACCACAACAAAGAAGTTTTGAACTGCAGAGTCTACATACGAAAAACAATGGCAAGAATGATTTCTAAGACACCAACTTAATGCAACAGTTACCAACATCTCCAAATATTAATTTAATTTTGTTGATAAGATCAAAAGAAGAATGAGTAATATTATTGGTCATGACCTAGCATATCAGCGTCAGTCACTTCCCCACGGTCGTGAAGTTGCTTCCTTTTCTATAAATATTTTCATGGTAATTGTTCGGATGAGCTCTTCGCTATTTTTTTCTAACAGTTTTAATTCCTGTTTTACTCACCTCTTCGCACATATGCTGAATTGTAAATAAGGGGTCTAGTTAGGATTTTCATAGAGACAATGAGGTATTATGGTAGATGTCGTAAGAATGGGAGGTAAGAATGTATTGTTTTGATGTTAGGAATATTGTTTGTATGTTTTGAGTCAGCGTTTGTGGCTAGCTAAGTTTAATATTAAGGCAGATGAAGACCGTCCTTTTCCCCATTCACCCTTTTGGCCTTGTGCCACATTTTGTATATATTACAAAGAAATATCGTTCTTCGCTATGTTTTTTAAAAGTTTTTAATTTTTTTTGTACCTCTTTCTCCCCACAGATAATGAATTGTACATAAGGGGTTTAGTTAGGACTTTCATAGAGACAATGAAGTATTATGGTAAATCTAGTAAGAAAGGTATATATATATATATATAAACGGAATAAATATCGCTCTTCGCTATGTTACTTAATCTTTATGAATTTAAACGCAGTATTAGGTTGGCAACAAGATATGATTAATTTACGGTTTAAATATAACCGCAAGACGCAATTTCTTTTCTCTTGTAGAACTCTTTTCTGGCTCCATGCTTTTCCGCCAATGCTAATCTTCAAAAGATTAAATGCAATATTATCTATTCTCTTCTTGGCCACTCTTCTATTGTTCCCGCTTCTTAATAATGTTTATGCTTCCTAATTATTTCATACCTAGTAACCCCTTGTGCCTTAGTGGCTTTGCTGCCTTGCTTGGGGTAAATACGATTTTTAAAAAATAGAAACTTTATAGTTATGCATTAAGATCGATATATACGAGAACAGAAATCAGTATTCAGAATGCAATAAAACTGTTACAGGGAAAGTTAAATTGGAAAAATGATTGAAAAATGTCAGTATCTTATATTAACGTATAATGTTTTAATAATTTCTCACTCAGTGGCCCAAGAGACGCTTAAGGTAGACGGTTACTGAATGAGCTTTTAGAAAGTAAGGTGAAAAGTACAGATTATGATATCTAGGAAATATAACGGCTCTCTCTAGACGTGAATAGTTTAAAAACGTAGTGACCTAGAAATCATCACAATGTAGGTGATCTTGGAAAGAAGTTGTTCGAATAGACTTCCTTCTTCTTAGAGGAATACGGAATGAAAAGGAATGGGCGGGTCTTAGCTGTGAAGGTCCGAACTGGAGGAACTAAGGAACGTAGACCGTCAGAAGATTTACCATAGAAATAGCAATAGACTAGCGAGTAACGTTTCGTCTGTGGAAAAGGGGGTTTATAGTCAAAACTAATTCATCAACCACAAGGCAGCGTAGGAGTGAGGAATAGGCATCTGCAAACGAGATATGGAAGCAATATTCCATTTTATTTATTTATTTATTTATTTATTTTTATTTTTGCCTGATCTATCTTTTGAATAGATAAAGGATGGCAGGAGAAATTAGATACATTCTGGAACGATACATGGAAGCGGCCATTTTTTGCAGTAAGTAAAGCAAGTATATGTGAAATATAGTGATATATATTTCTGTTGGCGGAATAATTTGGCTTTATTTGGTAACAAAAATGCTGTGAAAATTTATCTAGTAGATGACAAAAGTTATTATTGGTATTTTTTTTAAAGGAGAAAATTTATGAAGGATTTGAACGATTATAGAAAGATGTGAAATCATTGGTAATTATTGGAAAATCTGATGTCGATTATGCAAATACATTCCCAGAAAGGATTTGTCCATTTTTGTGACCAAAAGATCTTCACGACTTGTCTGTCTCTGTCACTGGCTTTTGTCTGTCGGTCAGCTTCTTTCGCTCACCACACACAGACGCAGATACACATAC
>OZ038487.1:27512911-27555411 GCA_964036315.1 Acanthosepion esculentum
AGATGTTGATGAAAATAAAGAAAAAGTACAAAATCCAATAGAAGGTAAGGCAAATGTATGTAATATGGCAAATGTAATTATTCCAAAGAAAGAAAGAAGATTAGGAAAGAAAAGGGTGGAAAGCGGGTACACAAGAAAGTCAACTGATTATAAAAGAGGATGAGGAGCTGAAGGAGGCTGAGCAATGTGGTAGAGGTGGGTGACAGATATTTCTGTAACTAATGAAGAATGATTAAAAACCCGTTTTGATTGTTTGCTTAACAGAAAAACGGAAAAAAGAAAGAGATACGACGATTCTTATTAGAGGCCAAAAAAAATCCCAAGTTAATTACGAAGAGAAGCGATTGGAATTTTGAATAACCTTTCTAATGAGCAGAAATTGACGAAAAAATTGATCCGGGCAAAAGAGAAAGTCAAAGAATAATGGCAATTGGAAATGAGAGAGAGAGAGAGAGAGAAAAAGAGAGAGAGAGAGAAAGAGAGAGAGAGAGCAAAATGCAAATAAACTTTAAATTTGTTTCATGAGTAACATCATAATTATGGCTTTCGTTGTGAATTCGCTAAATAATAATATTAATGGCAACGATAATGATAATGTATATTATTAGTAATGTTATTATTACTACTACCAATAATGACATTAATAATATTAGTGATAATTATTATAGAAAGATAAGATAAAGAGGAAAACATTAATAAAGATCACAGAAACAGCAATAATAATAATAATAATAATAATAGGAAGAAGATGTAGAAGAAGAAGAAGAAACATTGAGGGCAACAATATATTTTCTTGGAAAAAATCACTTGAAATATATAAAAAGATATATAACATAAAACAGCATTTCTTATAACTTCATAAATAATGATAATAATTTAGACAAATAAGGTCGGCAGAAGAATATGGATAAAGGTTGCAATATTAACAACAACAACAGCAACTAATAGAAAACAAAAATACTACGAAAAAATATACATCAGTAAAAAAAATGATAAAAAAATAATGAAGAGAAATGCGATTTAACCATCTGAATTTGCCCAACATATTAACAAGGAGAAATAATGTCAGTCGAATGGATTATACTGGGTAGCAATAAAGTCATTATAGAGTTACTTATAATAATTATAGAGTTACTTATAATAATTATAGAGTTACTTATAATAATAAAGCAAAACTTTGAAGCAGATGGCTTGCAGTTCGAACAGTATCGGTAATCAATTTACTATTGCCTACCATAGTATTTTATTATTATAAAATAAACCAGAAGCATTTTAATAATAAAATTCTGGACTGTTGATTAATTTCTTTGTCTTAATTGTTATTGTAAGTAACTGCATAGTGACTTTATTGCCCCCCTCTCTCTCTCTCTCTCTCTCGATATATATATATATATATATATATATATATATATATATATATATATATATATATATATATATACATATATATATGGGATGGGGTGTTTGTTTTGATTTCTGGGATGAGAAGTTATCTTTTAGAGTTTAATATTAAGTCACCCAGATTGCTATTACCAAGAAGCCATCTCCTTGACAAATTATACATATATATATATATATATATATATATATATATATATATATATATATATATATATATATATATATATATATGTATGTATATATATATATATGTATATATATATATATATAGATATAGATATATATGTATATATATAAAAATATATATATATATGATGGACTCTCCCGTCGAACGCGACGTATAAGGGTCAGGCAGATCAGTTCCCAGAAACTGAAAGCCCGACACCGACACATGAGATTTGATTATAGTGGTGAAGGCTTTGTGCAGGGCCATCCACACTTTTTGGAGGGACGAATACAGGGACCTGGTACAGCGAATGCCACAAGGTCCCCAAACGATCCTCCGCGGGTTTTGAATTCAGAGTTGTCCTTCTCCTAAACCAGTTGCCATCCATGGCTATAGAACCCAGTCTGTCCTGCTATTTACCCATAGTTGGAGGGAGAAGAAGAAGATTCACACCTTTCCCAAGGGTATTAGCACGTAAGTGAATGTAATGGATTCGACCTCGGCTCTCCGATTCCTCAATCCATTGCCTCCTATCTATCTATCTATCTCTCTCTCTCTCTCTCTCTCTCTATATATATATATATATATATATATATATATATACCGGGTGGCAATAAAGTTTCCATACAATCAGTTACTTATAATAGTAAAACAAAGCATTGAAGCAGGTGGCTTACAGTCCGAGCAGTATCGGTAATTAATTTACTATTGCTTGTTATAGCATTTTATTGTTATTAAGCAGAAGTAATAATACATTTCTGTATAAGTGTATAGTGACTTTATTCCCACCTTGTATATTTCAAAATGGTTCCTAAATTTAAAAAAATCCCGACATCTTACTCAGGCAGTTCCATGTTTCGAACGGGGAGAAAAAAACTCTGTTCTACAAGATTCTTCTTCTTCTTTGTTTTAACCACTTTATGGACATGGGTGGTCAAGTCTCTCCACAGCTTCCAATCTTTTGTTGCTCTAAGAAATCTAGAGCATCATTCTTTGCCCTTCTTTTGCTATCCATCCACACAAACTCATTAAGGAGGATACTCGTTGCTTACCCCCCACCTGCTTCTTTTGAATGCTGTATGTCCTTTGAGTATTCAATTCTCTAGGCCGTCTTACTTCACTACATTCCCCAGAAATTTCAACTGTTCTGGATTGTAAGTATAACATTACCAGTTGTTCTAACGACATCATCTAAAAGATTACGAACACGTACGGCCGCAACACATAGAAATACCGAAGTAAAGCAACGTTGAGTCTGGTCAGTACCTATATGGGTACTTGGGATTACCAGTGATGCAATCTTGGATATGCAGGCGATGTACGGGATAACGGCTCGGAATTGTTAATTGAAGAGCCGAGTTCCAATTCTGGTTGCGTTTGTTATATTCACTTACCCGCTAATACCCTTAGGAAAGGCATGAACTCAACTCTTCCCCTCCCAGCTATTGTTTAATTAGTAAGACTTTCATCCCTAAACTATTATTATCTCCAAAACAAATTCTTACAATGTAAAAATATTTTCTGGCTTTAAATAACCTGTAAAAGGTTAATAAGCCGTGGAAAACGAGTCAATCAATTAATCAAAGATTATGAATAATAATAAAATCTGAAACAATAATTATTTAAATATAATTCCTTGCAAATGCATCCAATAATAATACTAATAACAATAATAAATCAGAATCTCACAAATGGGGTACATGTGGATTACAACAATTCCAGTTGCAGCTGGAGCCCTCGTATTGATAGGAAATGATTCCGATTGACTCATTGAAGGTATTCTCGGTGGCCCAAGCTTTAAAGAAGAAAAATGTACTCACAAGTACAGCCCAAATGTTACGGAGAGATTGATCTATGCAAAATATGTGTGATCTTGGGCGGGTGGGGATGGTTGGCCTCAAAAATGCTTAGTGGTAAATATCATGATGCCATTTCTGATGTTAGGTCTCTGGTTGGGACCCGGAAAGAAATGAGTATACACCAAAAACCAAAGAAAACATATTAATAATAATAAAACCTAAACCATACTAACGGGTCATTAACATCGAGACCAACCAACATCAAAAGCAGGATTTTCCAAGGAGATTCATTGTCACCACTGCTCTTCTGCCCTGAATTAGCACCGCTCAGCTTCCTACTGAAGAACAACAGTAGCAACGGATACAAGCCACAGAATGGCAAACTGAATCACCCATTCGATATTGATGAACTTAAAACGTTTTTCAAGGACGACAGCTAGCAAAAAAACCTACTCACTATCGTCAAAACCTTCAGCGAAGACAAAATGTGCTAAAGACACCTTCAAACTCAGTAAGTTAACGAAAACTACAGACTTTGATTTTGATACCAGCCACAGGATTAAGGAAGTAGACCAAGATGGAACATACAAATACTTAGGAATTAATGAAGGAGACGGAATACAAAATTCAATTATGAAGAAAAAGATCCGAAAAGAATATTATAGAAGAGGTCGTTTGATACTAGAAAGCGAACTAAATGGAGCCAATAAAAGCCAAAAGACCTGATATAATAATAATAATAATAATAATAATAATAATAAGAAGAAGAAGAAGAAGAAGAAGAAGAAGAAGAAGAAGAAGAAGAAGATATGGCAGTCCCTGCAGACTGCAATGTGCCTTTGAAGATATTCGAAAAACTGTCAAAATACAAGGACCTTGAAATCGAAATCTCAAAAATGTGGCACATGGGAACATCAACAATTCCTGTTGTAGTTGGAGCCCTTGGACTGGTTGGAAAAGATTCCAGTAGGCTGATTGAAGGGATCCCTGGAAGTCCATGCCTCAAAGAGATACAAAAAATTGTTCTGACAAGTACAGCCCACACTTTACGAAGGGCTTTATCTATGTAATTTTTTTTTTTTTTTTTTCAGTGGAAAGTGTCATGATGCCATTTCTAACCTTAGGTCCCTGGGCGGGACCCGGAAAGAAATGTGTAAACGCCAGATATCAAAGGGAATAATAATAATAATAATAATAATAATAATAATAATAATAATAATAATAATAATAAAAACATACAGCTTCAACATTATAAAATGGAAGTTGGATGACATTAAAAGATTGGACATCAAGACCAGAAAAATGCTTACCCAAATGAGAACCCATCACCCGAAATCAGATGATGATGTTCTGTACGATGCAAGAGCTTTAGGTGGCCGAGGTTTAATCCAACTTGAACTAACGCTAAAAACTACAACAATTGGATCGGAAGCATACCTCACGGAAACCAATGACCCTCTCCTACAAATGGTAAAACAACAATTCCACTCCATCAACAAAGAATTTGCACTCTTCAAGAAACAGCTTAATATGCCTGAAAACCTACCAAAATTCGAAATGAATACCATCTATACCAAACGAGTAAAAAAGGAAGCAAAATAAATTGGCCAAATGAAATTACAAAAAGAAAACTAGGAAGACAAGGTTTTACACATCAAATATCTTCAAAGAACGAAAGAAGCAGATGTGGACCATCAGTGGCTGGGGAGCACCGGGTTGAAAGCTGTGACAGAAGGCCTAATTATTACAGCTCAGGACCAAAGCATTGCAACCAGATCTTATTACACTCACATAATCAAGGATGGAACTAAACCGAAATGCAGGATCTGCGGAAAAAGGAAAAAAACCGTCGACCATATTATCCTAGGATGTCCGGAACTAGCAAAAATGAATATACCGACAGACAAAAAAGAACAGGTAGCGACATATGTGCATTAAAAGATATGCAAGAAGCACAAAATCGAAACCATTGAGAGATGCTATGTGCATCAAGCAGACACAGTTACCCAAAATAACGATGTAACTATCCTCTGAGACATGCCAATTCAAACTGACAGGGAAATAAAAGTCAACAGACCTGATATTATTATAAAAGACAAGAAATTCAGGAAGTGTATGCTTATGGACATAGCAGTAACATCTAAGAGTAATACCTCCACGAAAAAAATCGAGAAAATGTCGAAATACACGTGCCTTGAGATCGAGATTAACAGTATGTGGGGAATGAAAACGGAGACTTTCCCAGTAGTAATCGGAGCCCTGGGCCTCGTTAGAATAGAAATGGACATTTTTACTAACAATGTCCCAGGTAACATATAAGTTGCTCAGAAGATCGCCCTACTAGGAGCATACCAGATACTAAGAAAAGTTCTATCAATTAAATGACAATTTTCCTATCGGTCTTAAGTTCCATAGTTTGGACCCAGCACTACAGAATACAAAGCAGGAAACATAGCATACACAAATTATAATAATAATAATAATAATAATAATAATAATAATAATAATAAGACTGCAATTGTACCTTTGAAGATATTCGAAAAACTGTCAAAATACAAGTTCATTGAAATAGAAATCTCAAAAATGTGGTACATGGGAACATCAACAATCCCTGTTGTAGTTGGAGCCCTTGGACTGGTTAGAAAAGATTCCAGTAGGCTGATTGAAGGGATCCCTAGAAGTGCAGGCCTCAAAGAGATACAAAAAATTGTTCTGACAAGTACAGCCCACACTTTACGAAGGGCTTTATCTATGTAATTATTATTATTATTATTATTATTATTTTGCAGTGGAAAGTGTCATGATGCCATTTCTAACCTTAGGTCCCTGGGCGGGACCCGGAAAGAAATGTGTAAACGCCAGATATCAAAGAAAATAATAATAATAATAATAATAATAATAATAATAATAATAATAATAATAATAATAATAAAAACACCTTAGTTGTCATAGATACTCAAGACAAAAAATATCCTGAACCTTCCACCGCTACAGGAAAGTAAATTATGTTACTGGCGAAATCTGCTCATATGAAGACGCTTGAACAAAATAGAGATATAAAGCCTCGTTTGGAAATTACCCAAATTGTCTGCTCGCCCAACCTATCTATTATTTAGAAGCAGTGGTCTTAAGAGAGAAACAGAAGTTATGGCAGCACAAGCCCAATGTCTTATGTCTAATACCTAGAAGGCTAAAATCAACGAAGATGACTCAAATCTCGCCTGTCGCTTATGCCATACATTTGATAAAATTGTTGACCATATTGTATCAGGGTACCCAGAAAGAATACGTTATTTGGTGAAAGACTAGGGCAGTATATTCATTGGCATGTCTGTCCGAAATATGTTATTGAAGTCTCAGATACATGGTACAAAGACCACCAAAATATTTTCAAAAATGGTGATGGAATAACCATAATGTAGAATTTCCGAATCCTCACAGACAGGAACATTGGTGCAAATTGATCAGACATAGTTATAAAAGATTTCAAAAAAGGAACCTGCCGACCAATTGATATGACTTGCAGACAGGATTGCAATGCTTCTAAAAAATAATTTTAAAAATTGTCAAAAGATAAGGACATGAAAATCGAAGTGAAAATTTAACATTACAATTATCCCGGTTGTGATAGGGTCGTTGGGTATCATAAAGAAAGGGGTACCAACAAGCATAGGAGTAAGATTCCTGGACCCATCAGCATCTCAGAGCTACAAAAAGATTATTGTTTGCGAAACTGCACATATCCTCCGCAAAGATTTCTCCATCTAAACGAAACGTCCTAAATGTGCATAGTTAACTATCCCTCGGGGCCCTTTTTACTCATAGACACCAGAAGGGGATTGGTAATTATGCGCTTAAAATTACTCTCTGCCAAGATGACACTACACGATATAATAATAATAATAATAATAATAATAATAATAATAATAATAATAATAATATGAATTTTCTGTCTATATCTCTGAGATGAGGTATTATAATTACTTACATTGTTTACACTATTCGGACTGCTATCCTCATCTTCATTCCCATATTCACAACGTTTCGGCCGTTGTACGCTCCGGCCTTCTTCAGGTGATTGGAATTTCGAACGGAACTTCGTCCACCGAGGTAGATTGTTCTAGTTCCACGTGACATGATGTCTCAGTTATCTCCCTTTATAATTAATACAAATACAAATGAGAGAATAGGATATGTATGTACAAATTACACCGGGTGGTCTTAATTGCAATGTTGGATGATAAATAACTTACCCTATTCAAGCCTCAGATTAAATATTAAAGAATTATTATAATTATAAGAACAGTCAAATCTTAATCATTAGTTCATAAACATTCTTCAGTGGTCAAAATACTGAGCATTTTCCTTTAAGGTTTCAAAATACTGACCATACACTATTCATGGTTCAAAATACTGACCTTTTTCCTTTAGTAGTTCAAAATACTGACCTTACACTATTCAGGGTTCAAAATACTCTCCTTTTTCCTTTAGTGGTTCAAAATACTGACCTTACTCTATTCGTTGTTCAAAATACTGTTCTTTTTCATTTAGTGGTTCAAAATACTGACCTGACTCTAATCATGGTTAAAATACTGTCATTTTTCCTTTAGTGGTTCAAAATACTGGCATTTCTCTATTCATGGTTCAAAATACTGTCCTTTTTCTTTTTAAGGTTTCAAAATACTGACCTTTCTCTATTCATGGTTCAAAATACAGTCGTTGTTCCTTTAATGTTTCAAAATACGGACCTTACTCTATTCATGGTTCAAAATACTGACCTTTCTCCTTTAGTTGTTCAAAATACTGACCGTTCTCTATTCATGGTTCAAAATACTGTCCGTTTTCCTTTAGTTGTTCAAAATACTGACGTTCTCTATTCATGGTTCAAAATACTGTCCGTTTCCCTTTAGTGGTTCAAAATACTGGCATTTCTCTATTCATGGTTCAAAATACTGTCCTTTTTCCTTTACTTGTTCAAAATACTGATCTTACTCTATTCATGGTTCAAAATACTGTTGGTTTTCTGTTAATGTTTCCATATACGGACCTTTCTCTATTCATGGTTCAAAATACTGACCTTTCTCCTTTAGCGGTTCAAAATATTGACCGTTGTCTATTCATGGTTCAAAATACTGTCCTTTTCCCTTTAATGGTTCAAAATGGTGACCATTTTCCTTTACTAGTTCAAAATACTTCCTTTTCTCCGTTAATCGTTCAAAATACATCTTTTCTTTTTCTATACAGTTCAGGACACTTTCAGGCTCAGTTAAAGATATTCTATTCCAGGCAAATTTCTGGCCTTCCGTCATTTTGTTAGTTCGACTCTTTTTCTCCGTTTGGCACCTTATCCATTCGAATCTCTATTCGTTCAATACTCACCCTGTTCAGCATTTTGTCCATTCGTCATTTTGTTTTTCGGCGATTTGTCAATCGAAAATATCTATCTATGGTATTCTGTTTGTATCGAGCTATCTCGACAGATAATTTGCTTGCTTTTTGATTTTGCCTATTCATATCAATCTGTTCACATCTATCTATCAGATAGATAGATGTGAAAGACAGACAGACAGATAAATAGCCAGCTTTGTTTGTCTATCTCTATCAAGCTGTTAATATCTATCTATCTATCTATCTATCTATCTATCTATCTCATTCTGTTCCTTTCTCTCTAAATATCTATCTATCTATCTATCTATCTATCTATCTATCTCATTATGTTCCTATGTATCTATCTATCTATCTATCTATCTCATTCTGTTCATATCTATCGTATTATGTTCCTATCTATCTATCTATCTCATTCTGTTCATATCTATCGTATTATGTTCCTATCTATCTATCTCATTATGTTCCTATCTATCTATCTCATTATGTTCCTATATATATATCTATCTCATTATGTTCCTATCTATCTATCTATCTATCTATCTATCTCATTATCTATCTATCTATCTATCTATCTATCTATCTATCTATCTATCTATCTATCCAAGTCTATTCATATCTATCGTAGTGTATTTTTCCGCACGCCTCTTGAATTTAACTGCTCGCAAGAGAATTTGAATATTTTAATTTATTTTAGCTTTAATGGGAAAATATTTGATGAATAAAAATGCCGTAAGCGTGTTGGAAATGTCTGCTGAATTGTGAGTTTGATTTTAAATCTATTAATATCAATTTTAATTTAATTCTTGATAAAAATATCCCTCTTAAATAAAGCGTAAAAAAGGCCAGCCTGATATATCATGTGACGATCAAACATGAGAGAGCTTTTCTTTTTCCTTTCACCAAAGAATTAAATTAACATCAAAAGGAATATTTAATTAAAGATTGCCCTTTACGAAACGTGATCTGTAGTAATGAACGTGGCCTTAAAATTCTGAGGCTAACTTCCGTCTTGAATAAGTTAAAAGGACGCAGAATGAGCCTGGGGTTAAAATTAATAACCCTTTCAGGCGACCAGTGTTAGTAATATATATCTATATATATCTATCTCTCTCTATATATATACATATATATATATATATATATATATATATATATAGTGTGTGTGGGGGGGGGAATGCGCGTGTGTGAGCGGGGTATAGTTGCATTTGTGCTTGAACATATATATATATATATTATTAAAGTGATATAGTAACTTTATTTAAAGGAAACCTATGGAGAATTGTAATGTTAAAATATTTCTCTATCTTCCTGTCTGTCTGCTTACACCCCAATATATATATATATATATATATATATATATATATATATATATATATATATATATATATATATTTGTGTGTGTATATGTATGTATGTATGTATGTATATATTACAATGAAGCATTAATACAAATAATACATTAGTAAGGTTAATGTAATAAATGGTGAATTCACTTCGCTATCAGATTAAATAAAGTATTAATCTACTAACCACTCGTTGAATCATGCGATCCTTGTTTTTTTGATGTTCCGAGTGGTTCGTGGGTTAATGTTTTTAAATGTTTTAGCGAAGATATTTCGCCATTTATTAAATCAACCTTACTAATTTATTCTTTGTATGACTGCTTCATTGTAATATTAATTATACTGCATCAATCATATATATATGTGTATATATATATATTGTCCATACGATGACCTAGCGCTTTCGAACATCATTGTTCATCTTCAGGGTCAATATTTTAGTCAAATTTTTTTTTTTTTTTTTAAACAAACATTTGCCAATTATCTTGTAGCGTAATCATATTGCTACTTTTTTACAAACTAAAAACGTTAAAATCCTTTTAAATTCAAAAGACGCGATGATGTTATATCACGTGCATGGCGTAGATTTTTATCATGTGACAGCGTGAAAAAGATTTCCAATACACAAGCCAAAAGATCGAAGAATACGCTACAAAATTTAAATATATTATAAACATTGCAATATATTACCAGATATATTATAATCTATACGATTAATAAGAGGTCTTTTTCTTTTAATATGTAATGCCTCTAAGATTTTAAGGCGTCTAATGTCTGTATGTTTATCTATAATTTTAGTATTTTCTACAAGTATTTTACGTATATCAGATTGCGTAAGGGAAACAGTATGTGACTTAATATGTTGTTTAATGGAGCTAGTATTATTTAAATGCAGAGTCAATCTTCTGGAGAGCCGGGTGGTTGTAAATCCAATATATGTATGTGGATTAGAAGAACATTCTTCCATGGGGTATTTAAACTCATACACAACATTGGTTCTATCAAAAACTGCAGCAACTGGAGAATGATTATTACTCATTATCAGGTTAGACGTTTTAAATTTACTATAATATATATTAAGTTTTAAGGCCTTGTTGGAATCAACAGGAAACACATTATGGTGTATTATAGACTTAAGGGCCTTTTCATCCATGCTGTATTGTCTATGCATTTGTCCTCTGTAAAAGAGGTTAATTGCGGATAATTTTCTTGGTGTATCTCTTGTTAGGTCTGAGAAGTATCTATCAAATTCATTATCAACTAGATAGTTAGGAAAACCGTTATTAATAAGGGTTTGCTTGATTTTGACTAAAATATTGACCCTGAAGATGAACAATGATGTTCGAAAGCGCTAGGTCATCGTATGGACAATACATATTTCGAAACTATTTTCAAATATATATATATATATATATATATATATATATATATATATCACTCATTGAGTGTTGGTGTTAATACAACAGTGACCGATGGAATATAACAGAGCTATTAAAAATATTTTAATAAATATATATATTATCACTCACCAGTGCCACGACTCAGAGATTCCTGCACAGGGCAATCTTTATGTTCTGAGTAGAGATTGACCGTTACGTGAATAATATTTTAACAAAAAAATCTGGTTCATATAAAAACGGATTTACATTTCACACACACACACACGCGCGCGCAAACACACATACACATATATATATACATATATATATATGTTTTTCTGTTTTCTTTTTTAATTTGTAGGTCTGATGAATTGGATCGTATTTACGATTCCAATGGAATAAATTATGACCATGGAATATTTATTGTTGTGGTAGGATCCACCTAATTTGCATAGCGGAGTACCGACTATATAAATATGGTTGGTACCGGGAAGACATGGGAGGCGAATCAAGAGATTCAACTAGAGACTCTGCCCGACTGCGACCTAGTCAACACATTCTCCAGGAACGGCTTCCCAGGAATATACAAAAGACTATATGTAAATATTGTGTACACTTTCTTGTTTCAATACATTTTGTTCTAAGTACATTTTGTGTTTGCATTATTATTCCATGCATTAGTCAAGATTCAACATTTATGTTTCAGCCTTTTTATTATATTTTTACTCTGTCCTAGACATTGAGTTTTGCCTGGATTCTATCCTCTTGGAATTATTTTTATACACACACACACACACATATATATATATATATATATATATATATATATATATATATATATATATATATATATATATGTCTATGTATGTATGTATATATATTTAGATATTTTAGATATATGATTTCATATGTATGTGTATATTTACCACTAATATTATCAATATATATATATATATATATATATATATATATATATATATATATTTATATTATTCAGACTATTGTCCTCATCTTTGTCGTCATATTTATTACAACGTTTCGGCCGTTGTATGCTCCGACCTTCTTCAGGTGGGTGGAATGTCGAACTGGACCCTTTATTTCGCTCACTGGGGTAGACTGTCCTAGTTCCCCGTGCCATGTTTAATGGATGTCACTTATCAGTTATCTTCTGTTAATTTCCCTCTGAAAGTTCTCCACTGCCTTAGCCGGGCATTGAACTCACACTCTTTGGGTCGTGTTACTGGATCTAACTAACGCCTTTATCCACTGTGCCATGTGTCCTTGAGGACATATGGCACAGTGGATACTTCATTGTTAATAACTCATTCTCGAATTGCCCCTTATTCTGTTGGTATAGCAATCCGAGCGGTGCACATCCTATGCATGCCACACCAAAATATTCCCATGCATTTTCATCGGTGAGGCATGTGCTCCATGTTGTGAATCATTGATCTAAACGATTCTCAGCCTTATGCATTTAAGTCTGAAACACCATGCGAGGAACGACTATTGGACTACGAGAAGTATCTATTTTCGGTAAGAGACAAAATTAAATTTGCTAAAACTGAAAATGAACTGCAAAAGAATGCAAAAGGACGTTTCAATGATGAAATAATTTCAGATAAAATAATTATGAAAGCAGACAAAGCGGGTAACCATTGCCAAATCGATGTACCGCAAAGCTATTAACAAAGAAGTTAATAAGTTTTATATAAAGGCACCCAACAATTGGGTATATAACTGCTATGAGTAATCAAGAGCGATCTCCCCTTGTTTTGTTACTCTCCTCTTTGAGAGAACTATTTCTGTTTGCTGGGACTATAAAAAGACACTATACGCGATCCTTGTATTCTCAGTTCAATAAAGCTTTCTTGAAGCCTTCACCAGTGGACTTTTGTCATTACAATAACATCAACAATAAATCTAAAATAATAACCACTAAATTATTATAAGTATTATAAAACTCCACCAACAGCATACATCATAGTCAAAGACTACAAAGCAGATTTCGTAATCAACTGTCAGTAACGATTAATCAACCCAAGTAAAATAATATCGGTAAAATCAGCAAAAACCTATTTGAAAGAGCATGCAAATACAAGAAAGAAGCTCTAGGAATTAAAAAGTGGCATAAAACAGCAGAATCCACAGAATGATTTACTAATATAAAAAGTAAGAAAGAAGTTACATTCATCCATTTCGATATTTGTGACTTTTACTCGTCCATCAACGAGAATCTGCTAATGTCTGCTATCAACAGTCCTCTCAGTGATCACGAAATAAAAATCAAAAAGCAGGCACAAAATACTATACTATTCCATAATGGTTGTCTGTGGACCAAAAGAAATAATACAGAATTTAACATTGCTATGAGGGCGTTTGATTCTGCGGAGTCATGCGAAGTTGTTGGAATTTTTTTATTGCGGCTTCTAAGATATATCTTCGCCATTAAGGACACTGGAATCTATACAGATAAGGATGTAATCCTTCTCCGTAAAACAAGTACAAGAAATATAGACTGATTGAGAAATGAACTGATAAAATTTTCTAAGATCACGAGCTAAGTATTACCACTACCACCAATTCTAGAGTGAGGAAATTTCTCAATGTGACCTTGACTTGAATACTGTTTATTACAAACCATATATCAAAACTCTATATAAGTACAGATACGTTAATAAATAAGCCAAACATCCTAATAACAATCTAGATAATTTTCATAAATCAGTCCACGGTAGATTATCTACTAACTGCAACAACAAGGAAATATTTGATAATAATAAAATTGAATATATAAAATCTTTACAAGTGCCACTGTAAGTTTACCTCTCTCTTTTTTTAATTCTAAATACTTTCATGGTAACTGTTTCAATGAGCTCTTCGCTATGGTACATTGACTGTATGCATTTAAGCGCAATACGAGACTGGCGGCGAGATTGTAGTGGACCATGCGGTGTGTGAATGTGTGAAGAGAAGATGAGTTATCTCTAGGTTAAGACTTCCGCTGGCCGGTCCAGCTACATAGGAATTTTGGACTTTAATGGAGTCCAAAGAAACAAACAAGACCGATATACATGTATGCGAACAAATATATATATAGATTGATACACGAATTACAAATACATAGAAGACATGAATAAAATGTTACAGTCTGTATGGAAAGTTGTGTGTGTGTGTTGAGTTGAATGTCCGTACGGGGTGAATTTTGTTTTAGCGTGTTCCCAGAATATGGGAAACGCTGGTTGTGTATAGGAGTTCACATATTGGAAATTTTAAGAGAAAGTTTTATATACCTCGCCTCACGTGCGAGGTTACTGCCCACGGCCGAAGTCGAGATAGTTGCTCGCACGTGCGCGTAAGCAGAGAAAAGAGAGGAAGAGGCGAAAGGTCAGCCAGTATTTATACTCCCGGGAGAGAGAGACCCCTGTTGACGGGTTAAGGAAATGAGGAGGAGCTAACTGCGACAAGATCTCATCAATTTACAGTTAAGCTAGCTAGATGTAGTTGTAAATTCTACGCTATCTGTTCCTTATCCCGCACTTCTAGCTTGTGGAACTTCTTCCTGGCGCCATGCTTTCCGACTAACTTTAATCTACAAAACTTTAAATGCAATGACAATCGCTATCTACTGTCCTCTTGATTTCTTCTTTTTTTTCTTTCTCCTCATTACTAATGTTTCTGTTCCGAATTCCTCCACATCCTGTAACCCCTTGTGTCTTAGTGGCTGTACTGCCATGCTTGGGTTGATACTGTGTAAAAGAAAAAAAACGCAAGCGTAAAGTAAATTTAGTGTATTTAGGAAAAAACAAAGAAAGTCAAAATAATTAGAAACACCGCAGGTGTAACCTTATGGGGTTTAACCCACATTTTAATCGCAATATTCAAACGAATATCAGAAGAACTTTCCTAAATTTAATTCATAAACACTTTCATCATTCCCCAACACTAAAAAAAAAGAAGATTTTTAACAAAAATAATAAATATTAAGATCCGCTATAGTAACATCGATAAATCTATATCCCAACATCACGATATTATATTAAACAGATACATATCCAACGAAGAAAATAAAGTTATTAAAAAAATAAATAAATGCAACTACCAAAAAAATTCAATCTGTCCCTTAAATGGTCAATGCTTGCCTGATAATATTGTATACCGAGCTCGCATACTTTCCGGTAACGATGTCAAATTCTATTTCGGTGCCACTGAAGATCCTAGGAAATCTGATTTCTACCATCATCGAATGACAATATAAAATACAAAACAGCACTACTCTCTCTAAACATTCCTGGCAATTAAATGGTAGCATTACACCCATTATTACGAAGATAATTGTGGCAAGAGCCAAATCAGGCAATTCGAAAGACAACAGATGTAAATTATGTCTTGTAAAAAAGATAGCTTAACACTTTTACAACTCTAGCTTATTAAACAATAGAAATAAATTGATGGTTACATGTAGGCATAAAAATAAATATCTTCTCTAATCCAGTGATCTTAGAGGCAGTACTGCCTTGCTCGGGTTGATACTGCTTAAAAGAAGAAAAAAAAGAAAAGAAAAAAGCAAGCATAAAGTAAATTTAAAGCATTTAGGAAAAAAAACAAAGGTAAAAATAATTAGAAACACTACAGGTGTAACCTTATATGGTTTAACCCACCTTTTCATCGTAATATTCAAACGAATATCGGAAGAACTTTCTTAAATTAAATTCATAAACATTTTCATCATTCACCAACACTAAAAAAGATTTTTTAACAAAAATAATGTTAAGACCTTAAATAATGTTATAGCTGCGTTTATAATATCGATAAATCAATATTCCAGCAATACCATATTAAATACATGGCCAGCAAAATCAACAACGTTATTTTTTTTAAATAAATGCAACTGCCGAAAAAAAGATATCTTGTATTATCTACATTATTCAGACTGTTATCCTCATCTTCATTCCCATATTCACAACGTTTCGGCCGTTGTATGCACCGGCCTTCTACAGGGTTTGTCTATATCTCTGAGATAAGATATTATGATTGCTTACATTATTTACATTATTCGGACTGTTATCCTCAACTTTATTGCCATATTCACAACGATTCGACCTTTGTACACTCCGGATTTCTTGGATTGGAATTTCGAACCGAACTCTTTATTTCGTCCACCGGGGTAGATTGTTCTACTTCCACGTGCCATGCCTCTTCCGGATGTCTCAGTTATTTCCCTTTAACTCAATTCTCCAAGTTTTGGTTCACCATTGCTTTTTGGGTCTAGTCACTGGATCTAACCAACGTCTTTATCCACTGGGCCATGTGTTCTTGACACATAGCCCAGCAGTTGTGAATGTGGCAATGAAAATGAGGATAACAGTCTGAATAATGTAAATAATAAAAGTAATAATAATACCTCATCTCAGAGTATATAGACATGTCTTAAACGGCCGATGTATGACTGATAATTTTGCATACGGAGCTAGCATACATTTCTGTAACGATGTTAAATTATATTTTGTTTCCACTGAAAATCCTTGGAAATTTTGTTTCTACTATCATCGCTTTAGACATTGCAAGATACATAAACAGCACTGCTCAAAAAACATCGTAGCAGTTATAGTATGATGCTCAGAAACCCATTATTACTATTGCTATTTTACGATAAGCCACATTTTACAATGGGAAAGGAGATAGGTGTAATTTATGCCTTGCTGAAAAATTAGTTATCATAAAACATTTAAATAACCATAAGCTTATTAAACAAAGAAGTGTGACGTAAATATTAATATCTGTTGAAAACCATTAAACAAAATTAATTTTTAATGTAAATTATGGAATTGCGCTTTTGTTTTTGTTTTTTCTTAATTTTAATTTTATCTTTTAAACTCAGTAATCTCCCTTTATGCATAATATAAAATTAATTAAAGGAGATAGGTGTAATTTATGCCTTGCTGAAAAATTAGTTATCATAAAACATTTAAATAACCATAAGCTTATTAAACAAAGAAGTGTGACGTAAATATTAATATCTGTTGAAAACCATTAAACAAAATTAATTTTTAATGTAAATTATGGAATTGCGCTTTTGTTTTTGTTTTTTCTTAATTTTAATTTTATCTTTTAAACTCAGTAATCTCCCTTTATGCATAATATAAAATTAATTAAAGGAGATAGGTGTAATTTATGCCTTGCTGAAAAATTAGTTATCATAAAACATTTACATAACCATAAGCTTATTAAACAAAGAAGTGTGACGTAAATATTAATATCTGTTGAAAACCATTAAACAAAATTAATTTTTAATGTAAATTATGGAATTGCGCTTTTGTTTTTGTTTTTTCTTAATTTTAATTTTATCTTTTAAACTCAGTAATCTCCCTTTATGCATAATATAAAATTAATTAAAGGAGATAGGTGTAATTTATGCCTTGCTGAAAAATTAGTTATCATAAAACATTTAAATAACCATAAGCTTATTAAACAAAGAAGTGTGACGTAAATATTAATATCTGTTGAAAACCATTAAACCAAATTAATTTTTAATGTAAATTATGGAATTGCTCTTTTGTTTTTGTTTTTTCTTAATTTTAATTTTATCTTTTAAACTCAGTAATCTCCCTTTATGCATAATATAAAATTAATTAAAGGAGATATGTGTAATTTATGCCTTGCTGAAAAATTAGTTATCATAAAACATTATGCATAATATAAAATTAATATTCACAACATTAAATAAATTTTTTAATATATATATATATATATTGTATATATATATATATATATATATATATATATATATATATATATATATATAAAATAAATCCCGTTTATTTTAAATGAAAATTATATTTTAAATAAAAACTGTAACCCCTCCAAGATTGAGATAACGAGATATTTTTTATTAACGGTCAGTCTATACTCAGCACCTGAAGACTTGCATGAAACTCCGAGATGAAAAAGGCATCACTTTCTTTTAGTTCTTGTAAAAGGTCACCATCAAACCGAAAATTCGATTTTACCATTAATAAAGGTTAAAAATCGAAATGTTTCTGAAGCATTATTTTTCACTTTGTTAATGATATAAATATTTATTATTGTTAAATACAATTATTGTGGCACATGATCAGAAAAGTAGGGAGTGGGATGAGGCTGGTCATTATTAACTAGCCTATAACTACCTAATCCGATTCACGACCCATTCATTCATTACAAATAACAGATATACCATGACATCCTTCGCTTTTTACACCTATATATATCACATAAGGCATACACAAATGCAACCTACAAAATAATCCCAGTGTTTTAAAAATTTTTTCTGTATAAATTTCCTATGTTCAAATATTTGTAATATATATATATATATATATTTTGTCATCCACAGACGAACTGTTTCGCTGTTTCACAGCTCATCGGTGGGGCTAGACGTCCGGTTGCCTCTAGCTAGGATCGAAACCCAACTGAATTGGCGTCAGTCGGAACTTCTACCTGTAAGCCGTCGGCTCACGGCAGGGATGAATGTGAATTTTAGCGTGTTTATTTTTAGATATAGATAAACACACAGTGACTGACTGACTCAATTCTGCCGAAGAGTCATATATATATATATATATATATATATATATATATATATATATATATATATATATATATATATATATATCTGAAGATTAGATGAAATGAGTGGGGAGGGTATATATCCCAATAACAAATATAACAAATGTAAAATAGAAAATAAAAGATGTTAGTAGCCCCCTCCCCCAACTAAGAGTTGCCGCTGTATTCTGTCATCAGACAGAATCAAGAAGCTAACTCTATAACGGAATGGGTAGGGTAAAATAAATGTGTGTGTGGGGAAATGAAAATCTGAAACAGTCGAGATGAAAAGGAGGCCAAAAACAAACTGGGTAAGTTGGGAATCTCAGCTTGGTTCATAACAGAAGTAAAGAGCGGGAACGACACTCACTCACATTAACTAGGTACCAAAAAGAGAATCTAACCAGAAAAACCACCTCGTTGTGACGAAGAGGACTTAAACAAAGAATTCATACGAACCATGCTCGCTACTATCACCCACCTTTCGTTGAAATCTGTCGACACCAAACGCTTTCTGTCAGTTCTGATCTTCACTTTAAACTAATGCTGAAAAAATCCGATCAGCGCCTGATGAAAATAGCGTTCGTATCGCAAGAATCCCTCCTCGCATCATCTACATTAGCATTCTTGCCACGGCTAGCAACGTTAGAAACACCATTCGTTTCACCCCAGAATACGGAGGCGACAATTTATTTTGGGAAAAAACGGTTCATTTTCAGACGATTTTTTTATATTTGTTTTTAATATAGTAACTAAGAAATTAGAGCACCTTGAAGTAAGCGAGCGGTGATTAACATCTCTACCAGACGTATGTGTTGACAACTGAACTTGTTTTAAGCTCAGAAAGGCCTAAAAAGTATCAAGAACGATGTATAAACACATCTGTTGAGGCTTTTTGAACGTTAAGTTTTGGACATATTTATTACAACGTTTCGGCCGTTCTACGCTCCGACCTTCTTCAGTATCTGTCTATATTTCTGAGATTAGGTATTATGTTCAGTATTTACATTATTCAGAATATTGTTCTCATCTTTGTCGCCATATTTATTACAACGTTTCGGCCGTTGTACGTTCCGGCCTTCTTCAGTATCTGTTTATATTTCTTAGATTAGGTATTATGTACATACACTATTTTCATTTTTCGGACTATTGTCCTCATCTTTGTCGCCATATTTATTACAACGTTTCGGCCGTTTTACGCTCCGGCCTTTTTAGTATCTGTCTATATTTCTGAGATGAGGTATTATGTACACTATTTACATTATTCAGAATATTGTCGTCATATTTATTACAAAGTTTCGGCCGTTGTACGCTCCTGCCTTCTTCAGGTGGTTGGAATGTCGAACTGAACCCTTTATTTCGCTCACTGGGGTAGACTGTTCTAATTCCACGTAACATG
Organism: Acanthosepion esculentum; assembly: GCA_964036315.1. Classification (NCBI taxonomy): domain Eukaryota; kingdom Metazoa; phylum Mollusca; class Cephalopoda; order Sepiida; family Sepiidae; genus Acanthosepion; species Acanthosepion esculentum. The sequence continues at coordinate 27,533,374 of OZ038487.1, forward strand.
TTTAATGGATGTCAGTTATCAATTATCTACTGCTGATTTCCCTCTGAAACTTCTCCACTGCCTTAACCGGGTATTGAACTCCCACTCTTTGGGTCCTGTCACTGGATCTAACTAACGCATTTATCCACTGTGCCATGTGTCCCTGAGGGCATGGCGACAAAGATGAGGACAATAGTCCGAATAATGAAAATAACAATAATAACAATAACAATAACAATAATAATAATAATAATAATAATTATTATTATTATTATTATTATTATTATTATTATTATTATATTTATAATTCTATAACAACATCGATTTCTAATAATAATAATTATATAGTTTTTATAGGTTGTAATGGACAGCGGCTCGGGTTGAGGTATCGGAGAGCCGAGTTCGAATTCCAGTCGAATCCATTACATTCATTTACGTGCTAATACCCTTGAGAAAGTTATGAATCCTCCTCTTCTTCTCCCCGCAACTATGGCTAAATAGCAGGACAGACCGGGTTCTATAGCCTTGGATGGCAACTGGGCCACCACAGAAATAAATGGCAACCTGCTGCGGGAAAAATCTACCTCGTCATTCATGTATTGAAAGATACATGATCGCCTAAGCGTGTATCACGCATGGCACATAACTGACTGACTTGTCCAAAAGACCCGTGTCCTCGCAAGTTGAGAAGGAAGCACACACAAGACATTAAGTGGAAACCGTATATTACATTCACCATCGAAAATACCAGAAAAAAATTTTTTAACACTTACTCGTAACGTAGAGGTTATCTGCAGTGAAAATAAGAATGGCGCCCCATGTTTAAATTATAACCGTGGGCGTTGCATTCACTTTTTCCCACATATAACCTGGGGAATGGTATGAATCTATCGGCTCTCGCCTCGTCTAGTGGTTAATAGCAGGGTAGCCTGGTCTCTCTAGCTTTGGTTGGACGAGAGGCGAGTTACTCCTACTTACTAAAATTCTGCTTGATATGGAAACAAAGGCTGAAGTAGTAAGGGTGGTTACTTAAACTTCACTGGGAATCTACAGGATTATTATACAAATGAAGAATTAACACATCTGTTATACTCACGATAACAATGTAAATCTATATATATATGTGTGTGTGTGTGTGTGTGTGTGTGTGTGTGTGTGTGTGTGTGTGTGTGTGCATATTGCCTGGTACTGGCTGGTACATCAACTCAGTCTTCTTTATGTTGATAGTGAGTCCAAATGCTTTCGCTGTTTCAGAGAATTTATCAAGGATAGTTTGAATGTCTTCTAGACCGTGTGCTAATAGGGTGTCATCATCTGCAAAGAGAAGATCGCGTACCAGCTGCAGACCAAGTTTTGATTGTGCTTTAAAACGTTGCTGATTGTATAGACCTCCACTTGTTCTGAATTCAACATTGACTGCTTCACTTAAGTCAGAGAATGCTTTTTCAAGCATATCATAGCAGAAAAGAACAAAGAGTAGAGGAGCAATAACGCAACCTTGCTTTGTACTGTTGGAGACAAAAAAGGCATTTCCGATTGCTCATTTTCCAGCCTTATAAAAGCTTTCATTTCTTTGTGAAAGGAGATAATAATATGGAGCATTTTTTTCTGGAACGCCTAATTTTGACAAAACTTTCCAAAGAGCAGATCGAGGTAGAGCATCGAAAGACTTTGTGAAGGCTACAAAAACAACAAATAGATACTTGTTTTGTGCTCATGCCTTCTTCTGAGCCTGCCGAATGCAAAAGATCATATCGACGGTCCCTGTGACGGATCTAAAACCGCACTGAGTCTCTGGTAGTTCCGATTCTGAGACATATTCATTAAGCCTATTCTGGATGATATGAGCAAGGCTTTTGCCAGCAACTAAAAGAAGAGATATTCCTCTATGGTTGTCCCACTTACACGTGTTCCCTTTGCACAAATGGACAATTTAAGCATCCTTATACTGTTGTGGCACTTCTCCCTTTTCCCACACAAGTTTGAAACCATTCTAGCAAAGATACAACTTAGGTGGGCTGGTCATGTTGTGAGAATGGTTTGAGCTTAGGCCTCCAAAAAAGTTGCTGTATGGACAGCTAACAAACTACAAGGGTTCACTTGGATGTCCACTGCAACGCTACAAAGAGAGATTGAAAAACAAAATGAAAAATCTCAACTTTGATCTGAAAACCTGGGAATTTCAAGTATCAAAACGAAAGGAGCAGCGTAAGTCATGTTTCATTAAGTTAAAGGGTTTTGAAGACAGTAGACTGAAGCACCGTGATCAGGTTCGTCAGGCTCTGAAGCAGAGACGCCATCACAATCCTGTTTTAACAAATTTCATCTGTCCGTGTGGCCTTGTCGCCCGCAGCACACTTAAGAAAACACAAATGAAAAATGCCTTTCCCTTACCTGATTTTCTCCACAGTAGCCCCTTCTAGCATGCATAAGTTTAAAACGAAAGGAACCATCCACTGCTGACCCTCATTTATCGTTCACAATAGAAGTCCACCATATATATATATATATATATATATATATATATATATATATATATATATATATATATATATATATATATATATATATATATATATATATGTATATTTATGTAAAATATGTATGTACATATATATATGTGTGTGTGTGTGTGTTTGTGTGTGTGTGTGTGTAAATATATAAAAAATAGGAAAGAACTCGTTAGGTAAATAATCATTTTTTAAAAATTAATTATATATCAAAATATATATATATATATATATATATATATATATATATATATATATATATATATATATACGTGTGTATATATATATATATATGCAATTTTTTTATATATATTATTTATATATATATGCGCGGTACTTTTTGGAAAGCGCTCAATATCATTGATAGAGCTAACATATTGAGTTCAATTGTTTGTCTGACGATCGCAAATAGCGTGAAACCCAGTGTCACAAACTCACATCAATCCAACTATATATATATATATATATATATATATATATATATATATATATATATATATATATATATAATGACATTCACTTTCGTTTATTAGAGATTGAGCTTTATCACTCATGTCCATTAAATTGCCAGACTTTCCGTTAAACTGATGAATATTTATGAGGATTCCTATAGTGATTAAAAAAATTAAAATTAAATACTTGCGGATTTCAATATAGCCGAAGATGTTATAGGAGGGGATTTGCTTTTACGTTTAACGCAAATCAATATTTGACAGAATTGGTAAAGGAATAGTTATCAGAGAATTGTATTGGTCACTTGAGTTCAAATTCTGTCCTCGTCTATTGCTTTCACAATCGCAGTAATACGCTCAGGAAATAATGTATCCATCTTTTCTCACAACCCTGCTATGGATTAAATAAGAAGGTATATTGAACTGTCTCGCCTAGAGTGGCTAACAGAATTAAAATTCTACGTAGTGGTGAAAACATACCAGCATTTTCCTAATAAATCATCGTATTTCACAGATAATAAATAAAAGCAATATATGGAAAACCATGACAGTTTCAGTCAGGAAGAGGCATGAGAGTTAAAGCTTATATTGTGTACTCTAAATATTGGACTTTAAACGTGCAGCAGAAATAAAGATAAGGGCATGGACAGTTTCTAATAGCCTCTTCATGAGCCCAAAATTTAACATGGTGGATTTGCCCCAAATTTGCTGAATACTATTGGCTTTGCAACCGCGAGCATAATACCTTGCTGTCCTTCAGTATTACTTTAGTGTAACAGTAGATAATTCTTGATAGACGGATCTCCAAGGAATACGTGATACTAGATCTATATTATATTACACTCTGGACCCAATTCATTGAAACAACCGCTTCAGTTTGCTTTCTTTCAGCATACGGTCAGTTTTAGAACCCCTGGTGTGAGAGGGTGTAATCAGTATCTATTTTTTCCTCAGATTAGGTCATTTGCTGTGGTGTGCACTAATATGAATCTCTTTTCGGGGTGTATGATGAAATTTGTTTGGCCTTAAAACATATTGCGTCATCCGTGATTGCATCAGATTTTTATCCCGCCCAGATTGTCTCGACTGTCGATTAGTTGTCCTACGGTCATTGTCTGTGATGGACGTTACTCCAAGGAAGCGTACGAAAATTTGCCCGAATACACTGGCAAGCCTCACCTGTGAGCAAATCACAGTACGATAGACTGGCCCGAAAACTCTCCTGATGTAAATGCAATCAAGAATTTGTGCTCAATCTGCAAGGAACGACTTCATGGAATGGACATACGTAGTACTAATAAGTGCACTGGATCATTTTTCATTGGGAAAATATAAAAAAGTAAATAACAGAATTATACTTTTTGTTTCAATTAATTTACACAAGGGTGTAAATCCGAAAATTATCTGACTTTTGCAACAATTTCTAGATCAATGTATTTTCACCGCAAAAATACGATGATATTTTATTGTCATCTGATAACGCAAGAAAATATGTTAACCCTTTGAGCCTGACCACCGCTTTACCGGTGGTAGGGAATATGACATAATGCCGAGCCACCGGTTGAACGTTGGCAGAGAAAATGACTTCATGCCCAGCCACCGGTTGAACAGTGGGTAAACATTTGTAACTATTTTATATCTACCGTGAAACATGACATAACAATTATTTGCGAATTTTGACTCGGGAGCTCAGTCAGAAGGGTTAAAATTGTTCAAGAACTCAGGGCTAAAAAGGTTAAAACTGTTCAGAAAAGCAAGGCTCAAAGTGTTCAAATTGTCCAGAAACGCAGGGCTCAAAGTGTTAAAATTGTTCATGAACGCAGGGTTCAAAGGGTTAAAATTGTTCAGAAACGCAGGGCTCAAAGGGTTAAAATTTTTGCAAAACGCAGGGCTCAAAGTCTTAAAATTGTTTTGGAACGCAGGGTTCAAAGGTTTAAAACTGTTCAGAAACGGAGGGTTCAAAGTGTTAAAATTGTTTTGGAACGCAGGGTTCAAAGGTTTAAAACTGTTCAGAAACGCAGGGCTCAAAGTGTTAAAATTGTTTTGGAACGCAGGGTTCAAAGGTTTAAAACTGTTCAGAAACGGAGGGTTCAAAGTGTTAAAATTATTCAGAAACGCAGGGCTCAAAGGGTTAAAACTATTCAGAAAAGCAGGTCTCGAAGGGTTAAATTATTCAGAAAAGCGGGGCTCAAAGTGTTAAAATTTTTCAGCAACGCAGGGCTCAAAGGGGTAGAACTTTTCAGAAAGGAAGGGCTCAAAGGGTTAAAATTGTTCAGGAACGCAGGGCTCAAAGTGTTAAACCAATATTTTGATGGATTAAAAAATATAATTTAAGTATCAAAAAGTCTTTTCTCTTAATAATAAGTTAAATATTTTAAGGATAAAATTTTGTTTTTAATAAGTATTGGGGCATTTTCCGTCATGCATGATCATTTTTAGCGAATTTTTGGATGTACATATATATAAGTAGCCATCGAAGTCTACACCCAGTGGTGACAGTCTGTTTCATGCTTTGAACCTATAAAAGTCTCTGGGATCATTAACACTGTTGGTGTGAATCTGTGTTGTGCAAGCATGGAATTTGCTGACATCATAACATTTTTGTGGATGTGTGTCTAGTGTTATGGTGATTTTCTAAGCCTAGCTTAAAAGTGGCACAAGGCCGAAAGTATGGCGACACCCACTGAGGATCGAACTCACTTTTCCGCCGTAATTGTTCTAGTGAGACAAGTTTGTTAACCATTTCACCACGACGAAGTTCGTAATCGTTTTCTAAGTGTAGTTCAGATGTGATACAAGGCCGAATGTGTGGAGCACCCAGTGAGAATCGAACTCACTACTCAATTGCAGTTGATCTAGCAAGACTAGCTTGCTAACCATTCACACAATGTAGAAGTGCCCAAGTGTCAGGTGTAATGGATAGCTACTCGTATTGAGTAAACGAAGAGCTGAGTTCGAATTCTAGAGAAGTTTGTTACGTTTGATGAAGAGGCAATACTGTTGTGAAAGGTATAAAGCCATCTCTTCCTCGTATGAATTAAATCACTGAGTAGACTGGGCTTTCAAGCCATGATTAGTAACCAATCTTGGAGAAGAACAAATACAAAAACTGTAACCGTCGATTGGTCATACTAGTTTAACGAATCGACAGCCATAACATGACCTCGTGAATCTCCTATTTTGGGTGCCATTCTCTACACTCGCTTCCCGATTTAGGCCATTGCTCTTATCACGAAGAGATACAGGTAAATATAAGTCATCTTTGTTGATTTAATTACTTTTAGTAAGAAGTCCATTAGTCACTGATTATGTTCCGTCTTTCTCTGTCCCGTAGCAAATTAGGTTTCGTAGAGACATTTACTGCAACCATAGTAATAATGGTGACAGACAGAGCCCAACCCTGTCTCCAGGCTGGTTTTGAATTCAGTGTATTCCTACTTCTAGCTTATTTGCCGCCTCTAGGCAAGAAAATCCAGTCTGTCCTGTTATTTAATCCATAACAAATGGATTCATATCTTTTCCCAGTGCAAAGTGAACAATAAATAGAATTGAGCGGGAATTGAACTCGACCCACCTAATTCACATTTCGCGCCAATACCATTACACACTTCGCGCCACTTTAGCTGAAATGGCAGTAAAACCCCTCAAAACTCCAAGAAACTTCTTGGGATTCTAATTGTTGTCAATAATGTCGTTGTCTGTGTGATTCCAGCTATCCCCCTAGTCACTAGCTACTCCACTGTTTTCTTCAGGATCATCCTAGTGTTCTGATAATTACTGGTACAGCTCTGTTTTATATTTCACAACTACATAAGATCTCTAGTAAGATAATGATCTCCCTTTCCATTGTCTCTCAGCTCTACATTATCAGCAGCAGTAGCAGCATCCCCTTGAGTTTTGTAATAGTAGGGGGGGATCTGAATGCAGATGCAACAATAAATTTCCTCCACAAAGGTCTTTCAACGACAGCCATCGGCAATTCTGGTATAGTCATAGCTGTCCATTGTTTCACATCGTCCAACCAGTTTTTTTACGTTGACGTCTACATGACATGATGGTCTTGCACAGACTGTCGCGCCTTGTAATCTGTCTAAACGATGCCATTTTAATCCGTTTGACAGTGGCGAGAAGAGGTTCCTGGTGGCCCACAAAACTTCCAATCCTTTTCCGCACAAACTCATTGGTTTTATCTTCCCAATAGAAAATGCCAAGGAGTTTTTTCATGCATTTATTCTAAAACACTTGGCTCCTTCTCTATCTGTTTCTTCCAAAAGTGTCCACTTTTCACATCCATACAGAAGAATGGAGACTAGCAGTGATTTGTACAGTCTGTACTTTGTTTGAAAGCTGATTTTGCTCCTCCATATTCTTGCCTAGTTGGCCATCGCTGCCATGGCTGCGGCAATCTATCTAAACTATGGTCAGCCTTAAAAGCAAAATTCATTTATTCCATGTAATTAGTTAAATACAATGTAGCCAAGTGATCACCAAGTGATTTCAAAATTTAATAACTCCTTTATTTTTTAAATTCAGTTCACAATCCCATGGTATTTTATAGAGTAGTTATGGGATAAAATAAGTCTTGATAGAGAAAGATTTCGTCTTTCAAGTAACTTTCTCTTTCAGCTTCGCACGAATGTGAGCTTTTTAAGGCATTCTTCAACACAGATTTCGGTGTTTCACGCTCATGTGCTCTGATTGCCGTCTGAATGTTATCCTTCAGTTGTTACTATATAATAATTGAGCTTGGAATAGAGCGTGGCCCAAAGTTCAGCAAGGAGTCTGAAAGTTTAATAATGTTTTGTGTGACACTATTTAGCTATGGCAATTGGTTAACTAATTAACCATAGAAATTAAAACAGGAAAATACTGACAACGAAAAAAGTGATACCCCAATAATTTTATTTATTTATTTAGTTTTTTTACTTAAGAATAAAATCGAGTTACTTTCTCAAAGACCCGTAAATTGGGGTAGACAGTGGACTCGGAGAAAGGCCATATGCGAGCTTTTGACAATTGATTAATGATGTTTGTAAAAGTGCTTGCCGAGAAAACACGAGATTCAGAAAAAAAGCGTTGAGATATCAGGTTGGAGGCCATATATTCATTGTAAAAATTTCGGCATGAGAAAATATTCCGATACGGGGTAGAGAGAATTAATATTATTTACTTTTCCAACATGTCGTCTTCAGTACCGACAGGTTAAGTCGCCATATGTTGATTATAAAATTTGGGCATGAGAAAAATATCTCGGTAGAATTGCCGAAAGAATTTTTTTTTTTCAAGAAGCCAAGGGTTCCAGTAAACGCTAACTTCATGAAGGGAAGACTTTGGCAGACTTTGATAATTGATTGATGGAGTTGGTAAAAAGTGCTGGTTAAAAAGACGCAGAGCGACCAAAATATCTGAGAGATTTTAAGTGGCAATGTGTGATTCGTAAAAATTTTGCCCGATGGGAAAGGGAATTTTGTAAACAATATTCTGGGTTATAATTTTAATGAGGCCCATCACATTGTTATTTAACATTTTTTTCTCTTTCTTTCAGGTATTTTATGAAGAAGACTTTGGAAATTAATCATATAAAAATAGAAGTCTATACAATGAACACAGGTAATGATTTTCTTCTACCGAGTATCAATAATTGAAACTCAGTAAGCATATCGTCACCATTACAGTGTGGGAGATTCTCTGAGTTTTGAGAGTAAAAGATCAGTAAGGCAGACTACGTTCGGAGAGGATTGAAGGGTCGTCCTTGGCATGACGATGAAGTGCATCCGAAGCTTGAAACCACCTTTTAATTGCTGTTGTTCCCAGGTCCATCCTGATCCAGAGCGGTAGTACCTGTTAGGGTCCCAGCTATGGGTAAATAGTGAACCCCCAAACTAGGGACAAAACATGAAAATACAAAATGTGCAATCAGAGCACATGAGCGTGAAACACCGAAATCTGTGTTGAAGAATGCCTTAAAAAGCTCACATTCGTGCGAAGCTGAAAGAGAAAGTTACTTAAAAGACGAATTCTTTCTCTACATTAGAAAAATGTACGACTGATACATTTTCATTGTAAATATAAAAATAACAATTGCCAGCAATACTTTATTGAAAGAAAATACCAGCAATACATTTTTTGGAAACAAAAATTACCAAAGCTCACGAGAAAATTAAATTTCGGTATTAAGTCACCGATGAGGAGTTAATATGTCGTAAAACAATCAAACCAAACCAAGAACGAAGGAGTAGTTGAGCGAGTGAAAGAGAGTATCGCAGAAGATTCGAGCACATCAACTCAACGGCAGTCTCGATAATCTGGGATCACTCAGACGTCACTCCAACCTTAAAAGCCTCAATGTGTTTCCATACCACAAGATGGGGTGGCAGCTCGAATGGCAAGGGCCACAGTCCAATTTCTCAGATAAATCTTTGCAAAAAAAGAATAATTTCTTGTGACTGCGGTATAAACTGTACCCCACGTTCCCTGGACCTGACACACCTTGAATTCTTCCTATGGTACTATGTCAACGAACAGGTTTGTGTCAACAAGACTCTCCAGCAGCAGACGGATAATATTCAGACGGCAATCAGAGCGCATGAGCGTGAAACACCGACATCTGTGTTGAAGGATGCGTTAAAAAAGCTCACATTCGTACGAAGCTGAAAGTGAAAGTTGCTTAAAAGACGAAATCTTTCTCTATCAAGACCTATTTTAACCCATATCTACTCTATAAAATACTATGGGATTGTGAAATGAATTTAAAAAAATAAAGGAGTTATTAAATTTCGAAATCACTTGATGACATCTAGGCTACATTGTATTTAACTAATTACATGGAATCAGGCATTCTTTAGTGGAAACAAATATCAAATAAAAAGTCTCTCAGGAAAATGATATGATATACAGTAGAACCTCTGACAACCGGACTAAGATATATTAGGAATTCGTCACAAAGTCAGGATATGAGGGGTTATATTTAGATTAAAATAAAAGAACTGAAATCAGGTTTAACATATATTTTCAATGTTTTATAGTAAACAAAATAAGCCCAATGGTGAGTGAAATAAAATGGAACTGATTTAAAAAAAGAAAGAAAGAAAATATGTAATGTTAATGAAAATTCATTAAATTAATTATGCCATGTATGCAAAACAAATAATATAACGAGGATGTTTTAATTGCCGTTGCATGATGATTCTTTCTCTTCTAATGTCATTCTCAACTTTTTCCGCATTTCGTTTTGCTTTTGTTCTTGAAATTTTTTAAACGAAAGACACTTTTTAACTCTGCGTGCGCTATTGCAATCGTCATAGCTGAATGCTGGCTTTCTTTCCATAAAACTGGCAGCCTTTTCAACAGCTTTTTCTATATCAGTCCAGGTTTCATGACAATCATGCATCTCGTTGCTATCTTGTTGCAGATGTGTCTCGTTGTCATCCGTTCCTCTTATTTCAATCATCTTTTGCACCAATACAAGTCATTTGGGTGAAATAATCATTAGTAATTCAAATCAGTTATATATCACCCAAATAGTTCAAATATACACATCAAAATCATGTCCGGATATGCGGGATTCCGTATATGAGGCACTCCGGATATGAGATTCTACTGTATCTTGCTTCTCTAATAATAGGGAAATCTGATATTCGGAGGGAATTTTGTGTGTAATTCTCTAGGTGATATTTTGGTCATTTTTACTACCATTGGCCTGTGAGATCAAAATATAGTCATTTGAACTGGTTCCGATGGATCACATTCCCTTTACAGTCATACGGCTTCTATGCCTTCTGGATCACTTGGTAATATTGATCAGTATTATTTAATTTGATATCCTCTAAGATGTTACTGCTAGGTGAGCACAAGAAAGAAGCAGTAGAAATTACCAGGACAAATAATGAGACACTCGCAAGACATATTGAAGGCAAGAGGGACAAACGAAGGCAGTGAATAACCTACCTAACGAGCTCTTGTAAATGGTTGGCAGAGCAGGGATTAGGAGAGATAGCTAAAAGACAAAATTTACTAAGAGCCACGAAGGACAGAATACAGCGGCGAGACATTAAGAAAGACCTAGTGAAGGGACAGGGTGCACAGAATAAAAAGTTCATCATGATTATCAAATTCAGCTTAGAAGCACAATACCTTCCTCAGGAAATGAAACGTTGCAAGCAGTACTGTCACTTCCCCACTCTAAAAGATGTCAGGTATCCGCGTGGCGCTCTACAAGGCAGAAAGCTTCAAAGAAATAGTTCCGAGTGCGCCATACAGAAAAAGGGACAAGTCCGGCTGTTGCTTGGTATAATTCTCTAATTTTGCCTAACAAGGTCATACAGGCTCTGTATTTAAGCCTGCTCTGCAAGCACGATGTTCTTCTCCCAAGGTCTATCAGGACCCATTCCCGGACATTCTTGTGTACAAGGCTGCTATCTAAGCGTCCGATATTTATTACTATTATTATTATTATTATTATTATTATTATTATTATTATTATTATTATTATTATTATTATTATTCGTGTCACAATACACTAGTGCATTCGGTAATGCATAAAACAACCGATTTCTTTGCCGGTATTGAGAAAGTTCTGTAACATGTGAATGTTAGAAGATAGGGTCATTGTCAAGATAGGATCCTTCATAAGTACCTTCAGGAGTTCTATTCTATTAATCATTGAGTACGAGGTATAATTTCATATTGTACACAGACACACACACAAACACACACACACATAAATATATATATATATATATATATATATATATATATATAATTTATATATCTGCCACACTTTGCTCGTATATATCTATCGATCTCTACATCTCTAAATTTAACTATTTCGTTCTTTCTTGTTTAGCCAGTTCATATATATATATATATATATATGAGTGTGTGTGTGTGTATATATATATATATATATATATATATACAATAAAAAGACTTAAACACTAATATTCCATGGTCATAATTTATTCCATTGGAATCGTAAGAACGATCCAATTGTATATATATATATATATATATATATATATATATATATATATATATATATACAAGACTTGTTTGCCTTTATCGATCTATTTCAATCTGTTTATATCTATGTATCTAGCCAGCTAGCTTGATGTGTCGGCATGTGGCCAATTTTCTTCATATCTATCATTCTATCTATCTATCGGTATGTGCATATATATATATATATATATATATATATATATATATATATATATATATATATATATATATATACACGTACATATATATATATATATATATATATATATATATATATATATATATATATGTATTGCTCTACATTTGTATTCATCATTTTTGTATAGATATACATATATATTTATATATATATATTGCTCTGCTGTATATTGAGCACTTTTTTAAAAAGTAAATGCTACGAACTCTGGATATTTACTACATTTGTTCTTCTTATTTGCATACATACATATATATATATATATATATATATATATATATATATATATATATATATATATATATATTTATATATATATATATGTATATATAAACAGATAGATAGAGAGAGAGAGAAGAAAGAGTCAGTGTGAGAGAGTTTGTTCTAACTACTTCAATCTGTTCATATATATTATATATATATATATATATATATATATTATACTTATACATATATGTATATATTTCATATCTCTCTACGTAAATATATTCATATCTATCTATCTTTGTCTGTTTCTAAGTATCTATTTCTCTCTGTTTGTTTCTGTTTATATAAGTCTATTTCTTTCTATCTATCTATATATCTATCTATCCCCTCAGTATGTCTGCTTGCTAGTTTACGCCTCTGCGCAACTCTTCAGTTAATCCCTATATGTTTATATGAAGTTATGCGAATGTCTCTGATTCTACGCGCCCACATATATCATTATATATATATATATATATATATATATATATATATATATATATATATATATATATATATATATACATATATGTATGTATATATATATACATATATGTATCTATATATATATATATATATATATATATATATATATATATAAATATATGTCTGTGTGTATATCTGCGTATGTATATATATAAATCGTTTTGATTATGTGGGTGGCTGTGCGCATGTGTGTTTGGGTACGTATGGCGTTGGTGGGGACGGGTGAAAGTTAAATTTCAACATCTAACCAATGTATGCAAATCAATGGAATTTGCCCCCAACATTCATTCTCGTGAGGTCTTTGCTGAGAAGACATGAGTCATAGCCACATCAGATGCCAATGTATTACATAATGCAGTGTGACTCACACGAAAATGTTGTCACTCTGTCCTCGAAATAATCATTGCTATGCACGCGACATTTCCCTCCATACCACGCTGAGTACAATGCGATTTATATAACATAATATAACATAATCTAATCTAAGATTTTTTTTTTCTTATTCCAACATGCTTACTTCCCGGCGTTTATACTGGCAAGTGTGTAAAATCAGTGTGAGTGTCACACACACACGCACGCACACACATGTATAGATGCATGCACATACATACGCACGAAAAGGTGCAATCACAACCATCAAATTTCTGCATATATATATATATATATATATATATATATATATATATGAGTAAAGAAATTGCAGCCCCACAACATCAGCATCAGTATACACGCACAAAGCTGCAATCATACACATGCACAATGCGCACAGAATCAGACTGTGTTTACATATATATATATATATATATATATATATATATATATATATACATATATGTATATATATATATATATGTATATATGTATATATATATATATATATATATATATATATATATATATATGTATATATATATATATATATATATATATATATATATATATATATACCGCTAAACATATGTATCTCTTATATCTGTGCACCTCTCTTAACTATCAATCTCTCCATTTCTCTATTTGTCCCCCTCCTTCTCTCTCTCTCACTCCCCCTTCTCTCTCTCTCTTTAAATATATATATATATATATATATATATATATATATATATATATATATATATATATATATATATATATATATATATATATATATATATATATATATATTCTCATTTATCTAAGCGTTATATTTATTGGGTAGAGGTTCGATTCGTGACCGGATTTACATATTCCTTAATAAAACTTTAGATACCTAGACCGGTAAATACTAAAGTTACTGTCAATAGTAAAAAAAAAAAAAAAATTCAGAAAACGTGTACCACCGAAATTTAATTTGTAATAAAAAAACTCATTGTAATATAAAAACTCTTAATTAATATATATATATATATATATATATATATATATATATATATATATATATATATATATATATATATATATAGCTGGCGATTCGTATTCGAGGATACCCGTCTACTAGGGCGGCTTGTCAATCCCGATTGCAGAGGCAATATATATATATATATATATATATATATATATATATATATATATATAGATAGATAGATAGATAGATAGATTTATGTGTTTTGTGTGTGTGTGTTGTCTGAAATATCTTCCACATGGATGAAATTATGTACTTTGACATTCAGTGACACGTCTCCGACGCTTATGGAGACCATACAATGGATGGGAGCATAGTTAAACATTTGCTTATATATTTCAGCATATTTGTTGTAAAGACAGCCCCTGAAAAAAATATGTCTTTTTATTTTAATATGGTGATAAATATAGTGTTTTTGTTGTTGTTGTTGTTTTTTTTTTTTTCGAGTCTGGAGACTTTGTCCAACCGTTCCTTGCATTTCTGGTACTATATAGGGAAATAAATAAGAGGCATTAATTTTAGAGCAACCTGGGCCACACTGGTCACATCTTTTGCAAAGAACGTTAATATTTGCTACATTTGAACGGGTATTTATTCCATCTCTACAAATAAGATTGCCCTATTTTACGCCGTATAAACGGGGGGGGGGCATGCTAGAGGAACGGATTGAGGAAATCAGTGAACAACCAAGTTCGAATTCCACATGAGATGTTACATTCGCTTATGTGCTAATACGACTTGTATAATATAATTTATAAAAGTTATAATTGCAACTCTTCTTCTCACCGCCGTTGATATATAGTAGGGCAGACTGGATTCTACAGCCTTGGATGGTAACCAGTCTATGAGAAGGAAAACTCTGAATTCAAAAGTGTACATAGCACTGGCGGAGCATATACTCTGCAGCTAAAGGAAAAAAATCGTTCGCATTCACTCGATAGTCCCGACTACGGCTGGCTCCTTTTAAAACACACTTATATCGTAAACTTTAGACTGACAGTCAGCTTGCACCCTCCACGGCAAACATCGGGGTTGGCATCAAGTTTACTAATCCCCATAAACGCAAACTGAAATATACAGTACAACTTTCATAAATTTATCAAACTAAAATTACTGTAGATCATGCTGGTACATGCATCTCACACACACACACACACACACACACACACACACACACACACACACACACACACACACACACACACACACATATATATATATATATATATAAGTATGAATGCATAGGTAGATGAAATAAATATTAAAAATAAAACGTCGCCTTCTACTCAAATACAGGTCACCACGAAAATTAACGTTTGAATTTCGTCGTGTGAAATAGGCCTATTACCCATATGAGGTAATTTTGGATTTTTGTGTGTACTATATATATATATATATATATATATATATATATATATATATATATATATATATATAAAGTGAACATAGAAGTCAACACTTAGAGGCGACAGTCTTTTTCATGCTAGATGCAATCGTCGGGCCACGAGTGCTGTTATTTTTCTCGGCTATTTATATATACGGGACTATATATATATATATATATATATATATATATATATGTAAAAAAATTAAAAGTAATGCAAGCCTTATTAATAAAAAAAAGCCATCACTTAATAATATTAACTATGAACACGGTCACAATGTGTTGTATTCGAAAAATCTCTATAATACCAAAAACATACACACTATGCACACACTCAGTTAAACAGAAAAAATAAAATCATCCTTGATAATGGCTAAAAGTATAGCTGAAAGTGCTCGGAATTATAGACTATTTAGACAGTTTCTACACACTCTGTGTCCAAAAGTGAAGACAATTGTTCGAACACAAGAAAAATTAAATAAAAAACTTAAGCACCTTGCCTGTCGTTTTAATGAAACATGCATAAGTGAAGGATTGCTGCCTTAATGTATATGTATATATATATATATATATATATATATATATATATATATATATATATATATATATATATATATATATATATATATGCTTGTGTGTGTATGTGTATGTGTGTGTGTGTGTATGTATGTGTGTGTATCTCACTTTGAAAACGACCGACAAGGGAGATTTAATTTATCTTTTATTGAGATTTTCCAGCAGTCTACCATTTTTCCTTTTTAAGGGGTTAAAGAATATAGGAATTGGTCGTAGTTATAATTGTTCCGAGCGCAGTTAAGGGTGTGTTTTTGGATGGTGAAATTCTGTATGTGGCTGCTACATAGTAATTTTACAGTGTAGAGTTTTTAGAGGTTTGTATGCTTCTTTGTGGTCACGTGCTGTGCGCGGCCATTTAACCGGGGCAAGACACCTATTTTTGCCAAGATTAGATTGCTGAAAAACTCAATAAAAGACTAATTAAATCTTCCGTGTCGGCGTTTTTCGATGAAAGATGCATGAAAGAAAGTCCGATGCCCAAATACACATAAATATACATATAATATATATATATATATATATATATATATATATATATATATATATATATATATATATTATGTTAATATATATATATATATATATATATATATATATGTATATATATATATATATATATATATATATTATGTTAATATATATATATATATATATATATATATATATATATATATATGTATATATATATATATATATATATATATTAAAATAATAGGAAAAACAATGAGATATATAATTCAGAGTTCTTAGCATATATTTTATTTATATTTAAAAAAAAAACAGAGCTCGATACAACAGTAAAGCATAATGTTATAATTGGGTTTTTCATTATATAATCATCGCCACACCGAAATTTCCATGTTTCAAATCTGAAACGTCAATTTAAATTCAATCATACAAATTAAACTTAAAATACAAGGTTCCGTTCTATTATTAAGCGATGCCAAGAATAACTTTTTAGAACTTAATTTATAAAGTCCAAACATAAGATTTAACTTATTTAGAAAACTCATGTATCTAATATATTGTAGCAATCAAATTGTTCAAGTCAAGGTTGGGGCTGGGATATCTTTATAGCAATGATAAAAAATATAAATTTGTGATAGTGTCTATGTCCCAACACATCGTCCGGGTTTCAATAGCAATACTTTTGGCATTATTATTTTTAGTTTTTTATTTAATTTTTATTATTATAAATTTCAATTACGATTTTTCAAAAGGGGCATTCAAATATTACTTAGTCGCATTTTTAATATCTATATGTTTATTCGTACCGACTTAAGATATTATATTTAATTTATTTACTAATTGAGCACATATATGATGATGTTAAAATTAATATATTACAATCTAATTATGTATTCATAAACTGTTTTATTTATAATCAAATATAAATATGTTAGTTTAATTTTTTAAAAATAGCTATTAAATTATGAAAAAAAAATTACTGTTAGGGTTTTATTGGTTTCTTATATATACATATATACATATATATATATATATATATATATATATGTGTGTGTGTATGTGTGTGTGTCTGTGTGTGTATACATGTATGTGTGTGTGTGCGTATAGCTAAAGGAGAGGACTATAAATAACCGTAGAAATCGGCCATAAAACCGTTAGAAAGGGCGGTTTCCCATCATCCCACACTTGCTCACGGAGGGTCGCCTTAAGTGTGATATTGACAGCCTGTATGTCGGGTTTATTTTTCACTTTGTATATCTACCAATTCTCTCACGAGCATGTTTTTTTCCATAACTACAGCTATTTTTATGCACTCATGCACCCCCCCATATATATATATATATATATATATATATATATATATATATATATATATATATATATATATTCGTTTCACCTTTTGAAAGTGAAGTGTGAAGATCCGGAGAAAAATAAAATTGTCTGGTGAAATAAAATATTACAAATAGAGTCTTAAAGTGGTCTGTTTTCTTTAAATTAAATTATATATATATATATATGTATACATATATATATATATATTATTAATGCTCTGTAAATTTACATTGAGCACTATTGTGTAAAAATAAAAATATCTATAAGAACACCGGATTTTATATCTTACTGTTCTTTCTTTTTATTTATATATATATATCTATAAAAGTCAGTTCAGCCTGATGACCCCATGTGGCGAAACCTAGGTGGGTAGTACTTGGTTCATTAGGATTTTTTTTTTTTTTTACTTTTGTTCTACTTAGTGTATCGAGCACTCTTCGTTTTAACTTATTACTCGCTGGATTTTCTCTTTTTACCAGAAATTTAAGGTACTGGACGATTTCTTTAGCCCCATTTGGACATTTCTGGTGCTTTGTTTTTTTTTTCAATTTTCCCTCTTTATGCACATATCTATCTAAACACACACACACACACACACACACACACACATATATATATATATATATATATATATGGGTCCAGACACCTTAACTCTTCATAACTTAAAAAATTATGTTAGGGGTCTCGGCTCTCGCTTTTGAAACATGAGAACTCTTATGTAGCGGAGGAATCATATTTTTAAAAACTAAAAATATTATTATAATATATATATATATATATATATATATATATATATATATATATATATATATATATATATATATATATATATATATATATATATATGGTGTTGATTATATATATATATATATATGGTGTTGATTATGTGGGTGGTTGTGTGCATGTGTGGGTGGTTGTGTGCATGTGTGTGTGTCTGCGTGGCTTTGGTGGAGAAGGCTGGAAAGTAAATTTCAACAATACCATTCATATTTATAGGGACCTCTAAAAAGAAAGCGATGCCTAATGTTTAAAATGCAGTTTAATAATGAAAAATCTATCTTGAATTCTTTATTTTAGTTTTAATTGCAGACTAATAGAACAAATCCAATAAGCAATATATTTTGCTGTATTTTAAATTGAATTTACACTGATTGTAAACGAATTTATTTATCTGGTCATGTGCGAAATTGATCAAATCGTCCATATTGACAAAACTTGCTAAAACTCAATATAATTATCTTTACTAAAAAAAGAAATAATGAATAAAATGTACTTTGCTCAAAACATATTTAAGAGAAATTAGTTGATTTAAAGTCGAATTAATCTGAATTAAAACAAATATTACTTCCTTTCAGTTTAAAATATAGCAGAAAATAATTTTTAACAGGAAAGTTGGTATTTGTATGAGGTATTGACACATTTTTTTTTGTTTTAAGCATTTCACCCCAAGCGAGGCGGGAGAGCCACTGGTTCGCAGGGGTTTTACATAAAGTGAAGGTGAGAGAGAAACTCTAAAAGGGGGGATTGAGGAAAGCAAAAAAGATGAATGGGATTCAAGATATCAGAAGATGGCGATTGACGTTGCATTTAAATTTTGGAAGATTTTAGCTTTCAGTGAAGCAAGTAAACGGAAGGGAGTGCCACAGGAGGGATGTGCGAGAAAATAAACTGTTGGAGTAGAATTGGCGGTTAATTTTAATTATTTCAACAAGAAAAGGGTAGGACCTAAATGTCAATCTAGTAGGTCACTTAAACTCATGTAGTCTGTGTACCAGGGGAAAGGCTATTCAGAGTAGTTGCCATGAAAATCTTTGTAGAAAAGACGGGGGTGGCCACGTCATCATTTATCGAAAACCTGACGTTTGGGAAATTTATCTATGGAGGGACATATTTGCTGTAAAATTACATGACGAATACAACATTTTTAACTGCCAAGTAATCTGTAAAATTTAAAATATTTTAAGTAATTTAATATTTTATTGAATTTTAGGTACACTGATTTTATAGTCTTAATTAGGAAGCAGCTTGTTGAAGAAATATTAGAAAATTACCAAAAAATTTTACATTTACTATAGTTACCGCTCGTATTTTCTGGTAATTACGGTCGTCCATACACAACATTACCAGCAAATTCTCTTCTTAAAATACTAGCTGACGATGAATTGAAATTTTTTCATCCATTATTCACAAAAAATAATTGTTTATAAGACGGTATCCATAATATATTTTAATTATAAAACCCAATCAAAACTTTTCTAATTACATAATGTATTATTTTTATTGCATTTTCTTATTTTACGATTCAGAATAGATTTTCTGTAACTGGGATTTCTGTTTGATAAAATAAATTTACGAATTAAATTCTTCGATGTCTTGTAGTTATAACTAATATAAAAAAATTAAAAAAAGAATTCCTCAAAATTTCATAAAATTAAATAAGTTAGAGAAACAGATGTAAAAAAAACATATATTTACAAAGATTTTCTAAAAAAAACAAGAAATATTTCATAATTAATTCTATGCCTTTTTGAATAAGACTTCAAAGTATCATTAAAATCCGACACTTATCTGATTTTTGTAAGAATTTACAAACCAATGTATTTTTCACGGCAAAAAAACGATCAAATTTGTCATATTAATTTAGGGTCCCCGCCAACTTGACACCAGAAAAACAAAATTTTTAACCAAGGTTCTTAAAAAGATTTAAAAAATACAATTTAATAATCAAGAATATCCTAGATGTTTCCTCTTGATAATAACAGAAAGATTTTGACAATAAAATATTTTTATTAAATTTTGGGCTTCTTTTCATCACGCATGGTGATTTTTCACCGATTCTTTGGAGGTACCTATATATATATATATATATATATATATATATATATATATATATATATATATATATATATATATATATATATATATATATATATATATGTCTGTGAGGGGGTGTATGTGGGTAGGTGGGTGTATGATCTGTGTGCGTGTTTTCGCCAACTGTAAATTTTCTCTGCTTTCTGTATGTGAAATTAAAAAAAATCTGTTCCCACGTACACACACATATCTATATATTATATACAGCTTATTACTATAAATGCTATACCTAATGAGTACCCTTGTTTAAGAAGATATCACTCTTTATATATTTATTTATTCAATTATTCGCTTATAAAAAAATACACCGAAACTGGCATCAACCAACCTGAGAAATCGAAATCATATTAGAGAAGAAATTGTGTTTGTCACCAAATTTTCTTTTATAAGGCTTTACTGATTAAATTTTATAAGGTTTTCGATCGCATAGGTCGGTTTGCGTCAGTAACACTAAAAAAAAAGAAAACCCGTATCATCATTATTTTTATAAGAAAAAGTATCATACTAAAACCTCTGTAATTGTTCATATATATATATATATATATATATATATATATATGTATATATATATATATATACATATGGGGGGTGCGTGAGTGCATAAAAATAGCTGTAGTTATGTCAGGCCTGACGATTGCATCTAGCATGAAACAGACTGTCGCCTGTACGTGTTGACTTCTGTGTTGACTTATGTATATATATATATATATATATATATATATATATATATATATATATATATATATATATTAAAGTAAAAAAGAAAGAACAGTAAGATGTAAGATATATAATCCGGTGTTCTTATTGATATTTTTATTTTTACAAAACAGTGCTCAATGTAAATTTACAGATTATAAATATTATAAATTAACTAATTTAAAAATTGGAATATTTAAAGACACAAATATCTGAATGAATGACTTTTCACCATTAAGCTACAGATTTATTTATGTAGATACGTATAATTATAAATAAAAAATGGGACTGAGATGAAGCTAGGTGTACAACAAGGATACATACAGTTCCCGACCTACCAAACTAAAACCAATCCGATACGATGACATACTGATTCTGAGCATTTATTTGAAAATCGTTGACAAAATTTTGAGCTTTCCAATGATTACAGATATTTCACGCAAAATATTATATCAACGTAG
>OZ038487.1:27560411-27592911 GCA_964036315.1 Acanthosepion esculentum
CTGTTACACAGTCTGGACAATTTTGTTGTTACATCCGGTATATATAAACGAGAGATAGAAAGAGTTATAATGTAAACATAGGAATTAACACTACATGGTGTTTTTTAGTTTTTCGTCAGTTGATGGTCTGTAGTTTACTAAAGGAATGAAACTGGCAATGCCAATGCAGTCTTGATTCCAATAACCATGCTGACTATTTATACAACAGCTCTAGCTTGGATATTTAGTTTTCCGCTGTTATAAATAACGCAAATTTTACATCTGACAGTAGATATTTTCTTAATACTTTTATGAATTATTTTTTTTATTTTCTCAAAAAACAAAAAACAAAATGGCTCACGACAATGCTGGCATTGTCCTTAGATCTTACCGTCAGTTCTAGAAGTTCCGATCAATTTCTTGTCATCATCAGGAACAAAATTTACATTTTTTGTCACTAGAGTGGGACATGGAATATATTGATTTAATAAATAAAAATTGAACGAAAATATTTTTCAAAAGAATTACAGTATTATGCGTATGTGTGCGTGTATATATGCGTGTATATATATATATATATATATGTGTGTGTGTGTGTGTGTGTGTGTGTGTGTGTGTGTGTGTGTATTATTGAGATATATGTATACATTTTTTGTCACTAGAGTGGGACTTGGAATATATTGATTTAATAAATAAAAAATGAACGAAAATATTTTTGAAAAGAATTACAGTATTATGTGTGTAAAAAAAAACACAATTACAAATACAATGAAACATGCATTAATATGTATATATATATATATATATATATATATCAGTTTATCATTTGATCATCACATGAAAAATCCTGAGGATAACCAGAGAATGGGAGAAATTCTCTCGAAGCGAATAAAAAAGAGTTTAATCTTTACATATACTTATGCAGCAAAACTGAAACTATATAAAAAGATAAAGGAATAGTTATTGTCTGTTTTCTTCATTATAAAAGAAAATTGCTGTCTCAATAATACACACACACATACACACACATACACACATACACACAAAGACATACACACAGACACACACACATATATATATATATATATATACACGCACACACACACATGTATATATACACACACATATATACACGCACGCACACACATATATATACACACATACATATACGCACACACACACACATACACACACACATATATATATCTTTTTTCATTGATTCTTGTTTCATTAAATAATATAGACAAGTTTTGTCTATTTATTTTAAGTAAATTCATTTCATATTGTCTGATAAACTTAATAACATTATCATTAAAAGACGAAAGAAAATCACCATATTGATACATGTTTTTTTAATCCTAAGCTTTCGGCTTACATAAGCCATGACCAAAGATGGCAATTACATTACAATATATTAAACAATACACAGAGAAAAGAATAATGATAGTATGTTTTTGTTGCATGAAAAATTTCCAAGCAACGACAAACTCGTGTATACGAGACGCGGAAGCGAAAATAGCAGCGCAGCTCCTGACGTCACACATGACCACGCGAGAGTGACAACGAGAATTATTAGATTGCATTAAAATACAAGTATTAATATGGCGATTTTCTTTCGTCTTTCAATGGTAATTTTATTAAGCCTATCAGACAATATGAAAGGAAATTACTTAAAATAAATAGACAAAATTTGTCTATATTATTTAATGAAACATGCATTAATATATATATATATATATATATATATATATATATATATATATATATATATATATATCTGAGATGAGGTATTGTAATTATTTACACCATTTATATTGTAAGGACAGCTGTCTTCATCTTTGTTGCCATATTCACGACGTTTCGGGCGTTATTCGGTGGACGAATTATAAAGTTCAGTTCGAAATTCCAATCACCTGAAGAAGTCCGGAGCGTACAAGAGCCAAAGACGAGGACAACTGTCCGAACAATGTAAATACTGTACACACACACACACACACACACACACACACACACACACGGAGGACAATTATTTTCTATGAAAATTTCTCGGACATTCAGGCCGGTAAATGTTATTTAATACTGTTTATTATAAACAGAACATTTACTTAAATACTTGTATGTATGAGAAGAATGTTAAACATAAAAATGTCTTTAAATAATTGTCGGACTTTGGCCATTTCATAATGTGTGATGTCATTTGTTAACAATTGATACGCCCTGATCAGTTATGAATGTACGCGAGAGATTCATGGAAGATTGAAGCGTATAAGCAGTAAATTCGACTTTGCCAACCGAATGCTACTCTGTGGCCAAATCGGTTAAATTCACGTCCGGCTATATCACGATTCCGTACACGATACAGGTTCGAATCCTGTCGGAGGACGAATTTTTTTCTATGAAAATTTCTCGGACATTCAGGCCGGTAAATGTTTTTAATACTGTTTATTAAAAACAGAGCATTTACTTAAATACTTGTATCTATAAAAAGAATGTTAAACATAAAAATATATCTTTAAATAATTGTCGGACTTTGTCCATTTCATAATATATATATATATATATATATATATATATATATATATATATATATATATATATATATATATATATATATATATATAATTTATTTATAATCATTTATTCGAAAATTATGACATAAAAATGTTATAAAATCACTACAAAAATAACCATTTTGTTTCAACACTTCTGGTGTCTTATCAAGTGATGATGGTAAATGCAACACCATCACTTGATAAGACATTGAACACCATCAACATTGAACACCATCACTTGATAAGACACCAGAAGTATTGAAACGAAATGGATATTTTTGTAATGATTTTATAAAATTTTTATGCCTAATATTTGAATAAATGATTATATTTACTCTACTCTATATTAAGCACTCTTTTAAGAATAGTATTTGTTGGTTATTGGAATTTATTCCGTATACACCAATCCTATACTTGGATATATATATATATATATATATATATATATATATATATATATATATATATATATATATATAAAAGTGAACATGGAGGTCAACACTTAGAGGCGACAGTCTGTTTCATGATAGATGCAATCGTCAGGCCACCAAACAGTGTAAATGCTAACGATTGTATCTAGCATGAAATAGACTGTCGCCTCTAAATGTTGACTTCTATGTTCACTTTTATATTTACACACGCTCTATCTCTGATATTGAGCACTTTATCCCATAAATATACCACATCTTAAGACTATATTTCTTCATATATATATATATATATATACATAGAGAGAGAGAGAGAGAGAGAGAGAGAGAGAGAGAGAGAGAGAGAGAGAGAGAGAGAGATAATAAAGAAGTTAATGATCTGAATTGAATTAGACCGGGGAACAGTAGTGTTGGCAAAGTGCCCAATGCACATATAAAAGATAAAAATTTAACCTATACAGCTTTTAAGCATAAAAAATTAAATAATCAGCCGATCCCGCTACTTTGGTTTCAGCCTTTTTGGTATGTTCATATATATATATATATATATATATATATATATATATATGTATATATATATATATATATATATATATATATATATATATATATATATATATCGTGTGTAAATTACTCTTTCGCGTAGATTCTAACACATCTATTTATCATCTCTCAGTTGCGCCTCTGTCTTTGGGCAGAGTGCACTCAGGGGAGACTCCGTCAAAGAACAGAGTCACAACAAGGATCGGTGCACGCATCGAGGCCAGCGCAACCGACGGTGGGGGCTCGGGGAATGTTTGTTCCTTGCCCGGGTGTACGCACTCGGGCTCCCCACATGAAACCGAGCTTGTGTCACAACCTGACCTCGGTTGAGGGGGTTTGAGTAAATACATACATACATACATATATATATATATATATATATATATATATATATATATATATATATATATATAATTGTTTATTTACAAATTATAACATAAATATGTTATAAAATCACTACAAAAATAGCCATTTTGCTTCAACACCTCCGGTGTCTTATCAAGTGATGATGTTGAATGTAGAATAAAGGGTTTTAAAAGTTTCAAATTAATTAACGATCCTTCGTAAGTGGAAACGTTGTTACATAAGCAGGAATGACCAATCAAAATACAAGTATACGGGAATTCAAAAAACTTAACAACGAAGTAAGGTTATAATAGCAATTATACCGTATACACCAATCCTAGAATTGGGTATATATATATATATATATATATATATATATATATATATATATATATATATAATTTTATATTTGGACACCAATTTCTCTTTCTTTAAAGATAACTGACACAATACTGCGGTTAATCTTTTTATTCAATTTTTCTCGCATTCGTACAAGTATTTTCTTTTCTGAATATAAAGTGAGTAAGTCATGTATTTTTATATATAGGGTAACCGTGGAAAATAAAAAGACAAGCATTTTCTTCACTATAGATACACATATTCTGTGCGTAAAATATTCTCCAAGCCCACTTTCCTCCTTATAAATTTCTTAAGTTTTTACCCCTTCAGACCCAGTGAAGTTAGTAATATACGAAGAAAAAAAAACAGACTCTGGTATTAGTTAATAGGAGAATTGTAATAACGTTGGATCATAACGTATTTGGGGCAATTGTTGAATATTGTTAGAATTTGGCTGACAATTTTTGCTAGATATTGCATCAACCAATTGCCATTTTTCTTTGAAGAAAAAAATTCAATTCTCTGTAAAACTTCTAAACATACTTCGATCATTTCATGACTGACAATCTCATTGAATTATTTGTTAGGTTCGCTGCTAGAAAATTGAGTTGACTGTGTCGCCATAATTATTACAACGTTTCGGCCGTTGTACCCTCCGGCCTTCTTCAGGTGGTTGGAATGTCGAACTGAACCCTTTATTTAGCTCACTGGGATAGACTGTTCTAGTTCCACGTGCCATGTTTAATGGATGTCAGTTATCAGTTATCTCCTGTTAATTTCCCTCTCAAAGTTCTCCACTGCCTTAGCCGGGTATTGAACTCACACTCTTTGGGTCCTGTCACTGGATCTAACCAACGACTTTATCCACTGTGCCATGTGTAATGGGTTCAGTTCGACATTCCAACCACCTGAAGAAGGGTGGAGCGTACAAAGGCCGAAACGTTGTAATAAATATGGCGACAAAGATGAGGGCAATAGTCCGAATAGTGTAAATAATGTACATAATACCTCATCTCAGAAATATAGACAGATTCTGAAAGGCCGAAACGTTGTAATAAATATGGCGACAAAGATGGGGACAATAGTCCGAGTAATGTAAATAGTGTACATAATACCGCATCTCAGAAATATAGACAGATTCTGAAAGGCCGAAACGTTGTAAAAAATATGGCGACAAAGATGGGGACAATAGTCCGAATAATGTAAATAATGTACATAATACCTCATCTCAGAAATATAGACAAGATACCAGAATTTATCTTACACATTTATAAGTCAACCATTTGTCCAGGCATTTAATATTGCTGTCACATCTGCTATGGTGCATCTGCTATGGTGTATCTGCTATTCTGCATCTGCTATGGTGCATTTGCTATGGTGCATCTGCTATGTATTTAGAGACTCTTGATAAAATATGAAGAAGAATTAGCAACGTCATTGGTCCTGATCTGGCATCTTCACTTCAGTCATCTTTCTCAATGGCGTAACGTAGCTTCCCTGCGACTTTTTCTGTAAATGTTTTCATAGCAATTGTTCTGACGAGTTTCCCATTTTTAGCACACCTTTACGAATTTAAGCGCAGTACTAGATTGGCAGCTATGTCTCATCATTTTTCAGTTGACATTGCTAGATATATCCATAAGTTTTATGCTAACAATGTCTCTTCTCGCCATTATCGTTCGTGGAACTCTATTCCGGCTTCTTGCTTACCAGTAAATTTTAATCTTCAAAAATTAAAACGCAATGTCAATCGTCATCTTCTGTTTCCTTAATTCCTGTATCTTTATTGGCCACTCCCACTTTTATTTTCTTAGATTCTTTCACATTCAGTAACACCTTCAGTAACACCTTAGCGGCTTTATCGCCTTGGTTGGGTGAAATGATTTTTAAAAACTGAAAAAAATGGTTTAAGAGAATAGAATTATAAAATTTTCTGCAAGACAGAAGATGATAGTGAAATAAAATGGATAATTTGCTGTTCGATAAAGTTAATATTATGGGGCGGGGAAGGCCTTTTATTTTTACTTAATAAACCAAATACGCATTATAGATAAAAATTCTTTCTCACACGACCATGCATGCAGTTTCGAAGTTTGCTTGCTTCTGACTTGGTTTCTTGAGTGCACATCGTGACGTTAAGTTGTACTTTGCCAATTGCGCACGTTCCGTTCATAGAGATTATACGAAGACAAATTGATTTTTTTTTTTCATTTTAAATCTATGTGACACAATATGGCATAGCGAAAATCTACGCTTCAGCAGACACTTTTGCATTCTCGTCATCAGTTATTCTATTTGTCTCTGTTTCTCACATACACAATTATTTAGAGATATGACCAGAGGGAGATAGATAAAGAGAGAGAAATTGATATGAATAGACATGCATAGATAGATAGATAGATACATAGATAGATACATAGATAGATACATAGATACATAGATAAAGAACGAATGAAGATAGATATGAACTGAGATATATAGATAGATAGAAACAGACTAAGATAGATAGATAGATAAATAGCTAGCTAGCTAGCTAAATGGAGGGATAGAAAGATAGAAAGAAAGAAAGAAAGAAAGAAAGAAAGAGAGAAATGGGTGGCGATAGATATGAACTGAGGTAGATAGATAGATAGATAGATAGATAGATAGATAGATAGATAGATAGATAGATAGATAGAGAACGAATGAAGATATGAACTGAGATGTATAGATAGATAGGAACAGACTAAGATAGATAGATAGATAGATAGTTAGATAGATAAGAACGAGTGGAGATAGATATGAACTAAGATAGATAGATAGATAGATAGATAGATAGATAGATAGATAGATAGATAGATAGATAGATAGAAATAAAGAAAGAAAGAAAGAAAGAAAAAGAAAGAAAGAAAGAAAGAAAGAACGGGTGTCGATAGATATGAACCGAGATAGATAGATAGATAGATAGATAGATAGATAGATAGATAGATAAGAACGAGTGGAGATAGATATGAACTAAGATAGATAGATAGATAGATAGATAGATAGATAGATAGATAGATAGATAGATAGATAGAAATAAAGAAAGAACGAACGGATGAAATTGAATGAATTAGGATGGGATATATATATATATATATATATATATATATATATATATATATATATATATAGTAATAGATGTCCATTCGCATTCGAGGAAACCCGACTACGAGGGTGGCTAGCCAATCCCTGTTGCAGACGCCTGCTCTGTGTTTTATATTGTAACTATGCTAAGCAGAGATTAGTCACAGTTTCTGGGAATTAGCGTCTTATCAATGTGAACAAAGCCAGCACGCTCAAGCCCTCGGTCATGATGACTTGTGACTTCGTGCTAGCACAGCTATAGACTGCCCCCAAGGGTTTCGTTCACACAATTTCACTCACAAGTTTTTATCAACCCGTGGTCTGGTTTTCAGTCACTTCCCAAAGGTACCGCACGCTGCGATCGACCCCTCCATTTTGATAACATTCTGATTAAATCAGACAAATCGACCAACGTGGGATTCGAATCCGGGTCTCATATTCAGAATGCGAACGTTCTAAGCACTCGGCCACATGCCCATATATATATATATATATATATATATATATATATATATATATATATGTGTGTGTGTGTGTGTGTATGTGTGTGTGTGTGTGTGTGTGTGTGTGTGTGTGTGTGTGTGTATGCTGAGGGAGATAGAGGCATAGATATGAACAGATAAAGTTAAGATAAAGTCGGAAATATTTCAGAGCATTTACTTAAATAAATTGTATCTATAAAAATAACGTATAAACAGAAAATATATTAAATAATTTGCCAGACTTAATCTATTTCATTTTATATGTTGTCATTGTTTACGTTAAGATACGTTTCGTGAACAGAAATGGTCGATTGAGAAAAATCGGCGAAGATTGTGTGTTTATAAACAGTAATTCGGACTTTGCTAGCCAGACGCTTCTCTGTAGCTGAATGGAGGTTTCCGTACAGGGATACAGGTTTGATTCCTGTCGGGGAACTCATATTTTCTACGAAATTTTTTGAACATTTAGGCCGGTAAATTTAATTAATATTGTTTAATTAAAAACAGAGTATTTACTTTAATAAATTGTATCTATTAAAATAACGTATAAACATATATATATATTAAGACATTTGTATGTTTAAACATTCTTTTTATAGATACAAATATTTAAGTAAATGTTCTGTTTATAATAAACAGTATTAACAACATTTAACGGCCTGAATGTCCGAGAAATTTTTATAGAAAATTTTCGTCCTCCGACAGGAATCGAACCTGTATACTATACTGTCTTTAAACTTTAATCTTCCATGAATCTCTCACGTACATTCATATCTGCTTATGGCGTATCAAATGTAAACAATTGACGTCACACATTATGAAATGGTAAAAAATCCGACAATTATTTTAAGATACAAATATTTAAGAAAATGCTCTGTTAAACAGTATTAAACAATATTTACCGGCCTGAATGTCCGTGAGATTTTCATAGAAACAGAACATTTACTTAAATATTTGTATCTATAAAAGAATGTATAAACATGAAATGTCTTAAAATAATTGTCGGACATTGTCCATTCCATATATATATATATATATATATAAGGAGAGTAGAGATAGTGAAAGAGAGTGAGCCCCAGGTATTTTAGAGAACAATTTCAGCAGTCCACTAATGGGCGACGACCTAACCTAATGTTTTGGTGGCATCAACCAAATATGAAATTTATCATTTCAGCCCGCAATCTGCTACAGGAACGAAAAAAGCAAGCAACCCTCGTGTAAGAAGCAGCAACCTACAGATCGTAAGCTTCTTGAATTTATTTATTAATCACTACGGACAAAAAATTGTGGAGGGCCATGATCACCTGCGTACTGGAAGGAGAGGGTACGTAAAGAAGTTCTTCTTCCGTGATCTGGAGAACTAAACAAACATGAAATAAGCAAAGGCACAAAAGTTGTGACAAAGTAAATGAAAACGGAAAATTCCAGATGAAAATGCCTCGGTTATCGAACAAAATTTCGGTTCTCGAACAACATTGCCGAACCGAGTTAACCCGAACGGAATCATTTCTGAGTCGACCGCCGTGTTATATACAATCGTGATTTTGTTTTTTTGTTTTTTTTTGTTTTGTTTTTTTAAATTTTAGTGTACTGTAACATTTTTTCTCTAAGTTGATTCCTATTGGAAAATAGTTTCGGTTTACGAACATTTCGGGTTACGAACGGCCTTCAGTAACGAATTAAATTCGTGAACCGAGTTTCCACTATATATATTTGGTGCATACGTACGATCACTGTTTAAAAAGAACTTTAATCGTCATTTCTAGCCAATGAAAAGCTAAGCAAATCCTTTTAACCAATCAGGAATGTGAAAAAATATTGTTGTATAATCAACATGCTGCTTCTTTGGAGCCGATTAAAAAAGAAAAAAAATTCAACATAATGTTGTTGTCTTTTTTTCTTTTTTTTTTTTCAGCATGCATTTCTTTTTCAATCGGGGCATGCGTGTATTTTGTCCCTTTTACAAATTATTTCTAATTTTACAAAATTCTTCTAAAATGAATATCGAACAGAAATTGTTTAATTAGCCTTGAACTGTATAATTTTCTGAATATGATCACGTGACAGGCGTATGACTTCGTATTGCCTATGACGAATTTTTATTATTGATCGGTTGCCTCAATCAAATATACCTTATCAACACGCGGTCAGCTTATCTACAGCAATTATCTTTTAAAATCCTTCGCACTTACACCTACGTATATTATATATGAGTGGGTGTAAGTATATATTAGCATATCTTTCATAATTACGTGCGCAGTACAAACAGAACATTTAACATTGGACGACATAATGATGTTGTTTATTAAATAAAAATTAAAAAAAACAAAACACTGTTATTGTCTTTTATTTCAGTTTTATGTTCTTCAATTTTCCTGAAAGCGTTCTTCGAATAAAACAATAACGCCCTTGTGAACAAAAAAAAACGTTCTTACAATATCGGTGAAGCCAACCAAAAACAGTATTTGAACACAAAAGGCAACTCCTTTCACTATGCGCTTCGAGACAGTTTTTTTCCACTCCAGAATCTATCATAGAGATTTATAAGTCTACCATTCGTCCGTACATCCAATATTGCTTTCAGAAAATGGCCCGGTTATTCTCTTTTATATCTGGAGATTTGTAGCAAAATCCGAAGTTTCGCCAGTGTTATCGGTCCTTCTCTGCCATCTCAGTGTCAGTTACATTTCCACCGCTGTTACATAGCTTCCCTGTGCATTTTCTACAAATATTTTAACGTTAATTGTTCTGATGAAACTTCCTCGTTCGTACATCGACTTCACGAATTTAAGCTCAGTGCTAGATTGGCAGTTTTGCCTCATCATCTCACTATTGAAACTGTTAGTTGCAACCGTAACTTCTGTGCTAATAGTGTCTTCTCTCACACCCCTCGCTTGTGTAAACTTCTTCTGGCTTCCTGCTTTCCTGTCAAATACCATCGTCAAAATTTAAATGCAATATCAATCGTCATCTTCTGTCTCTTGAAATGTTTTCTTATATTGACCTCTCTGCCACTATCCCTGTCAGCAACACGTAGCGTTTTTTATTGTTTGCATGGGGGGGGGGGGTGAAATGAATACAAAATTAGTTTAACAGGACCAGAATTCTCTCACTTTCTCTCTCATTCTCTCTCGATATATATATATATATATATATATATATATATATATATATATATATATCATATCATATCAGAAATAAAAAATAAAAATAATGAAAACCAAAATAATTTAACCCAT
Source organism: Acanthosepion esculentum (assembly GCA_964036315.1). Lineage (NCBI taxonomy): Eukaryota > Metazoa > Mollusca > Cephalopoda > Sepiida > Sepiidae > Acanthosepion > Acanthosepion esculentum. Next base: position 27,571,424 of record OZ038487.1, read on the forward strand.
ATAAATAAATAAACAAATAAACGACTTACGGTAAATAACCACCAAAATAGACTACCTAGAATGCACCACTGACCCGTATATATAAATAACCGAGAAAAATAACAGCACTCGTGGCCTGACGATTGCGTCTAGCATGAAACAGACTGTCCCCTATAAGTTTTGACTTCAATATTCACTTTTATATTTACACACGCTCTATCTCTGATATTGAGTACTTTATCCCATAAATATAGCACACCTTAAGACTATATTTCTTCACATATATATATATATATATATATATATATATATATATATATATATATATATATATATATATATATACAGCATCGGGTATAAACACTTTTCATGAGAAGTTAAATTGTCATGGTACATTTGACCTGCTAACAATTTAGAGGATTCGTATAAATCCAAACGAATTAGACAGAATTTTAACAAAGAAATATTGACAAATATATTGTCAGGGAATTTTACAAAAGTAAAGATGAGAAACGAAATGAAATATGAAAAGTTCAAAGCAACATTAAGTGTCTGCAGTTGATTGCTTACGTTGTAGGAACGAAAAGAATACGTCTTTTCGTTATGAAAATTCTCCGAGAATGAGACTGAGTCTTTTCAAATCTCGCGCTGCCTGTAAATTGTCGATAATACCAAAATCTCGCCCCAGTGAGATTTCATTGATCAATGGGCTATAATCTAACAACATATATTATTATTATTATTTTATTTCCTTTGATTTCTGGTGTGTCCACATTTAGTTCCGGGTCCCGCCCAGAAACCTCAGGCTAGAAACGGCATCATGACATTTTCCACTGACAAAAAAAAAAAAAAAACATTTAATTATTATTATTATTATTATTATTATTATTATTATTGTTGTTGTTGTTGTTGTATGCTATGTTTCCTGCTGTGTATTCTGTAGAGCTGGGTCCAAACTTTGATCGTTAGGCCCTATAGCAGGATTGACAGCACTTTTCTTAGTATATTGATGTTCCTAGTAGGGCGAGCTTCTGGACAACATGTATAGTGATGTTACCTGGGACATTGTTAGTAAAAGTGTCCATTCCTTTTCATACGAGGCCCAAAGCTCTGATTATTATTTATTATTATTTGTGTATGTTATGGTTCGTCTTCTGTATCCTCTAGAACCGAGGCCAAACTATGGCCCTTAAGCCCTATAGAAGAATTGCCATTTAATTGATAGCACTTTTCTTAGTATATGGGATGTTTTTAGTAGGGCGATCTTTTAGGCAAGTTTTATGTTTATGTTACCTGAGACACTTTTAGTCAAATTGTTCATTACTTTTCTCATGATGCCCAGAGCTCCGATTACTATTGGGAAAGTCTCCGTTTTCATTCCCCACATGCTGTTGATCTCAGTCTCCAGGCACGTGTATTTCGACAATTTCTCAATAATTTTCATGACGGTATTTCTCTCACATGGTATTGCTATGTCAATAAGCATGCACTTCCTGAATTTCTTGTCTTTTATGATAATATCAGGTCTGTTGGATTTTATTTCCCTGTCATTTTGAATTGGTAAGTCCCAGAGGATAGTTACATCATTATTTTGGTAACTCTATCTGATTGGTGCTCATATCATCTCTCAGTGGTTTCTATTTTGTGCTTCTTGCTTATCTTCCAGCGTACATATTTCATTACCTTGTTATGTCTGTGGGTATATTAATTTTTGCCAGTTCCGGACATCCTGGGATAATATTGTCGAGATGTTCATGATATTTTCCGCAGATCCTGCATTTTGGGTTAGTTCCATCCTTGATTATGTGACAGTGATAGGATCTGGTTGCGAGGCTTTGGATTTGAGCTGCAATAATTAGGCCTTCGGTCTCAGCCTTTATTCCGGTGCTCCTCGGCCACTGACGTGTTTTTTGTTGGTCCACATCTACTTTCGTTCTTTTTTCATATATTTCCCATGCAACGCTTTGTTCTCCCAGCACTTTCTTTTTTCTAACTTCATTTGGCCAAATTGTTTTGCTTTTTCTTTTACTCGTTTGGCGTTGATGGTATTCGCTTCATTTATTGCTGGTAGAATTTCAGATTATTTTAATCTTTTTCTTGAATCGTGCAGCTTCATTGTTGTGTGAGTGGATTTGGTGTTTACTAATTGTAGGAGACGATCATTGGTTTTTGTGAATTAGGCTACCAATCCGACTGTTGAATTTTTTAGATTTAGTTCAAGTTGGATTAAACCTCGGCCTCCTAAAGCTCTTCGTACATACAGCCTATCAACATCTAATTTCGGGTGGTGCATTCTCATGTCGGTAAGCATTTTTTCTGGTATTGGCTTCCAATCTTTTAATGTCATTCAACTTCCATTAAATAACAGAGAGCATCAGTGGAAAATACGAAAACTTAACGAATCATCACATATAAATAGAACAATCTACCCCGGGTGGATGAAATAAAGGGTTCGATCGAAATCCCCATCACCTGAAGAAGACCGGAGCGTACAACGGTCGAAACGTTGTAAATATGGTAGTGAAGATGAGAATAACAGCCCGAATAATGTAAATAATGTAAATAATGATCTCCAGTGCTGTTCAATAAAAGTGACTCACCTGATTATTTTACTAAATGTTCTCTTCTCCAATGAAACGAAAGTTGAGCTAAATTCAAAGGATAAGCGATCTAAAATCCGAAGAGGAAGCTTTGAAAGGTCTTTGAATTTAGCAGTAAGTACTGTCAAGCATCCGTTCAGTATAATGTTCTGGGATGCTTTTCTTTTCATGGAACTGGTTTCTTAAAACCTATTGAAAAGACCCTCAGGAGCGAGCAGTAGAAGATAATTTTAGAGTCTTGTCTGCTCCCTTCTGCTGAAAGGGTGCAAATCGACACCACCAAGCTCATTTTTATGCAGGGTAATGCTCCCTGTAACAAATCAAAATTTATGAAGGAATACTTTGATGAGAAGCAGGTGAGTGTTATGACATGGCCGCCCCAATCTCCTGACCTCAACCCCATAGAAAACTTATGGAGCATTATAAAGTACAGGCTCTCGAGAAAGCGTTGAGCAACAAAGAGGCTTTGATTGTGAATTTCATATCCGAATGGAATTCAATGCTTGGAGATGAGATTTGCCAGAACCTAATCAAGTCAATGCCAAAAAGGGTTGAAAAGGTTATTCAAAATAAAGGAAGACCCATAGATTATTAAATATTTCGAACTATATTACCTATTATAAATAAATTATACCTCTATTATTCTTTATTTAAAGCTGTTCGGTTCTGTTTCTATTGATTACTAGTTTTTTAGTTTTTTCCTAAATCATTTATATCCAAAGTTATAATTATCTATAGAATACCTTAGGGTGAGTAAACTTTTTTTTTTACTAGGTGGTCGGGAAGGGGTCTTTATATTAGAAACATTCAAAATTAGTTTGACCCCAAAAACAATGGGCGAAAAAATTTTAAGTAAAAAAAAAATCAGTTGAGTCACTATTATCGAACAGCTCTGTACATTACTTATACGCGGACTATTGTCCTCATCTTTCTTGTTGTTATCACAACGTTTCAAACTCAGCAACTTATTTAATCTACAGGGCTAGATTAAATAAAGAGTTTAGTTCGAAATTTTTTCAAGGAAACTAGGAACGCTAAGCACCTAAATAAGGCCGGAGGGCACAACGGCCGAATAGTCCGCGTGTAAATAACGTGAGATATTAGACGTTGTCAATAATGTTTCCCTTACAATTTAAAAAAAAAATTATTTTGGTTTTATCAAAATAATATTCAAAATATCTTATTGGATGTAATGCTATTTTAAATCCTTTCACCTCAAGATAGGCGATAATACCACAGAAGCGCAAGAGGATGAAAGATAATGAAAAGGCTTGAGGAGAAGTTAGCAGAAAACCCAGCTCTAATGGGGAACATGTGATAAACCTCTACATCTGACCAGAAGCCAAGAAAGGAGTGTGAACGAGGAGACAATACCACTAAGATGCAACGGTATCTCTCTATATTTCTGAGATCCCATAAAACTTGCTATCTCTCTATATTTCTGAGATGAGGTATTGTGTACACTATTTGCATTATTCGGACGATTGTCATCATCTTTGTCGCCATATTTATTACAACGTTTCGGCCATTGTACGCTCCGGCCTTCTTCAGGTGGTTGGAATGTCGAACTGAACCCTTCAATTCGCTCACTGGGGTAGACTGTTCTAGTTCCACGTGCCATGTTTAATGGATGTCAGTTATCAGTTATCTCCTCAAAGACACATGGCACAGTGGATAAAGACGTTAGTTAGATCCAATGACAGGATCCAAAGAGTGCGAGTTCAATACCCGGTTAATGCAGTGGAGAACTTTCAGAGGGGAATTAACAGGAGATACCTGATAACTGACATCCATTAAACATTATCTCCTGTTAATTCCTCTCTCCAAGTTCTCCACTGCCATAACTGGGTATTGAACTTACACTCTTTGGGTCCTGTCACTGGATATAACCAACGCCTTTATCCACTGCGCCATGTGTCCTTGAAGCTAAATGATAACTGACATCCATAAGCATGACACGTGTAACTAGAACAGTCTACACCAGTGAGCGAAATAAAGAGTTCAGGTCGACATTCCAAACAGCTGAGGAAGGTCGGAGCGTACAACAGCCGAAATGTTGTAATAAATATGGCGACAAAGATGAGGACAATAGTCCGAATAATGTAAATAGTGAAGATGCAACGGATTGAAGGAAAATCAAAAGGTTTTAGAAGGTACCGGAAACCCAACCCTAAACAGGCAACAAGTGATAAAATTCTACTACTGTCCAAAAGCCAAGAAAGTAGTGTGAATCAGGCGATGATACCATTAAGATTCAAGGGGTTACTGAGGGTGAAAGAAAATCAGGTAACTTTATGAGAAGGAACCGAAAGCTCAATCCTAAACAGGAAACAAGTGTTAAATCTCTACTCCTGTTCAAAAGAAAGGGAAGGGGTCTGAACTGGGTGATAAACGAACCTATCTACTCCCATCAAAATATAACTTTCATTTCTGTCTGAATTTCTGGGTTAAGCTGTTATAAATATAAATAGTGTAAATAATAAATTTTTCACTTTATTTCCCGGTTTACATGTTATCACATTGAAACACTAGTACTCACCCGATCACTGAAGTTAAGCAACATTGAATTAAGTCACTAACTAGATGTTGAAATCGTTTAAAGAAACACTCGGCAATACCAGAGGTTGTAAACTTGGATGTATGTGTGGCGTAGTGGATAAAGGCTCAGAATAAGAAATCGGATTCGCTATATTCACTTACGTACACATACCATTGGTAATGGAATTATTCCACCTCTTCTCCTCCCAGCTATGGGTTAAATTGTAAGATCTGTATAGAAAAAATATTCTTATCCTCCACAAATTCTTACAGTCCTAAAATATATTTCGGCTTTAAATAAAAATAAAAAAAGGTTGATAAACCGTAAAATAATCAGTCTTTATTGCCAATACTAAAATTTAATTATAGACACAAAACTACATTATTAAACCGTTTCAATAATTATGACGTGCATTAGCTCCCTATATAAAATTTATAATTTAATTAATAATACATTATGAACTGAGTCCGATAATTATTTAGGATATTTTTTATGTTTATCTATAAAAAGAACTTATAAGCATAAAAAAAATGTCCTCATTAATTAATAATACAAAATAACAATTATTACAATTTAACTGACAATATAACGTAACAACTACTATATAAGCTAAAAATAAAAAATAAAAATAATTTCGATGAGAAAAATTCCAACTGCATGAAAAATCTACAGCTGAAGAAAAAGTAGACGCAAACAAAAGCCAAAATTCATGGAGGGTCACGTGCCAATGAACGTTAAATTCATGGAAGCGAATTTGCACAAAACAGAGTAAAAAACGAATTGCAAAAGACGCGGGAAATTTGAAAAAAGTCATTTAAAACCAGAACCCTCTGAAGAACGGATACTTACCAAGAAACTTCGAAGTTGGGCAAAACAAGACCAAAAGAAATTATATTTAAAAGTTTAGTAATATTTTATATATATATATATATATATATATATATATATATATATATATATATATATATATATATAGGTATATAGATAGATAATATTAGTGGTCAATATATATATATATATATATATATTTATATATGCTATCCTACTGGGAATATATATATATATATATATATATATATATATATATATATATATATAGATATAGGTATATAGATAGATAATATTAGTGGTCAATATATATATATATATATATATATTTATATATGCTATCCTACTGGGAATATATATATATATATATATATATATATATATATATATATATATATATATATATATATACATATATATATATATATATATATATATATATATATATATATATATATATATATATAGTTCTATTCGCTTTGGAATTTATATATATATATATATATATATATATATATATATATATATATATATAAATACCCAAGAGGATAGAATCCAGGTAGAAGTCAATGTCCAGGACATATAGTGTTAGAGCCATTTATATTATGTGTTTGAGCCTTTTATACATATATATATATATATATATATATATATATATATATATATATATATATATATATATATATATATTTATATATGCTATCCTACTGGGAATAGATATATATATATATATATATATATATATATATAGTTCTATCCGCTTTGGAATTTTTACATATATATATATATATATATATATATATAAATTCCCAAGAGGATAGAATCCAGGTAGAAGTCAATGTCTATTGGCCTGCGCATTCGAGAAATATTAATAAAGAAAATGTTCTTTCGAGAAGGGGTGGAATCTGCATCACTCATTGTAAGAAAAACACCGGTGTGTCTTAACCGCTCGGCCAAAGGGAGCGTCAAATCTCCGCAAGGTTCTATTCCTCCTTTTAAATCAAACACCCTTCCTCGTTCAGATTATTTTCGAAAGCCTATATCCGTTCAGTTTTGTATCCGAAAGTTAGCATAGGCAAGCGTGGGAGAGTATGGCCTATTACTCTCCTCGTATCATAGAGTCTTTGAAGTGTCTTGCAGTAGATTTAGAAAAAGACATGAAAGCTGTATTATGCGGATTTTGGATTATCATTAAAATGAAAGTTACAGAAATATCATTAGGAAGTCGAGACTGATATTTGGGAGTGCGTTTCTATTGTCACAGATAAAGCTTGTGTATGGGATCAATTAATTGATCGATTTATTGAGAATATCGTTTACATCACGTCAAAGTCACTTCTAAATCCGCATTCAATGTGCTAATAACCACTTAATTTTATTAATATGCTACCAAGATTGACTAAAAAGAAAGAATGAAAGAATATATCAGGGGCAAAGAAGACAAAATAAAAAGAGAAGAAGAAAGAAAGAAAGAAAGAAAGAAAGAAAGAAAGAAAGAAAGAAAAGGAGAAAGAAAACAATGCAAGTTCAGAAAGAAAAAAGAAGCAAAAAGAAACAATACAATGAAAACGACAGAATAAAAAAGAGGAAAAAAGAAAGGGAAATAAAACGGAATCGAAAGAAAGACAGAAAAACAATGCCAATTCAGAAACAAATAAAGAAAGAAAGGGAAACGAGATAATGCAAGAAAGAAAGAAAGAAAGAAATAAAGAAAGAAAGAAAGAAAGAAAGGGAAACAATACAATGTAAAAAGACAGTATAAAAAGTGAAAAAGAAAGAATGAAATAAAGAAAGAAAGAAAGGACAATGAATACATAAATAAAATTGAAAAAGAAATTTACAAAATGAATAAAATTAAAGAAAAAGAAAAAAGTTCGTCAAAATGAAACAAACAAGAACAAAGAAAAATAATTTAAACAGAAAAAGATAGAAGTAAAAGCATGTAAAGAAAGAAAGAAAGAAAGAAAGAAAGAAAGAAAGAAAGAAAGAAAGAAAGAAAAGTGGAAGCTCAAACAAAATATTTAAGAAAAAGAATGTTAGGGATTATTCTTTTCCCTTCAACTATTTTTTTTCATCTCTATTGTTATTCAAAAGATTTAAAGATAAATGAGGAAGCAAGGGCAACGATCCAAGGGAAAAAGGATGACAATAAAACGAGAAAAGAAAGAAAAGAAAAGAAAGAAAAGAAAAAAAAGAAAGAAAAGCTGAAAGATAAAGAGAGTAAGAACAATAGAAGAAAGAAAGACGACCTCGTTGAGAACGAAAGAATAAGGTAAAAGGAAAAAATGAAAGGAAATAAGAGAAATTACAAAAAAGAAAGAAAGAAAGAAAGAAAGAAAGAAAGAAAAAAGAAAAAAGAAAGAAGGAAAGAAGAAAGAAAGGATGAAAGATAAAGAGAGTAAGAAAAATAGAAGAAAGAAAGACAACCTAGTTGAGAACGAAAGAATAAGGTAAGAGGAAGAATTTAAAAACAACAGTAGGAATTAAAAGAAAGAAAGAAAAAAGAAAGAAAGAACTGTAGAGAAAAGAGACGAAAACGATTGTGAAAGAAAGAATAAATGAAAGAAGAAAGAAAAAAGTACAGTGGACACAGTAAAAGAAAATCAAACAATAGAAAAATTAGAAACAAAATGGAAGCGAAATGGACAGCGTGAAAAAAAGCGAAACGAAATAAAAGAAAGCGAAACGAAATAAAAGAAAGAGAAACGAAATAATGAAATCGTCGTTTGCATTCTGATATCGGAGTCACTTACAAGAAAGTAGAAAGCAATCTTAGAAATGTTCGTGTCGAAATTGAAACCCAGGGACTCTATCGGCAAAGTGATCTTGCCGCCATCTTACAGCCCCTTACCCCGACTCCTAGCAAGTTCTTCCGCTCCTCTCAACCCACCATCACCAACATGACATATACATTTCTTAGATTCCATTCATGATATTTTAATCGGCTTTCATGTCATGACACACCCGTTATGTACTCAAGAAAGTGATTTCATAGTCCATACATACTGGTAATATCAATGCCTAGAAGTGCAAATTGCAATTGCATATTCATGAGCGTACGTACTTTTCACAGCCCCACCTCTTTCTCTACCCCTCTCTCTCTCTCTCTCACTCTCTCTCTCTCTCTCTGTATCTATCTATATATATATATATATATATATATATATATATATATATATGTGTGTGTGTGTGTGTGTGTGTGTGTGTGTGTGTGTGTGTGTGTGTGTGTTCACACACAAACACTTAAACACACACTCACAAACTGAAAGGGTGATGAGGTTCGAAATATAAATTCTAACTAAATGACCAAACATCGGAAATTATTTTAGACTCATTTCCTCGTCGGGTCGAAAACTTTACAGTAACCGGAGGCATCTATCTATCTATCTATCTATCTATCTATCTATCTATCTATCTATCTATCTATCTATGTGATGTCAGTCTGTTCTTATCTATCTATCTATCTATCTATCTATCTATCTATCTATGTGATGTCAGTCTGTTCTTATCTATCTATCTATCTATCTATCTCGGTTTGTTTATATCTATCTATCTATCTACCTATCTATCTATCTATCTATATCTCGCTATATATATGCGTGTGTGTGTGTGTGTGTGTGTGAGTGTGTGTGTGTGTGTGTGTATGTATGTGTGTGTGTGTGTTGTTTGTTTATAATTTGCTTATCATTAGTACAAAGGGATCAATCTTTTTTCATTATAACTACCTACTAAACAGATAGTGACGGGTACTTCGGCACACACACACACACACACACACACACACACACACACACACACACACACACATATATATATATATATATATATATATATATATATATATATATTTAGCATTTCAAATGGCCTAGCGTCGCGTTCTGTGTAACATCTCTTGGGAACGAGGCCGCACATAATATATGCGATTTGTTTTTTTTTATTAATTAATTAATTTTTTAAAATACTAATATTACATATGCACAATTTAATTATCTCATATGCACATCAAGTTACCATATCGTAATATATATTATATTTAATTCAGGGTGTTTATTTGTATAATGACTTCTAGAGTTTTGTGTCTTTCCTTGCACCTGGTGCTATAGATTGTATCCGTGTGGTCTTTTTATAGATACAAATATTTAAGTAAATGCTCTGTTTATAATAAACAGTATTAACGACATTTACCGGCCTTTACTTAAATATTTTTATCTATAAAAAGAACGTAGAACCATAAAAAAATGTCTTAAAATAATTGCCGGACTTTGTCCATTTCATCATACATATATATATATATATATATATATATATATATATATATATATATATATATATATATATATATATATATATATATATATATATATATATATATATATTCGCGAATAAGCTAAGAAATATGACAAAACATCGATGATAAAATGGAAGTTACCCTTATATATGAGATTAACATTTTGCCAATTTTCACCGATTTCAACATTTACGTAAAAACACGTCAACATATCTTGAGTGGTTGCTTAAAAAAGTTTTTTTGACTTAGATTTGTGCGTAAATAGATTCACATATGATTCTTTATTAATATATCCATTAAATTTAAATATAATTTTGCCTGATCCTATAAGCAAACTTTATAACAAACCAAGTACAGACTTTACCGTTGAATCTGAATCTAACAACACCTTTACTCTTCCTAGATATCAATTTTTATTCACAAATTAATGGATTAGGCACGGTGGAGTAATGGATAGCAGCTTGGATTGGGAAATCGGCCAGCCGAGTTCGAATACTAATCACTTAACGTACTAATACCCTTGGGAAAGGTATGAGTTCTTTTTTTCACCCCCTTGCTGTGGTTAGATTACCTTGGATGGTAACCGGTCTACGAGAAGGAAAAACTCCGAACCAAAACAATCCTGGACATGTTTGAGTTCGGTCAGGCTCTCTTGCCCAAGAAACACGGCTTCTACTGTACACATGGTGCCCGTAGGGACACCATGTTTCGTTTTTTTATCACGGGATAAAAAAGATTTCCTACAAATGTGCAGCTCCAATACTTACTCCAAGAAGAAATACAGATAGCAAACACTTTCAAAACTTATCCAATATCCTTATTACTTCATCCAAAATGATAAGAGAAAAGGCAAACAAAATATACAACCGTTAATATTAGTCTCATGTTACTAGTTATAAACTACATCCAGCAGTAAGGCCTCTGATCAGGAGGTTTTGAGGACCTTGGGACCACCTCTTAATTGCTGGTGTACCCAGGTTCACCCTGACCCAGAGTGGTAACACCTGTTAGGGTCCAAGCTATGGGAAAATAGTTGACTATTACCAGCAATACTTTTTGAAAAAAATTATTAACAGCAATACAATTTTGAAGGAAAATATTAGCAGAAACAAATTTTGGACAAAACAAAATATTACCAGAAATAAAAAATGTTGTCGGCATAAAATAACCCATTGAGGCTGATATGCAGTAAAACAAAATAAACCAAACCAATCTAAACCAAAGAATACATATTCTATTCATACGAATATATCCTAAAAATGTTGTCGGCATTAAATAACCCATTGAGGCTGATATGCAGTAAAACAAAATAAACCAAACCAATCTAAACCAAAGAATACATATTCTATTCATACGAATCTATCCTAAAAATGTTGTCGGCATTGAATAACCCATTGAGGCTGATATGCAGTAAAACAAAATAAACCAAACCAATCTAAACCAAAGAATACATATTCTATTCATACGAATCTATCCTAAAAATGTAGGCATTAAATAACCCATTGGGGTTGATATGCCGTAAAACAAAATAAACCAAACCAATCTAAACCAAAGAATACATATTCTATTCGTACGAATCTATCCTAAAAATGTTGTCGGCATTAAATAACCCATTGAGGCTGATATGCCGTAAACCAAAATAAACCAAACCAATCTAAACCAAAGAATACATATTCTATTCATACGAATATATCCTAAAAATGTTGTCGGCATTAAATAACCCATTGGGGTTGATATGCCGTAAAACAAAATAAACCAAACCAATCTAAACCAAAGAATACATATTCTATTCGTACGAATCTATCCTAAAAATGTTGTCGGCATTAAATAACCCATTGAGGTTGATATGCCGTAAAACAAAATAAACCAACCCAATCTAAACCAAAGAATACATATTCTATTCATACGAATCTATCCTAAAAATGATGTCGGCATTAAATAACCGATTGAGGTTGATATGCCGTAAACCAAAATAAACCAATCAAAATATCCTGGTCGATGTGTGCAAGAATTTCACTGAGTCTCGACAGGTGACAGGTGAATCTGCCAGGCGGCACATTCTAAATATTTATTGATGTTTTTGATTATTAGCTTTGTAGATGCCCGGTCGGTCGGGGTTGCATGAGAATTCATAGACAACATTATTTCTACATAGGTGGAGGGAATTATAAGGTCTGGTATTGTTGGTAATAATTAAGTTAAATATAGAAGGTGTGTTGGATAAATTGTCGCAATTTCTACTTTAATTTCGAGCATGTGTTGTTTGTTTGGGATTTTGTTGACTGCACAGTATAGTAGGGTCAGTTGGGCACCATCTCTGAGAAAAAGGGCAATATGTCGCAATCCACACCGCCAGAAAATTAGAAACATCATTTTATACTCCTATGGCATTGGCACCGGAAGCATTTCAGAGTGTTTGAATGTCAATCTGAGAACAGGGCAGAGGATTCGAAAACAGTTGGATGATATATCCAGTCAAAATCATGCTGTTTGGATGGCGAGGTTATCCCTGCATTCATCTTCACACAGGGCTTCAGTCTAAACACGGAGTCCTAAATCGTACTTTGAGGATATAGTGCTGCCCTGAGTAGCGCCAGACCCCGAGGTTCGAAGAAGGATGTTCTTCTCTAAGACCCACGAGGTTGATTCGCTGGACGCCATTTTTTTACAGATAGAAGTGGTGTTTCTTGGGCAAGATAGCCTGACGGAACCCAACCCTCTTGAATTCACAGTTTTCCTTCTCCTAGACCGGTTGCCACCCAAGGCTATAGATTTACCCATAGCTGGGAAGAGAAGAAGAGTAATCATAAGAAAGGGATTACTTTGAAAGGAAATCCATCTAGTTTGTTGTTTGGAATTGAAATAAATTGTTTTTAACACAAGTTCCCTCTGCATTCCATCGGTGAGAAATAAGTTCCAGTCGAACACCTTCTTCCCGCGAAACACTGTTCTGTGGAAGGAACTACTAACAGGATGTTTCTCCGATCACTCCAATCTTAACCTGTCCAAGTCTATAGTTAACCGTTGGCTTTCTCCCCTATGCGTTCAATCTTACTCCTAACGTAGCCCTCTACCTCGAGTGGCCCCCGGGCCTTGTACAGGTTTTATTCGTTTGAAGACATTTTTATCATTGATTTTAGAAAGTGTCATTGATATGAAAGTCTCGAATAAACGAGACTATTTAAGAACATTAGGGTTATTTTTTGGTTTTGTGATTCTGTAGCGCCAGACCCCGAGTTTCGAAGTAGTATGATCCCCTCTAAGACCTACGAGATTCATTCGCTGGACGTCATTTTTAACCATTGATCTAAGAAATCGGTTGTATACTTTCGACAGTTTAGCCGTTTTTGAACAGAAGGTGGGCGATCATAACTCTCCACAACTTCCTGTACTGTGTAGCTCAGAGTAAACGTTGTTTTTTTGCTTCACCTCGTAATCACTGTTCTGCCAACCATTTAGAAACGTTCGTTAAATATGTTATTCTCCACTTTCCTCTTCACCTCTAGTCTTTGTTTGTGATTCTGTCGCGCCAGTCGAGGAAGTTCGCCACGATCCACAGGATTTATTCGTTTGAAGACATTTTAATCATTAATTTTAGAAAAATGTTTTCTAGTTGATAGTTTAGTTTTTTTTCTTTTGTTTTTTTAAACCAGTTTGATACCATGCGTATCATCGATATGAAAGTCTCGATCAAACGAGACTATTTTAGAACATGGCTAGAATTTTCAGGGTAATCTTTTGGCTTTGTACTTAGTTTGTGATTCACTAGTGCCAGACCCCGAGGTTCGAAATAGGATGATGCCCTCTAAGACCTACGAGATTCATTCACTGGACGCCATTTTTAATCATTGATCTAAGAAAACGGTTGTATAATTTCGACAGTTTAGACATTTCTGAACGGGATGGGTGCCATGAATGAATATTTCTTTTTCTATGTACCGTGACCTTTCAGGACGTGAGCGATCATAGATCTCCACAACATCCTGTCCTGTGTAGGTCTGAGTAAATATTATTTTTGTTGTTTTTTTTGTTTGTTTTGTTTTTTTGCTTCACCTCGTTATCCCTGTTCCAACCATTTAGAACCGTTCGTTAAATATGTTATTCTCCACTTTCCTCTGCTCGTCTTGTCTTCAAAATGCTTCGCGAGTGCTAAATTTTCTAAGCCCTCTCTACTAATTATGTGCCGAAGAAATTTCAGTTGTCTCTTTCTGATTCTAACTGTAAGTGTTCTTTTTGTTCCCATTTCCCCTAAAACTTCGTCTTTGCTCACACGTTCAGCCCACGTTATTCTCAACATACTTCTGGAGAAACTCATTTCTATTGTTTCAAGTCTCTTCTCCGACCGTGATGGGATCGACCAGCATTGACTGCCATATAGTAGGACCAATATTACATCACAGTTGACTACTTTTTCCTATGTTTCCAAGATAGATAGATAGATAGATAGATAGATAGATAGATAGATAGATAGATAGATAGATAGATAGATAGATAGATTTTACTCATTATCTATCTATTCGGATATTTACAAAACTAGACAGAAACTAGTTTCAATTTTTACACATAGATAGATAGATAGATAGATAGATAGATAGATAGATAAGAACGGTTGAAGTTAGATATGAACTGAGATAGATAGATAGATAGATAGATAGATAGATCGAAAAGAAAAACTGATATAGAAATATGTGAAAAGACTGAGATAGATAGATAGATAGATAGATAGATAGATAGATAGATAGATAGATAGATAGATAGATAGATATGAAAAGACTGGAATAGATAGATAGATAGATAGATAGATAGATAGATAGATAGATAGATATGAAAAGACTGGAATAGATAGATAGATAGATAGATAGATAGATAGATAGATAGATAGATAGATAGATAGATATGAAAAGACTGGAATAGATAGATAGATAGATAGATAGATACATACATACATACATACATACATACATACATAGATAGATAGATAGATAGATAGATAGATAGATAGATAGATAGATAGATAGATGTGAAAAATCTTGCATAGATAGATAAATAAATATATTTTACCCATCTTCAAAATGGGCATACATACAAGTACAATAAATAGGTATGGTCATGCTGTGTGTGTGTGTGTGGTGTATGCGTGAGTGTGTGTCTGTGTGTGTTGGTATTTGGGTGGGTTTACGTGTGCGCTGATGTAATTTTCACTCCGATACCGTGACGAAATATGAATGATGGAAGCGATAAATGCCTTCATAGATTAAATAAAGATAAAAACCGATATGAACAACGTCTCATCTTCCTCGTTACCAATATGTGCAACTTAATAGTGACCCGCGTGTTCACATTGTCACCTACTTCACTTCACCTGTTTACTTAGACCGATCAATGGGGGAAAAAGGTAAAAGGAAGTGAACTACATTCTTTTCGCAATACGCTTACCACTGCTGACCGCCGAAGGGCATAGCCTTGGACTTTTGACCTAGCTAATCTACATCAGCCATCTTGTCTAGCGATTCGTTCGCCATTGTTACTTTCTTGCCAATTTCCTTCTAGCAATGGAAAAACAAAGAAAAAAAATGAAAGTACGCGGCGCCAATGCTGTCTGTCTTCTAGCAGGGATCGGTGCATTTTTTTCCCTAGCGGTAACTGAGGTCGGCGTTCAAGCCTAGGTAAAAGCTATGGTTCGATGCTTCAACCCGGAATGTACAGCGGCTTGCAAAAGTCTACATCCGCTTTGAAAATTTATATATTTAGTATAATTTAACAGGGAACAACACATTTTTTCAATTCCAATGATTATTAAATAATAAGCAGATCCATCACACTTTCCTTTGAAATAAAAATTACATTTTAAAAATTTCACACTGATTCTTAAAATCATATAACTTAGAAAAATGTCTTTGCAAAAGTCTACCCCCCCCCCCGCCCAGATATTATACTGTGTTATCACATAGTTTATCATTGATGTAGACAATCCAGAACAATCAAAAGTGACATGTGTGTTCTACCATAACAAACAAACTTGGCCAGTCTATTATTTTGCTATATCAGGTGATTTAACTGCCTACAAAATCAGGCACCACATGGTTTCTTGGTATGTTGGTCTTTGGACTTTGACTGTAAACACAAGGTGTCCAACTCGGAAAAGAAAATGGGCAAGCCTCTCAGGAACTTAAAAACCTTATTATTCAAAAGTACAATGAAAATAATGGCTATAAAAAGATTGCAAAAACTTTAGAATTGCCCCTAAGCACTGTTAATACTGTAGTTAAGAAATGTTTAGTGAACAAAACCACTGCTACCCTACCAAGATCTGGGAGACCGAGCAAACTTACCAGAAGAGCAAAATCAAAACTGGTCCGGGGGGCATCCTCTAACCCTAGTGCAACACAGGAAGACTTGAAAGCTTCAGTTTCCAGTACAGGGACAGATGTCCATGCATCTACAATTTCCAAAATTTGCAAAAGTCACATCTATGACCATGTGACGAAAGATTTTGTGGTAAGATGGGACCAAAGTCGAGTTATTTGGAAAAAATACGAAACGCTACCTTTGGCGGGAAAAAGGCACTGCTCACCAACCTCATTACACTGTCCCGAATCAAAAGCATGGCGCTGCCTTGATCATGCTTTGGGGATGTTTTTCAGCTACAGAGTCTGGAGAGCTGGTAACCATCCACGGTGTCATGGGCAGTGTCAAGTACCAAGAAATATTGGAGGCAAACCTGCTGAAGTCTGCTAGAGCTCTGCGCTTGGGTCGCAATTTCAAGTTTCAACAAGATAACGACCCCAACCATGTGTTAAAAAGCACTAAAGCTTGGTTTGCTAGCAAGAAAATCACAGTTTTGGAGTGGCCCAGCCATCTCCAGACCTCAATCCTATTGAAAATCTATGGAGAGATCTAAAGCTGGCTGTGCATCGATGTTCCCCATCCAATCTGACACAGCTCAAGAAGTTCTGCCATGAAGAATGGCAAAAACTGTCAGCAGACCACCGCAGAAAGCTCGTGGAAGGCTACCCGAGGCGTCTGCAGGTAATTGACGCAACATGATCATCTACAAAGTATTAGCTGAAGACATTCCAAAGGGGGTGTAGACTTTTGCAAAGACATTTTTCAAAATTATCTTTGGTTAAGAATCAGTTTTAAATTTTTCAAATGTATTTTGTGTATTAAATAAAAGTGTGATAGATCTGCTTATTAAAACAAATTATTGGAGTTTAAAATATTAATTATTCCTATCAATATAAACAAAATACATCCAGTTTTCAAGGGGGAGTAGACTTGCACTGTAGCGTTGGATTTGGGGGTTTTGTCAGCTTGTATCAGTGTCGTTCTACAGATTTACGTGATTTGTTCTTTGTTCGCTTTGACAACCTTTTCAGTTGTCGTTTAAATCCGAAAGATATTTCGTATTGAAATAATAATTCTTTATTATTTGTGGGTGAATATTCCATTAACATTTTGGGGGGAGATAAAAATGTGTTTTCCCTGTTACATATACTACTATTTAACCCATTGCTGAGGAGCGAGAGAAGAAATGCATTCATGTCTTTCTCAATGGTATTTGTGTGTGAGGGAGTCTGCAGGTATAAAATTGATGAGTTTGTTTTTGGTCACAAGTTTCCAGCGTGGGAAAAGGTTGGTTTCCAATCGCTCCTCGACGCCTCCCCAAATTTATAGGCAAATTCTACACATGCTTAAGGTTTCTTAATAGCCAATAAAAACGAACCGGTTCTCTGTCTCATCCGTCATACTTGTGTTCTTTCTTTTCTTGAAGTTAAAACGTTATAATCACTTGACTGTATCCTTTTTTGCCTGTGAACACCATTCTTACTTTGTAAATATTTTATAACTGTTGCTTAACCTAGTTTTGACTTGGTCTTTACAAATGTGGTCTATACAAAAATAAACCTTAATATGCATCAACAGCCTCCATCTTTTTCTACAGAAAAAAAAACATAAAATATTTTTAGATTGTATGATTTTTTGTGAAAATAATAGTTTTAATGAAACAAGTCTTTTCATTTGTTACTCTTGCAACCATATGTGGTATATAACAATATCAATTCAACAATATGTGGTATAGAATTTCTCATCTCTCACGATACCTCCCTTGCTCACAAAAGAGACATTCCACCTTGATCCATTATATTGACAATACAGATAATTTTATTTTAACATATCTTGTTTCCTTTTATTTTCAATTTATTGGCAATACTTTGTTCTTTTCATTTGTTACTCTTGCAACCATATGTGGTATATAACTCAACCAACATCAAGTAAATAGCAAATCAATAATATATCTCATATCAGTTACTCCATAATCACTTGATTCTAAAGTAGCCTCTTACCATTTTTGTGTTCATTCTTACTTTAAAATTACTGTCAAGAGAGAAATATAAAAATTCAAATTCATAAACAGTAAATTAACCAATATCCCACATATAAAACCAATATAAAAAGACAAGGGTTCAGTTTATTTCAATAAGTCAAACTTCCTTTCATGTAATGCAATCCCTGGTGATATTTGTAAGTATTTTAGAGATGATTGTCAAGATTAAGAATGAAATAATCTATAGATTTTACAGCACAGCAAAATTAATTCATTTTTGTTTGGACTAAGTAATCTCCCGTATCCTCAGTTGCTAGGGTCATGAATAGTATCTTAGACATTCAACTTTCATAGCTTTTTGGGGTGATGTTGAGGATGACATGAATTAGAAGTTAATGCTTCTGTGGTTAGAGGATAAATGACTAAAAATTGTGTCTGTTCAGCTGAATCACTTACAGTTTCTGTTTGGGAAGAAAAATAAAGCAAAAGATATTCCAGCCAATAGAATGACTTCTTGCTAAGACTAAAAAAGCCCTATCAGAGAATTCCTTTTAAAAAGCAGACAATTCCTTCTCAACAAAGAGAACATCTTCACCAGTTGATTAACTCATGTTTTACTTTGTCTCTCCATCTTCTGCCACCAACTATTATTATGCACACTTGTCAACCAAATTAATTATACTCACTTTTTTCACCTCATCTCAGTGAATTTTATTAGAGACTTTAACACACATTCTTTTCACTTAACCTTTAGCACTCTGCATTATTAATATTACTTCCCTATCCACTGCATCCTTTTTCAAAGCTTCTCAACTGCAGTATTCTTATTGTTAATTTCACTCAAAGTAGTTTTCTGTTGTCATAGCAGAATATGACAACACAACTATGTAATTCAAACACATTGTTCATGGGTCAGAGTCACTTTCAGTGGAAGGATCAGCTTTTTGTACAGCAAATGAAGTCACATACAGAGTGATAAAAGTTAATGTGCTATAATGGATACATTGATTGAAAAATGTGGTCTATACAAAAATAAACCTTGTTTTTATGCATCAATAGCCTTCATCTTTTCCTACAGGTCAAGAGAACATAATTTGCGTCGTATATCAGTAATGGGTGAATTGATTAAAAAGAAAAAAAAAACAATAAAAGAGAAAGACTTTCTTCTTATCTGACTTGAACTAACTGCATAAGTGGGACTTGTATACAAAATCCATTGTTAACCTTTAGCACTCTGCATTATTAATATTACTTCCCTATCCACTGCATTCTTTTTCAAGGCCTCGCAATTGCAGTATCCTTATTGTTAATTTCACTCAAAGTTGTTTTCTGTTGTCATAGCAGGATATGACAAAACTACTGTGAAATTCAAACACACTATTTTTTTAGGGATCATAGTCATTTTCAGTGGAAGGATCAACTTTTTGTACAGCAAATGAAGTCACATACAGAGTGATGCAAGTTAATGTATTATAATGGATACATTGATTGAAAAATGTGGTCTATACAAAAATAAACCTTGTTATTATGAATCAACAGCCTTCATCTTTTACTACAGAAAAAAAACAAAATATTGTTAGATTGTATGATTTTTTCGTGATAATAATAGTTTTAGTGAAACAAGTCTTACTAATTAATCCATAGCTGGAGGGTGAAGAGGAAGATCCATACCTTTCCCAATGGTTTGTGCGTAAGTGAATATAATAGACCCAATGGGAATTGGAACTTGGTTCTCTGATTAACAATTCCAAGCCATAATCCATTACACCACCCACACATCCAAGCTAACAGCACCTGTTATTCCAAAATGGTCACCTACCTAGGTACTGACCTGGCTTGATTTTGCTTAACTTCAGTCATCATATGACAAGCAATGCTTCAACATGATGTGTCTTGTGGCCATAAGCCTGAAGGATTATTCTCTGAAAAAAAAACGTGAATAGATCAGTTAGCCTCCAGAAGAGAAAGTTTTTATTTTCAATCTGGCCTGAATTTCTGGGAACAGTTATCATTATATTATTTACACGAGGACTGTTGTTAATTTCACTCAAAGTTGTTTTCTGTTGCCATAGCAGGATATGACAACACAACTATGTAATTCAAACACATTGTTCAGGGATCAGAGTCACTTTCAGTGGAAGGATCAGCTTTTTGTACAGCAAATGAAGTCACATACAGAGTGATAAAAGTTAATGTGTTATAATGGATACATTTATTGAAAAATGTGGTCTATACAAAAATAAACTTTGTTATTATGCATCAACAGCCTTCATCTTTTCCTACACGTCAAGAGAACATAATTTGCGTCGTATATCAGCAGTAACAATTTAACAGTGATAGATGTTCTTTCCTTCTACTTTTCTTCTTCTGGGTGGTTGGCTTCCAGTATGTCATTAGCCACAAGTGACCTGCTGCTACTACAACTGACCCCCGACAATGTATACATTGTTGCTGTGAGTCCAACCTGCCATAAAACTTGCTATCTGTCTATATTTCTGAGATGAGGTATTATGTACATTATTTACATTATTCGGACTATTGTCCTCATCTTTGTTGCCATATTTATTACAACGTTTAGGCCGATGTACGCTCCGTTCTTCTTCAGGTGGTTAGAATGTCGAACTGAATCCTTTATTTCGCTCACTGGGGTAGACTGTTCTAGTTCCACGTGCCATGTCTAATGGATGTCAGTTTTCTCCTGTTAATTCCCCTCTCCAAGTTCTCCACTGCCTTAACCGGGTATTGAACTCACACTCTTTGGGTCCTGTCACTGGATCTAACTAACGCATTTATCCACTGTGCCATGTGTCCTTGAGGGAGGATGAAGGCGTTAGTTAGATCCAGTGAGAGGACCCTAAGAGTGTGAGTTCAATACCTGGTTAAGGCAGTGGAGAACTTGGATATCATGGACATATCGTGTGAGCA
>OZ038487.1:27597911-27620411 GCA_964036315.1 Acanthosepion esculentum
CATATGGGTAAGCATTTTTCTGGTCTTGGCGTCCAATCTTTTAATGTCATTCAACTTCCATTTAATAATGTTGAAGTTGTATGTTACTACGGGTATAGCTAAGGTGATGATAGCCTTCATTTTATTGGCCCCATTAAGAACGCTTTTTAGTATCAAACGCGATCTCCTATAATATTCTTTTCGGGGCTTTTTCTTTATAATTGAATTTTGTATTCTGTCTTCTTCATTAATTACTAAGTATTTGTATGTTCCATCTTGGTATAGTTTCTTAATCTTGCTGTTGATACCAAGGTCTAAATCCGTAGTTTTCGTTAGTTTACCGCCTTTGAATATGGCTTTGGCATATTTGTCGATTTGGAACTCCACCCTAATGTCTTCGCTGAAGTTTTTGACCAAGGTGCGTAGGGTTTTCTTCTGGTTGTCATCCTTGGCAAACGCTTTAAGTTCCTCAATATAGAATAAGTGATTCAATTTGCCATTCTGTGACTTTTATCCGTAGCTACTGTTGTTCAGTAGGCTGCTGAGAGGCGCTAATGCAAGGCAGAAGAGTAGTGGCGACAATGAATCTCCTTGGAAGATGAGATTTTGGTGTTGATTGGTCTCAATGTTAATGACCCGTTTGTATGGTTTAGGCTTAGTGTAGTCTCCCAGTTTTTCATGCTCTCTGTTATGAATTTGAACGTTTTGGGGCATACGCTTTACATTTTTAGACTCGTCTTTATCCATGAGTGTAGTATTCTGTAGTTGATCCATGCTATCGATAAGTTTCTTATCTTTGTTTTCATTTCTTCCAATATTGTTTTATTGATAATTAGTTGGTCATTGCTCCCGTAAATTCCTCTTTTACGTCCCTTCTGTTTTGCTGGGAGTAAATTGTTTTTCCCAAGGAAATTATATGTCCTCGCGGTTATGATAGAAGTGAGGATCTTGTACATTGTTGGTAGGCAGGTGATAGGTCTATAGTTCTTCAGGTTCTGCGTCTCTTCTGTTTTTTGTTTTTTTTGTGAGCCATCTTGGACATTTTTCTGGTTTTATGATTATATCATTGTATGCCCGTGCAAAATCTTGGTAGTACTAGATATGTTTTTGTTCTATTCTTGGTGCATTCCAGTTTTTGGTTTTGCAGATGGCAGTGGTAGTCTCAGCAATATTGATATCTCTTCATTTTTGGCGCTGTATATGTGTGCGTTTTACCTGTTGTTGCTTGATGCATGTAGCTCTTTTATTGTGCATTTTTCAGTTTTCCCACATCTTACACCAGACCTCCTCGACATCCTGAATATTAGGTGGGTGATTTATCACTATTCTGCTTTTTCCAAGTTCTTGATATAGTTTCTTGGCATCTTTGAAGATCTTTTTTTCCAGAAGAATCTGCTTCTTTTTTATAATATCTGATTCTCTGTGAGTTCGCTTGACTTTGTTGTTTCAGCTTCTCTTTAACTTTTGATACATCAGTCTTATTCTTTATGTCAAGGCTTCGTTTCAGTTTTCTGTTTTTACTTTCTTTCACTTTGGAGCCCTTGTCTAATTCACTTAGAAGTGACAATTGTCCTCGTAGTTTATTACATCCGTTTCTTATTTTTTTTGCTTCTAGACTGGCATTTTTCATTTTCGTTTGTGTTTTAACTTTTCACCTATTGTTTCTGCGATCGTTACCGAGGCTGCGTATATAAGATGATTGATTCGTATCGAGTTCATCGGTCTTTCCATTTCGTCCCTTGTTGTTCTAATCGCTTTGTTAGCAAGTTTGATGGTTTCCTTCAATTAAAGGTTCTTTCTTACCTTTAGAATTGTCGGTCTTTCCTCGACAATCATTTCCTTTACATTTTCTCATTCATATCCGATGTTTTTTGTCATTTCTGCTTCTCTCTCATATTCGTCATTATCTTCCTTTATATGCCTGTGTATCTCAGAGGGATTATTACAACTGGTTTGTATTTGTTCCTCTGCACGTGTCTCCTCTGGGTTGTTGATCTTTAGCCCCTCGATGTTAATGATTAATCTATTTTTGATGTTATTATTATTATTATCTTTTTTTTCTGTTCAGTACAATACATTACTTCGATATTACTTGAGACTTAGGTTAAGGTAAAGTAGTAAACATATGAATTTTATGTAAAGAAATTCTGAGGTCAATTGATATTTAACATAGTGCTTATATTTCCTTTACATTCATAATACTTTCACCTGAACATCAGCAGTTCCATCCCTGTAAAAACTTGTTCTCTTGTAAATAGGGGCTATCGATGATATTAATGTTTTTGTCTGTTACTGTTTTTTATTATACCTAGAACTAAATTTATCATAAATATATTTGCTCATATTCTTTCATAGATATACTTTAATCTAATAGCATTTCCATAATAACCATGCATTTAATATTACTGCCACATCTGTTCTGGTGCTTCCGCTATATCTTTAGAGATTCTTTATAAAATACAAAGAAGAATCTGCAATGTTATTGGTCCTGACCTGGCATCACATTTTCAGCAATTTTCCAACGCCCGTAACGTAGCTTCTCTGTGCCATTTGCGTGAATATTTTTGTGGTAATTGTTGTGATACCTTTCATGTTTGGTTCCAAGATTTTGCCAATTTAATCCCAGTACTAGATTAGCGCAAGGTCTCATTATTTTGCAGTTGAAATGGCTAGATGCAACCGTAAGTTCTATGCTAATGGTATCTTCTGTTGCACTTCTCGCTTGTTGAATCTTCGTCAGATTATTTTTTTGCTTTCCAGTCAAGTTTGAACATCAAAAGTGTAAATGTAATGTCAATCGTTATCTTCTTTCTTCCTTTTATTATTCCCTATCCTTAATAATCTTTTGCCTTTTCTCATAATCTCTCACACTAAGTGCACATTTGTGTCTTAGTGATTTTATTGCCTTGCCTTGGGGAAAATGATTAAACAAATATGAATAATGAAATGGACAACGTCCGGTAACTATTTTAAGACATTTTTATGTTTATACATTCTTTTTATAGATACAAATATTTAAGTAAATGCTCTGTTTATAATAAACAATATTAATAACATTTAGCGGCCTGAATGTTCGAGAAATTTTCATAGAAAATATGCATATTCATATGCGTCCTCCGACAGGAATAGAACCTGTATCCTCTACGGAACCGTCATATAGCCTGACTTGCTTTTACCGATTTCGCCACAGAGGAGCGTTTCGGTTAGCAATGCCGATGTTACTGTTTGTAAACTACGACTTTCCATGATTTTCTCACGTACATTCATATCTTCTTGATGCGTATCCAAATGTAAGCAAATGACGTCACACATGAAATGGACAAAGTCCGACAATTATTTTAAGACATTTTTATGTTTATACATTCTTTTTTATTGATACAAATATTTAAGTAAATGCTCTGTTTATAATAAACGGTATTAACAACATTTACCGACCGAGAAATTGTCATAGAAAAATATGCCTCTTCCAACAGGAATCGAACCTGTATCCTATACGTATCCTATAACCGTCATATAGCCTGACGTGCCTTTAACCGATTGGGCCACAGAGGAGCGTTCGGTTAGCGAGGTCGATTTTACTGTCTTTAAACTGCAATCTTCCATGAACGGGAGAGGACGAATATTTTCTATGAAACTTTCTCGGACATTCAGGCCAGTAAATGTTGTTTAATACTGTTTATTATTAAAATAGAGCATTTACTTAAATATTTGTATCTATAAAAAAGAATGCATAAATATAAAAATGTCTTAAAATATGAATATATAAATGTAAAAATCCCTTTTTTTATTTTCATTTTCTTGTTTAATTTTGTCTCTAATTACTATACCCTGTCTATTAGCTTTGATCTATCTGCGACCTTTAATAGCAAAATCCCAAAGAATTATTATTATTATTATTAATTTTGTTCTAGCTGTTGTTTTTGTACGTGAGTTTTTGCAGCAGTAGTGACTGATGCTTTTTTTTTACAGCACACAGTAATTTTTCCCAAATCTCTTCAATATTCCCGATGTCTTTCGTAACTATGTTCTTTGGTTACTCGCTTCCATCCCATCAGTTTCCCATTCTTGCTCCCTCTTTGCAAAGCGCTTCAGTACTGTTCCTTATTCTCCGTTTATGATGGGTAAAACTGTCACTTTCATGCCAAAGGGTCTTAGATTACGCCAAATGCAACTCAAACAAAGGGAAAAGATCCAATCCCAAAAAGGTTCCTACTTTAGGGGAAATACATGCAAACTAGTATATAAACTCGGCTAATTCCTACCTTTTAAACTGGTATACAAACATTTCTTAATTCTAATACAAACGAGACATCTATCTACCTTATTGCCTCTAGTGCAACCCATATATATGCCTGCATTTTCAAATCTAGTGCAAACTCTACCTATGTCTACCTTTTGGACTCTCGTGTAATCTGAAATCATGACTATCGTTTTGACTCTAGTGTAAACTGGAACGACATCTACTTTTTTATACTAGTGTAAAATGGGCCTATTTCTACTTTTTTGAATCTAGTGCAAATCGGACCGACGTCCACCTAGTATAAACTAAGCCTATGTCAAGCGTTTCAATCTAGCATAAACGGGATTTATATCTACGTTTATCGATCAATTCGTTGTGGCTTTTGTCGCATGAATTATTAAGTAATAAAATAAGAGATTATATGTCGTTAAATTAACAAACTTAGAATAAATCCTCATTCATCGTTATTATTATTATTATTATTTCTCATTGCAATTTTAACCGATTTTTATCTCTCTGTTTAAATGCAGTTTACTGTTAAACATTTTTTTTTATCGGATTTTATTGTTTTTGTTAGCAATGGCGGTTGTATCTTCTGTGTACGGATTAAAATTTATCCTTTAGTTGAATGCAATTATCGGCCGGAGATCTTGTCATTTTTTTTTTCAAATGCCGTTTATAAAGATGCGCTTTACGTCGATTTCTGTGATCGGCCCTCTGGAAAAAAACGTTTATGAATGTTTTTTTTTTATAATGATCATCATAATTATCATCGTCTTCAGCAGCAGCGACAGCAGAGATGTCTTGTTCTTTTTTTTCTTCTTTATCTTTTTACCAAGTCCTCCGTCTTCTGTACTCAACGTTCTTCTTCCTTTCTCTCTTCTTTCTTTGACTATACCCCCACCATCACCCCGAAAAACCTTCTTCCGTTCAACCTTCCTATGTTTTTCCTTGACCATATTGACTTTATTATTATTATTATTATTATCATTATTATTATTATTATTATTATTATTATTATTATTATTATTATTATTATTATTATTGTTGTTGTTGTTGTTGCTTTTTTTCTGTGTTGGTAGTAGTGATGTTTTTGCGTTTCACGCAATACAAGGCCCAAGAGCCACTCAAAGTGGAGACTTACTGAATGTGGTGGTTTTATGGTGATATTTTCAGCAGATGGCCGACAGTATGGGGCACCCAGTGAAGAACTCACCATTCAATCGTAATAGATCTTTCGTGACAATTAAACCAAGTTGAATGGCCATGAGGTGGTTTTATGGACGCAAAAGGCAAAGGAAAGCCGTGTTGATTATGAGAATAGGCGGGATAGATAAGGACTGAGCCTGGACTTGAAGAGTTTAAGATTGTATTTATCGGAGAAGCATCCTCACAGGAGTTTGTTCCACAGGGTAGCGGCTCTAGCCGGTAAGGTCTGAACTCGTGGAACAAAGAAATGTAGCTCGTTTGAACAACTGCCATGAAAATAACGAGTAGCGAGAGACATATACGAAAGGAGTTTTAGGGAGGGTGAATCATTATTTATTATTATTATTAAAGGACATCAAGCCTTCTCAACACTGTATGCTTCTTATTTTTCTTCTTCTTCTTCTTCTTCTTCTTCTTCTTATTATTATTATTATTATTATTATTATTATTATTATTATTATTTCCTTTGATTTCTGTTGTGTACACATTTCTTTCCTGGTTCCGCCCAGAGACCTAAGGTCAGAAATGGCATCATGATATTTTCCACTGATCAAATAAAAAAACAAATTAACAACAAAAACATACATATTTTACATAGATAAAGCCCTTGATAAGGTGTGTACTTTACTCGTGAGAACAATTTTTGTATTTCTTTAAGGCACGGGTTTCAAGGATTCCCATTAATGAGTCTACTGGAATCTTTTCCTACCAATCCGAGGGCTCCAACTATAACAGGAATTGTTGATGTTCCCATGAGCCACATTTTTGAGATATCGATTTCAAGGTCCTTGTATTTTGATAGCTTTTTGAAGATCTTCAAAGATACATTGCAATCCTCAGGGACTACCATATCAGTAAGGAGAGACTCTTTTTGTCTGCGGTCTTTAATAAAAATGTCTGGGTGGTTGGCTTTGATTGTTCTGTCAGTGTGTATTATTATTATTATTATTATTATTATTATTATTATTATTATTATTATTAAGTAAGAGACCAACAGACTATCAACTGTGCTACAAATATACAAAGTTCAATAGACTCATCATGACACCTACTCAACTATCACTATTATTATTATTATTATTATTATTATTAATAATAATAATAATAATAATAATAATAATAATAATAATAATAATAATAATATTTCCTTTGATTTCTGGCGTGTACACATTTCCTTCCGGGTCCCGCCCAGAGACCTAAGGTTAGAAATGGCATCATGACATTTTCCACTGAGCAATTTAAAAAAAACAGAAACATATTTTACATAGATAAAGCTCTTCGTAAGGTGTGGGCTGTACTCGGAAGAACAATATTCTTGTATTTCTTTAAGGCATGTGCTACCAGGAATCCCTTCAATTAGTCTACTAGAATATTTTCCAACCAATCCGAGGGCTCCAACTACAACAGTGATTGTAGATGTTCCCATGTGGCATATTTTTGAGATTTCGATTTCAAGGTCCTTGTATTTTGACAGCTTTTCGAAGATCTTCAAAGATACATTGCAGTCCGCAGGGACTGACATGTCAATAAGGTCATTATTATTATTATTATTATTATTATTATTATTATTATTATTATTATTATTTGTGTATGATATGGTTCGTACTATGTATCCTGTAGATCCGGGTGGGGTGATCCTAGTAGGGCGAATGGGATGTTCCTAGTAGGGGGATCTTCTGGGAAGCTTGTGTGTTACCTGGGACACTATTCCTTTTCACACGAGGCCCAGACCTCCGATTACTATTGGTACAGTCTTGCTCTTCATTCCCCACATGATACTTCTATGTAAATAAGTATACATATTCTCATTATTATTATCATTATCATTATTATTATTATTATTATTATTATTATTATCATTATCATTATTATTATTATTATTATTATTGTCACTGTTTTTTCTTTCTTTCTGTTGACTTTATTATTAACGCTTGTTTTTACTGATAATATTTGGTTGCGTATGCAAATCGTTTGATGAGAAGCATGAGTAACATTATCACTATCATCATTGTTCTGTTTTATGCAGTGACTGTCTTCCTTTTATTCTTCTGATTATTATTGGTAATAGTTGTAAAAATCGTCGTAGTCATAGTCGTCGTCACTTACTCATTCATTTAAACAAAAGACAAGGAGAGAGCGCGGGGTGGGAAAAATTATCCAAAGAGCCCCGAAGGCCATCTTTAATAAACACGCACACAATAATTATGTGCAAACTGCTTTGGATTTTATGAGCAGTTAAAAAGAGAGTAAGAAAAGGGGGATGAAGTGTGGAGGGGGGGAGAGAGAGAGTAAAGTTATGCGAACGTTCATTTGATGAGCTTTTTTTTTTCTTTCTTTGGCATTAAAACAAAAGATGAAAAAACAGTCTATTTGTTATTTCAATTGTTTCTAGCTTCATATCTCTGTGGATCTGCTTGAATTTTTTATCTTCTACTTTTTATCTTCACATCGCTATATAAATATATATATATATATATATATATATATATATATATATATATATATATATATATATATATATATAAATCATTTTTTTATTCTACACAATTATTGCCTACAATAGGTTTAATAGTTCTCTTTGTTTTCTCTTCTTTTTCATTATGATTTCTTTCAGAATTTCTTCTATTTCATAATAATTTAAAACATTGTTCGCTTTTTTTTTACATTTTCTGATCTTTATTTGCCGACACTTTTCGCCATTTTTTGTCTTTTAAGTTTTTTTGAATGTCGTTTTATTCTTGCCTATCTAGTAGAGATTTATATTTTTCGTATTCTTTATTCTGCTTTTGAAACGGGTTCTTTGTTTCTTTCTTTTTTCTTTCTTTCTTTTTTCTTTCTTTCTTTCTTTCTTTCTTTCCATATTTCATATTATCTTTCCTTCATTTTTTCTTCTTCTGTTCTGTTGACTGTCTATACAGTTATTTATTTATTCCTTTGAATGCTTCCAGATTCATTCTTTCTTAACTCTTTTTTTTTCGTTTTCTGGTAAATTATTCCCCAGTTCTTTCTTTCTTTCTTTCTTTCTTTCTTTCTTTCTTTCTTTGTTTTTTTTCTTTTCATAATACTTCCTTTTTATTTTCACATCACTTTGTTTTCCTGCCCTCATTCTTGGATTAATTCTTTCTTTCTTTCTTTCTTTCTTTCTTTCTTTCTTTCTTTCTTTCTTTCTTTCTTTCTTTCTTTCTTTCAATGTTTCCAGATTCGATTTTTCTTTCCTTTTTTTTCTTTTCGTTTCCTGATAACTTGCTCCCTAGTTCTTTTTCCTTTCTTTCTTTCAATGCTCCCAGATGTAGATTTTCTTTTCGTTTTCTTATAACTTTCCTTCTTTCTTTATTTCAATACTCCTAGAATCATTTTTGTTTCCTGGGTAAGAAAGTCTGGGTAGAAAGTTGGAAGAAAACGAAAAGGCTTTCTTCTAACTTTCTGCCCAGTCTTTCTTTCTTTCTTTCTTTTAATTCTTCAGGATTTTCTTTCTCTCTGAATTCATCTGATTCATCTTTAATGGATTCCATAGATTCACTTTCTCTCCACCTTATCAAGAAACCGCTTCTTCTTATTGTTACGAATTTATTCTCGCTTCTCTTTTAAATCCATTTTCCTTTCCTGGTCCCCTTTGCTTCCACTGAACATACCATAATTGTGTCTTTTCCTTAACGACTCTTTCTAAATCATTTGATTTGCCTCCTTTCTTTTTTCGAATTTTCTTTTCTTCTCCAGTTTCTGCTTTTTACATATCATACACTCTTTTTTTTTTCATTTGTTTTATGTTAACTGCTCTGTTTTTGGCTCTGAGGTACTTCAGAAGTTTTTTTCGCTTGATAAGATTCTCCTTTTGTGTTTGTTTTTGGCGTTTCCTTTTGTTTGCTTTTATCGTATTTTATTGTTTTAACCTTCGGTTTAATAAAGGAAATGCTCAGTTTTTATTCCTGAGGATGAACTGCCTATAAATACCAAAAAGAAAAATATATAAATTGAATTCAAATAGAATTCGCACGTTCATATATATATATATATATGTGTGTGTGTGTGTGTGTGTGTGTGCGTGCGTGCGTGTGTGTGTGTAAAGAATGATTATTTACGTTTTCATTTGCGTAATATTTGGTGAGTTACATTTGAGATCATACGACAGCAAGTCTTCTTAAAACTTCTCGGAATTCTCTTCACTGTTCTGATTGTATAAACGATTTCAATTTCTATTTCCAGATTGTCAATTCGTCGAAAGACTTCGCATGAGTGTTACGTATTCTTCAAAGCGATTCACATTTGATGGCAATGACTGTTGTTTTCATTTTTACCTTTCAGTCTCGTTTCAAGGTAATCGGCTATCTTTTTTTCGCCTTTTTCATATTCTTTCCGTTTCATTTTTCATTTTTCGCGGCCTTAACACGTTGAAACACCGGTACCCGTACGATCACCGAAGTTAAGCGACATCGAACCTGGTCAGTATCTAGATAAGTTCGTGCAAGGGAATACCAGGTGTTGTAAGGTTGGATGTGTGGTCGGTGTAATAGATACTGGATCACAATTGAAAAAATCGATTCTCTGATTTCCATTTCCAGTCAGGTTCGTTATCTTCACATAAGCGCAAACACACGTGGGAAAGGTATGAATCCACCTCTTCTATTCCTATACTATGATTACATTTTTGGCAGTTCCCATATTTTAGGACTACTTGGAATTTAATTCCCATATTTGTTTGTTCCTTTTGATATAATTCCCAAAGATCCAATTACAGCAGATAATGATATCAACCTCGAGGTCCATGTATTTGATTAGTTTTGTAACATTTTCAAAAATGTGTTTTTTTCGGTGGGAGCTGCAAAATCTACCAGCAGACATATATTTTCAACATGATTTTTCACAGTTATGCCTTTCGATTTGCCTGGATTTCCCTATCAATGTGAACGCTGACCTTCCATGAAATTCCATGTTGTGGTGTTCCCATCAGTTCTCTTCGCAGGGGATGTTGCATGCGCGATATATTGACTGAAGTATGTACCGAGCAGCCCTATAATGCCGTTGCATGTTATCGTTTGGCGCCAATCGGTCAAACCCAGATATTATACTTTGCAGAATGAACTACTGTTTAGTTTCAGTTTTAATCCACCAGATCCTATGCCGTAATTTAATAAATCAGGTGAGAGTCCTAATAACCGACTATGGTTCCTATTATTTATGTCACTTCTCTACATCGACAAAATCTTTCTCGGAAGTCTGACTGTCCCGGACAGCGCTATATTTTTTTTTTTTTTGTAAGATCTCAGTTCGAATCATAATCGCAATTTTAGCAAGACATTTTCTGTCCAAGGGTGACCACAATGACAGGGAAAAAATTCTCCTTTCTTAAGCTGCCACGAGGGTGCTAGCTGATGTTTCAAATTTTGATATCTTTCTCGCTTTCTTTCTCAACTACCGCTATGACATTTCTTACCGCTATAGCTATCATCCAACACAGCTTCTTTTCCGCTCGGGCATTCATGATGTCTCAATTGTATTTACACGGTGAAGTTTCAGTGCAGCTTTATACTCTCATTTTTCGCTACTGCACCTAATTTATTCCCATACTACATGTCCGCCCTCTCCAGTTATGATAGACAACATAGCATCCAGTGTAGAAGACGTGCGATATTCTGGTTTCTCCGCTGGTACATTAGTTGAGTCGATGTACCGATTTCACGAACTTCCACTCATTCTGCACAGCAGAGTTCAAAGTTTTGTCAATATGGTGATTTTCTAAGCGTAACTTAGATGTGGCACAAGGGCAAAAAGTGTGAAGAACCTAGTGAGGATGTAGCTCACTACTCAGTTGCAGTTGTTGTAGCGGGTTAAGTTTGTTAACCATTACACCACGTTGAGCTGTCCAAAATGATTTTCTAAGTGTAGCTTAGATGTGACACAAGGCCGAAAGTGTGGAGCACCCAGTGAGGACCGAACTTACCAGTCAGTCGCAATTGTTGTAGCGGGATAAGCTTGTTAACCATTACACCACGTTGAGGTGTCCAAAATGATTTTCTAAGTGTAGCTTAGATGTGACACAAGGCCGAAAGTGTGGAGCACCCAGTGAGGACCGAACTCACTAGTCAGTCGCAATTGTTGTAGCGGGATAAGCTTGTTAACCATTACACCACGTCGATGTGACCGCAAAGTTTTGTCATTACAAAAATTAACATATTTCATCAAGGCTTACTCTTGTCCAGTATATATCAATGATTCTGCTCTTTCGAGTCCTCTTTCTTGATACATACCTCTATTTTCATTATTATTATTATTATTATTATTATTATTATTATTATTATTATTATTATTCATGTTGCTTTTGTTGTTGCTGCTGCTGCTACTGCTACTGCTATTGTTTTGTTTGCCTAAATCAGCTGCTACATTTTTGTTTCACGGTGGAGAGTGTCTCCATGGATGTTCGATGCTGCTTGCCAGTGCCTCTCTTGATCATACACTTTGCCTCTAAAATGACAGCGATAATCAGTTATTTTATGTGCCACGTCTTTTGGATTTCAATTCCATTCTATTTACTTAATTCCTTAAAATCCCTTACTGATATATTTCGATAAAACGGGGCGCTCATGTCAATTAAAAGCCGTTTTCTCCGATATGTTGGCCTTAACGATTCTGTTATGGTTTGCAACAAAGTCCAATAGCAATATCACATAATCCTTTTCTGATTATTGTTCGTAGAATTTATTTACGGTAGACATTGTGCTAAAAATATTCCAGTGTACGAGGGTGAACTGAACATTTTATAGGCTGACTATGAAGGAGTGATGCTAGAGTTGTGAAATCTTGTATTCATTAATTTGAACTCCTCTTACTAACAACTGCATTGTTTATTTCCAGATCAACTGACTGTTCAAATAAGACTTCAAAATAACAAGTAACGACTTCTCTTGAAAATGGACAAGATTTAGCATCGTGTTGTTATCAAGTACCCGTGTAAAAAGCCGTTAACCCCCAGAACAATCATGCTGACTTGGTTGCTACATTAGGGGAGAGCACTCTATGAACAGTACAAAAATGGCAGAATTTTGGAGAAGGCAGATATCTGAATATGACCCAAAGTCTGGATGTCCTACAACTGCCACCACCGAGGAGAACATTCATCGTGTTCATATTGTGATAGATAATAGGCAATTGACTATAAATCAAATAAGTAATGCTATTAGCGGATCCCCTGAGAGTGTTGATAATGTTATGCACAAAGAACTTGGCATGACGAATGTGCCACATAGTCTGATACCTGATTAAAAGTGAACCAGCCTGATCTCATCACAGGAAAATCTGGCATAGTTTGAGGCAGATTCAACAGATTTCCCTGAACGTTTCCTAACCCAGGATGAGTATTGGGTTCATCACTTTGAGTGAGGAACAAAGAGACAATCTATACAGTGCAAACACCCCGCCTCACCAAGGTCGTTTCATCTGCGGGGAAAGTGATTGCATCAGTTTCTTGAGACGCGGAAGGGTTTGTTTTTATTGCCTATATTCAAAAGGGCTGCACCAATACATGGGAAGTACTAAGCCAACTTGCTGATTCTTTTAAAAAAGGTTATCAAGACGAAAAGAACATGAACAAGGCGAACAAAAGATAGCCGATTACCTTGAAACGAAATAAAATGAAAACAACAGTCATTCCCATTAAATGTCAATCACTTTGAAGAATACGTAACTCTCATGCGAAATATTTCGAAGAATTGATAATCTGAGAATAAAAATTGAAATCGTTTATACAACAGGAAAACTAACCAAAGGCTTCTTGTTTCATCAGGAAAATGCTCCAGTAGCCAATCCTTGATTTCAATGGCTGCTTTGTTTGACAATAGTTTTGAACTGGTTGATCAACCTCCATATTCTTTTGATGTAACTATCATCTATACCTTAACATGAAAAACACTTGGCTGGAGACCAGTATCGCAGTGATGATAACGTCATATCTGCTGTTGATGACTTTTTTTGACCAGAGGGATAAACACACTTTGAAAAGTCAGTTGTTGATTTACCTGGAAAGAAACAATACAGTTATTAATAAAAAAGAGTTGAAATTAATGCAAGTGAGATTTGACAGCTCGAGCATAACTCGTTCCTAGTCAGCTGATGAATTTTTCATCCCAACTTCGTAGATACAGGACGCTTCTGCCGTTTTCTAGGTTTATATTTACTTATAGTTAAAACGGAAGCAGGTGCATTATAGTTGAAATGGATGCTCGAATTGAGGAAACGGAGAGCCGAGTTCGAATTCCAGTTAAATCTATTACATTCACTTACGAGCTAATACCTTTAAGAAAGGTATGAATCCTATTCTTCTTCTCCCAGGTAAATAGTAGGACAGACTGGGTTCTTTAGCTTTGGGTGGCACCCGGTCTAGGAGAAGGAAAATCTTTGAACCTGACTGGAAAGTGTTGGGCTCCGTCAGGTTATCTTGCCCGAAAAAAACCCACTTCTATTGCGGACTGCAGTACACCTGGTGTCACTACGACTCTTCAGGTCACGGGATAAAAAATTAGTTAAAACAGATGACATGTTCTTCTCACTTCACAGCCTTGATGTAGTTCCAGTTTGACTGTAGTTCCCGGTGCCATGCCAGCTTTGAATTAAGAGTTATCCTTCTCTGGTTGCCAATCAAGACTAAAAGACCCAGTTTGCCGTGCTACATGAACCACAGGGTGAATAAATGAATTAATACTTTCCAAAGGGTAATTTTACGAAATTGAAAGTGAAAGTGAAAATGAAAGTGAAAGAAATGCCGAACACACTTTCCGCACGAAAAGACCCTTTTAAAATGATTTAAAAAGAACAATAAGTGGCGCTAGATAATATATTGTTTCCACGTGCCGATTTTAAATGCTACTTTGGGATCAATAACATTTTTAAAAACTATAATTTTAATAACGAACATTTATCTATCAGAAACATCATCAACATCAGTCACATGACCAGATGATGTCGCAAGGTTGCGGCACTGCTGGGTGCCTGACGAGTTCATTGAAATCAGGAAATGTATTCATTCAGCATAACGGGCGTTGTGCAAATAGACCTGGCAGATACCAAGCCTCTACGCGTCAAACTACAGTCGCTGTCTTCGACGGACAGATGGCCGTTGCTTCCATCGGGGGATGGCACCCTCTACCCTCTCCGCTCAATTCAGACTCGGAAGCCCACTGCCCAGCAATGACGGCACATGACCACACTGGCTGCGTAGATGGCCGATGACCCTACACGAAGGTTCATCTATCCTTTTGGTAGCTCTTGTTTTAAACTGATGGGGGACCGACAGGTATTATTGGGCTACATAGTATATGTAGCACTTGTAGAATGAATTCAAACACACACACACACACACAAACAAACACACATATATATATATATATATATATATATATATATATATATATATATATATATATATATATATATATAGATAGGTAGATAGATAAATATAAAGATATTTATATATATACACACACACACACATATATAGATAGATAGATAGATAGATATAATTTGCTAAAGCTATACCACCCCTCTTCTTCCTTCAAAACCCCTGCGTACATCTCTTATCTCTTTACTTCCCCCGTTTTTCTTTTTCCATTACTTTTCCTTTTCTCATACCATTTCCGTTGACGTGACCGATTAAATAGGTCAATGTCTGATCCTTATACCCCTTCTTTCCTCAATATTAAG
This sequence comes from Acanthosepion esculentum, assembly GCA_964036315.1. Lineage (NCBI taxonomy): Eukaryota > Metazoa > Mollusca > Cephalopoda > Sepiida > Sepiidae > Acanthosepion > Acanthosepion esculentum. The sequence continues at coordinate 27,613,030 of OZ038487.1, forward strand.
TATTATAATAGACAGAAATATACAAATAAATTTTAAAACACTACCTTCCCTCTCTAAACTCGACCATGTCTGTCACACCATTCCTCGCCACCCTCTATGTCAACTTATATTAAACTGCACGTCAAAAGTATAAATTTTAAATTCATTTTTCGTTTCACCTTTTGAAAGTGAATTTGGAAAATCCAGAGAAAAATAAAATTCTCTGGTGAAATAAATTATTACAAATGGAGCCTTAAAATAATCTGTTTTTCTTTAAATTAAATTATTCGCTCTGACTTAACATTGAGCTCTCAGGATTTCATCCTCCTTGGGATTATCCATATAGATTACTAAGATTTTCGTGACTGATTTTATATATATATATATATATATATATATATATATAGATATATAGATATATATATATATATATATATATATATATATATATATATATATATATATATATATATATATATAATTTAAAGAAAAATAGACCACTTTAAAGCTCCATTAAAGTATTAAAGTAATGGAACCTTAAAGTGGGCTGTTTTTCTTTAAATTGAATTATTCGCTCTGACTTAACATTGAGCTCTCAGGATTTCATCCTCCTTGGGATTATCCATATAGATTACCAAGATTTTCGTGACTGATATATATATATATATATATATATATATATATATATATATATATATATATATATATATATATATATATATATATATAATTTAAAGAAAAATAGACCACTTTAAAGCTCCATTAAAGTATTAAAGTAATGGAACCTTAAAGTGGGCTGTTTTTCTTTAAATTGAATTATTCGCTCTGACTTAACATTGAGCTCTCAGGATTTCATCCTCCTTGGGATTATCCATACGGATTACCAAGATTTTCGTTACTGACATATATATATATATATATATATATATATATATATATATATATATATAGTAAGGTCATATATATATATATATAGTAAGGTCATATATATATATATAGTAAGGTCATATATATATATATATATATATATAGTCTTAATATCTGGTATATTCATGGGTAAAGGTGTTAAATATCAGTGATATAACGTATATAAATATAAAAATGGACATAGTTGACTTCAATGTCCAATTTTATATATATATGTGTATGTGTCTGTATGTCTGTGTGTAGATAGATAGATAGATAGATAGATAGATAGATAGATAGATAGATAGATAGATAGATAGATAGATAGATCGATCTTGTGACGCAAATCTCAATCAAACTCTTTCTACTTTTAGCCATAATACCAAAGCCATTGTTAGTTTCATTTTTGGTTCATTCTTGAAGATTTTTTAAGCAAAGATACTACATCTTTGCTTCAAAAATCTTAAGAAACAAATGACACAAGGGAAACCTTGCAAAACAGAAAATATGATTTAGAATTGTAATGAAACCAATGCTGGTACATACACTAAATCCTTCATGAAAATTTAGTACGTGGAATTAGTCAGTTCTAAACACTTCAAATACATGGATCAGTTATTAATACTTAATATTGGAGATAAAAAAATTGACTGTGCTGCTGGTAGTTTGACCATCACTGCAAATTGCTACAAAACATTAACCTCAGAACTCGAATGATACTCTTAAATATCTTCATTAGATTGAGGCTTCCATATTGATGTCAAGTATGACGCCAAAGTCATTCAAAATGATCTCATCTCTCAGCTGTATACAACCACCTTTTCAGGTCAGTGGTTAATGCATCTTCAAGCGAATGAAATTTGTGTGTCTTGCGGGGGGATATCCTTCTTCGAACATCGTGAACTGGCGCTACACGATCAAAAAAGCAGAAACTGCCTCACTTGAAAACTGTCAAAATAATAACAAAAATTGTATATCCCTTGTAACTAGAAGAGAAAACAATGACATAATCAAGATGTTGACATTCCACACGACTTCGAACAAAAGGTTAGTAAGGAAGCGGCCATCGATACTGGAAAAGGCGATAACAGGTAATTTAAGGAACTTATTTGACTGAAAAATTGTTTTAAGAGCTATATAACATATATCATAGGTTAACCATTTTGTGGACAAGCATGAATTTTGTGATTACTGCCATGTCTAGTTGAAACACAATTCCCTGTACGATCACTAAAGTTAAGCCACGTCAAACCAGGTTGGGAATACTTCGTTGTATGCGGTTGGATGTGCGGGTGGTGTAATGGATAATGGCTTGGAAGTGTTAATCTGAGTGCCGAGTTCTAATTCCTGTTGAAATCGCTATATTCACTTACGCTCAAATACTATTGGGAAAGATATTAATCTACCTCTTCGCCGCCAAATTATGGGTTAATTAGTACGACTATCATCGCCAAGTCAATCAGTTATGTGCCATGCGTGATACACGCTTAAGCGATCATGTATTTTTCGATACATGACTGACGAGGCAGATTTTTTTCCCGCAGTAGGAACACAGAATATATTGATTGATTACGGTAGACCAGATTCCATCAAAAGCTATAGAACCCGGACTGTCCTGCTATTTGCCCAAAGCTGGAGAGAGAAGAAGAGGATTCATACCTTTCCAAGATTATTAGCACATAAGTCAATTTAATTGATTCGACTGGAATTCGAACTTGGCTCTCCGATTCCTCCATCCGAGCCGCTATCCATTACTCGCTAAACAATATATATATATATATATATATATATATATATATATATATATATATATATATATATATATATATATATATATATATATATATATATATATATATATATATATATATATATAAATTCCCAAGAATATAGAATGCAGGTAGAACTCAATGTCCAGGACAGAGTAAGAATATAATATAAAAGGCGCAAACACTAATGGTTATAATTTATTACATTGGAAACGTAATCACGATCCAAATCATTTCTTTTTGAATTTGTAGGTCTGATGAATTGAATCGTGATTACGATTCCAATGCAATAAATTATAACCATGATATATTAATGTTTGAGCCTTTTATATCATATATATATATATATATGTTGAAATTTTTACAATTAACTAAAAAGAATTCTTACAATCTAAATATATTTTCTGGCTTTAAATAACCTGCACAGGTTTGATAAGCCCTCAAATACGAATCAGTCAATCAATATATTCTGTTTTTGTTTTTTCATTAAGTTGTCAAATCGTGCTTTTCACCTGTTTTTTTTTATGTTTACATCGGCCGATAATAAATCATAGCGTAAAACTGAAGCAAAAAGGGGATAATAAGAAAAGGGGGCTTCGAAATTTTGACACACTCAAGATATAATAAAGCCCAGCGATTAACGGTGATTAACCTACCTAACGAGCTGGCGTAAATGTATGGTTGAAAGAAAAGTGTTTTTTAAACTCTTAGGATTAAGCAAAAAAAAAAAAAAATTGTCAAATTATATCTTTGTCATTGCCATCATTCTGTTTGTTTCAGTTGGCTCGTTCTCTATTCACATGCAAACTGTTTGTTTCCAGTTTAAATTATGGGTTGTTATTTGAATACATTTGCCTCGTAGGTCAGGTTTTTGCCTCATTTTTGGTTTTGTATTTCGTATTGAATCATTCACTTTTTGATTGATTGCATTTATTTCTGATGATTTTGTTTAAAGTCATATATTATTGTGGTTATATTCTGTTATCTGGAATCCCCATCTTTTTTTTTCTTTTCGTTCTTCATGTTTTAATTCGCTATTGTCACTAATCATTTCTTTAAAGGGATCCACATTCCTTTTCTTCCTGTTCGCTTCCTAATCTGTTTCAAAGTTTCATATTTGTCCTTAACTATGATTGCATATGTTTGTGTTGTAGCATACCTACGGATAATAATGGTTATGTCCCCATTCACATAAATACAGTAGTACAGTTGGTCTGCAGTTGAAGATTCGTCTTCAGCTGTGCTGGTCAAACTGTCTGCTTCCTGGCAGAGAGGATGAGAAGTGCACAAAATGCGAACTGCATATCAGAGATAGCAAAATCAAATAAGTGCAGGAATGTATATATCTGCGAAGCGTTTTAACAGAAGATGAAAAGTGTGACACCGAAATCCGAAGTCGTATTGGAATAACGAAAGATGCCTTCCAAAGGTAATCTGTGTACTAAGAAATAAAAAGATTTCATTAGACACAAGGAAAAGAGTACTAAACTGCTACGTGATATCTGTCAATCTTTATGTCAGTAAATGTTGGACGATCTCCTCAAAGATGAAAAGGAGACTTGAAGTAATGTGATTCTACAGAAGGATGCTGAGGATACTATACATCGAACATATGGGCAACGGCAAAGTTTTTGAGAAATTGGAAATGAAAAAGAAACTTATACTTAACACCAGGAAGGGACAGACGGGGTTTCTCGGGCAAATAATGAGGAAAGAGGGCTTGGAAAATCTTATACTCACAGGACAGGTAGAGGGCAAGAGGGTTGGAGGAAAACATTGCATAACATAATTAGCGAGCTTGAGTAAATAGGTGGCAGAACGGGGATTAAGTGAAATAACAAAAAGACAAAGTTTATTAAGAGCTACAAAGGACAAGAAGTTGTGGAGACCCATCGGTACCTACGTCCTGAGGGATCTCGGCACATAAATAAAAAAGATAATATCCTAACATTCTATGTCCTGATTTTGATCGTATCTTTGCTGCAAACAGTCCATGTCCAGCAACACGTGCTGCACAAGATTCACCTTACTCTACTAGAAGTCAATTACAAGGAAGCTGACGATCTTCATGTTGTTATCAATAATATTTAGGGGTTGAGAATTAACATGATATTTCTTGGAAGGAAATTTGTCCATTTGTTTCCGTTGCCTCCTCTACAGTGAATTTATCGAGACACAACTAATTAGCTAGTCTTTGATTCTTGGAATCCCTCCATCTCCTGAGAGATTTCATTTTTCTTTCTACTAGAGTTACTAACCAACTTCCTCGTTAACACCGAAATGAGGCGAGGGAGTAGATTTAGTCGCCCACGATCCGACAGAAGTATGACGACTATATTTTAACTTCTCCTCACGAATGAAGAATTGAACGATTTTTTTTATACCTTAATTTTTCTTAGGAGTTCCCACAACAGTTTCACGTTTGATACGCAAGCCGGCTTTAGCGGGGTTTTAAATGATAGGTATGTATCAGGAATGTACTTGTCTTGGTCCAGCGAAGCGACACATTGGTAATATGGTACCAAGATCTTGACTTTTTCGTTGGAGATTTCATTCTTCGGCAGAAGATAGTGGAGTTAGATGTGGAGATTTGTCACCCATTCGAAGAATTATTCCAATAAATATGGCTGACTAGACGGAGGTTCTGAATCTCAGTCTAACTGCAGGAATTTGTAGTTTCATTCTATTTTATTTCTTCATATTCTATTGTTTTTCGCGCTGATTTTTATTATTGTTCTTCCGGTCATTGTCGTTCTCTTAAAAGTGAGAAAATAATAAGCAAAAACGTTTTCATTACATCTTTAACCTTTTACCATATTGGCACACTATAGTTACGAATATTTTGAGCTTGAGCAAAAGAACTACTTTTCAACATAAAAAATAATATCCTATATTATATCAAACAACAAAACAAATGGATACCACGCACATTCATAACACTATAAATTAATGAAGAACTCTAATCCGTCTTCCTATATTGGCAGTGAATACTGGGAAATATCATCAACGGAAAGATACCGTTAAAATTTCTCATAATGAGAAAAGAAGGCTGGGGAAATTTGACACTCACATGATATACTGAAATCAAAAGGAACAGGAGAAACAGCGCAATAACCTACCAAACGAGCTTGTGTATAATGATTAGCAGAAATGGATGAAGAGAGATAACAAAAAGACCAACTTTACGAAGGTGTACAAAGGACGGGAAATCGTGGAGGGCCATGATCGCCCATGTCCTGAAGCGACACAGCAGGGAGAAGAAGAACAAAAGAAGAAGATGAAAAGAAGAAGAAAAGAAGAGGAAAAGAAGAAGAAAAAGGGAAAAAAAGAAAAAGAAGAAAAGAAGAAGAAGAAGAAGAAAAGAAGAAGAAAAGAACATGAAAAGAAGAAGAAGAAGAAGAAGAAGAAGAAAAGAAGAAAGGAAGAAGAAAAAGAAAAAAGAAGAGGAAGAAAAAGAAAAAAAAGAAAAGAAGAAGAAAATAAGAAGACGAAGAAGAAGAAGAAAAGAAGAAAAAGAAGAAGAAAAAGAAGAAAAGAAGAAAAAAGAAGAAGAAAAAGAAAAGAAGAAAAAGAAAAGAAAACGAAAAGATGAAAAGAAGAAGAAAAGAAGAAGAATAAAAAGAAGAAAAGAAGAAAAGAAGAAGAAAAAAGAAGAAAGAGAAAAGAAGAAAAGAAGAAAAAAAAGAAGAAGAAGAAAAAGAAAAGAAGAAGAAAAAGAAGGAAAGAAGAAGAATAAAAAAGGAGAATCTTTTCTATGCATAGAAAAACGGAAATTATATCGAAAGCGTCTAGCTTTAAAATTGACATTGTAGTTTGCAAAGTTACTTAGTTCTTGGATTGTCCTTAAAAAATGATATATTCTGAAAGACGCTCAGTACGGTAGAAAACCTGAGAATTTAAAAATATATAAAGGTAGCAGTTTGATGAAAAATATGTTCGTTCTTCACACAATTTTAGGAAAACTGCACAGTTATCTAATAAAATAAAAACTGGCGAATGACACAATCTTTCGATATGCAACGAAACAACAGAACTCATTAAACCCCTACATTTTTTCGTTGATCCCAAAATTTATTAAGATACCGAATATTTGAAGAATGACCATCACGATAAGAAACAAAGAAATATTTATATATTTCATTGATATATATGATTAATGTTTTCATTTAAGTTATTTTTGACATATTACATAGAATGAAGGCTGTCAAAAATATGGAAAAAAAAACGAAGAAGTTAGCTTAGAAAAAATAATGTTTAACGTTATATTTTAAAGTGTTTTTTTTTAAATTTAATTTAAAATGAAGAGCAACATGTGTCTGATAATCTAGAAAATATAATAGCTACTCATTACATAAGTTTAGATATTAAGCATTTTGAGATTAAAAAGATAATCATTGTGGTGGAATTGAATAAAAATTCATTGCCCAACTTGTTATCTTACGCGTATGGATATCTATTCGCCTGGAGATGCAAACAGATAAGTAACAGCTGAAACAGAAAATAGGGCTCATGTTGTTAAGTTTTATTTATTAATATATTGTATTTTTGTGAATTTTTTTTTTTTTTTTTTTGGCTACGGGGTTCGTTTTGTAACATAGACTTTAGTCAATTGGACGATGTCATACATCAACTATCTCTCTATCAGAAAATACTAACACTGGAAACGCAAAAGTGATTTTAAAAAGCAAAATTCCTGTAGTAGTAGTAGTAGTAGTAGTAGTAGTAGTA
>OZ038487.1:27625411-27650411 GCA_964036315.1 Acanthosepion esculentum
AGGTTTACTCGGAGTGGGTGAAATTTCAAGCATTAGGAGCTTTAGTATGTAAAACATAATGTACATTTGTGTCCCTTCAACACCCACAGAATAAATTTCTGCTTCATACCAGGCTTATGACCATATAACGTTGAAAGAACACTCCCCGTACGATAACCGAAATTAAACCAGACCCATCCTGATCAGTAACTAGATGGGTGACTGTTTGGAAATATCAGCTGTTGTAAGCTTGGAATAAGTCTCTTTTCCACCAGTCAATTCAACTGTAAAATGATGCGATATTCTCGCCAATGCAGTACTGCGCTTATATTTATAAAATCGAGGTCCTAATGAAGAACGCTCATGAGTCACTTTCACAACAACGTGATCTATGCTTTTTTATATATATATTTTCATGGTAATCTATGAAAATATATTAAAGGCATACGTTACGTCGGTTTGAAAGTGACTGAAGCTGAGTGCGCATATATATATATATATATATATATATATATATATATATATATATATATATAAGTGAACATTGAAGTCAACACTTAGCGACGACAGGCTGTTTCATGCTAGACACAACCCTCGGGCTGCTTGACGATTGCGTCTAGCATGAAACAGCCTCTAAGTGTTGACGTCAATGTTCACTTTTATATTTGCACACGCTCTATATCTGATATTGAGCACTTTATCCCATAAATATAGCACACTTTAAGACTATATTTCTTCATACATATATATATATATATATATATATATATATATATATATATATATATTGCCACCCACAGACAGACTGCTTCGCTGTATCACAGCTCATCAGTGTGGCTAGACGTCCGGTTGCCTCTAGCTAGGATCGAAACACGACTGAATTGGCGTCAGTCGGGAATCCCGTCGGATTCTACGTATGAGGGTCAAGCAGCTCAGTTTATAGGAACCGACACTTCAGACACCAGCGCATATGATTTGATTATAGTGGTGAAGGCTTTGTGCAGAACCAACCACACTTTTTGAAGAGCCGAATACAGAGACCTGGTGCACTCCATGCCACAGGGTCCCCAAACGACCATCAGCAGGTTTTTGAATTCAGAGTTGTCCTTCTCCTAGACCAGTTGCAATCCTACCTTGCTATTTACCCATAGCTGGAGGGAGAAGAAGAGGATTCATACCTTTCCCAAGGGTATTAGCACGTGAGTAAATTTAATGGATTCGACTGAAATTCGAACTCGTCTCTCCAATTCCTCAATCCGAGCCGCTATCCACCGTGCGTCATATATATATATATATATATATATATATATATATATATATATATATATATATATATATATATATGTATGTATGTATGTATATATATTTGCGAAAATAGTGTGAGAAATAGGAAAATATTTTGTGACGCCTTTCATCCCTTAGAAACGGCTTTGTTTATGTTGCCACGACTACACATGCGCACGAACGAGAGACGCTTGTACTTTAAAAATTTTTGAAAGAATATTTTTCCAATGTAGCCAAATTCATCTATTTTTTTCTCTCCACCAACATTGTCCTTGGCTGTCCAACATTCTGCCAACAGAAAATCTGCGAAGAATGGTGATATATTGTAAGATCCTGGACGCAAATTTACCATATTATATTTTATATAAATATATATATATATATATACATATATATTGAATTGGACAGAGTCCGACAATTTATTTAAAGACATTTATATGATAAACGTTCTTTTTATAGATACAAGTATTTAAGCAAATGCTTTGTTTATAATAAGCAGTATTAAATAACATTTACCAGCCTGAATGTCCGAGAAATTTTCATAGAAAATATTCGTTCTCCGAGAGCAATCGAACCTGTATCCTAGACGGAACCGTCATTTATAAATATATATATACAGGGTGTCCATAAAGTTCATGTGCACTTTAAAAAATGTATAGCTTTATTTGTATTTGAGATAGAAATAATTTGTAAAAAGGATTAGAAAGAAGTAAATCTATATTTTTTAAGGTTTTATTGAAATTTTATATAAGTTTGCACATGTCCTCCATCATTACCAGTACAAAGGGTAATACGATTTTGCAGTTCACGGAAGACATTTGTCAACTGATTTACAGTAATGACTGAAATCACATTAGTTATTTTAGCTATACTTAAAACTAGGTACATTAAACTTTATAACATTTTTTTACAGATTTTTATCGCAAATACAAATATAGTTATAAGTTTTTTAAAGTGCACACGAATTTTATGGACACACTATATATATATATATATATATATATATATATATATATATATATATATATATATATATATATATATATATATATAATAGCTGGCCACTCCTATTCGAGTATAATGATCTATTTGTGCAGCTAGTCAAACCCTATTGCAGACGCTCGCTATGGGAGGTTTATATTTGTTCAACACCCCCAGAGTCAACCTCTGGTTTATACTTCAACTATGCCGAGCAGACCTGAGTTACAGTTTCTGGAAGAGAGTGCGCTATCTAGCGTGTTCAACAATCTGAAAAAGGCCAGCACACTCAAACCCTCGGTTACGATGACTTGTGACGTCGTACTAGCACAGCTATCGGCAGCCACCAAGGGTTCCGTCTACCCAATTTCACTCACAAGGCTTAAGTCAACCCGTGGTATGGTTTTCAGACACTTTCCAAAGCTGCCGCACGCTGGGATCGCCCCTTCCAGACCGATAACATCAGGAAGACTCCTTCCTGGGGAATTGAACATGGTGAGATTGGAATCCGGTCCTCATGGTCAGAAAGTGAACGTTCTAACCATTCGGCACAACACACACACACACACACACACACACACACACACACACACATATATATATATATATATATATATATATATATATATATATATATATATATATAGACCGATAGGTAGCTAAATAGATAGGCAATAACATATTCATAGATATTGCATCTTAGTGTCTTTGTTGCCTTGTTTGGCGCGAAATGATTAAAAATAAATAAATACAAATAAAATTGGTGCAATTCTTAATTTCTTCTGAAAAAACCGTCCTGAGTATGACGATAAACTACGTCCAACAGCAAGGCCTCTGATCAAGAGGTTTTGATTAATGTGGGACCTTTTCTTAATTGTTGATGTTCCCAGGTTCACCCTGACCCAGGGTGGTAGCACCGGTTATGGTCCCAGCTATGGGGCAAATAGTTAACTCCCAAACTGGGGTCAAAACACTATGAAAAATAAAAATCGTTTTTCATACCAGAATTACTTTGAAGAAAAAAAAAGTTATTACCAGCAATACATTTAACAAATATTTCCAGCAGTACATTTTTTGAAAAAAAATTTACATGCATCAGGGAAACATCCAGAAATCTCAAAAATTACATGTATCAGTGAAACATCCAGAAATCTCAAAAATTACAGGTAGCTGTGAAACATTCAGGAATCTCAAAAATTACATGCATCAGTGAAACATCCAGAAATCTAAAAAATTACATGTATCAGTGAAACATCCAGAAATCTCAAAAATTACATGAATCAGTAAAACATCCAGAAATCTCAAAAATTGCATGTATCAGTTAAACATCCAGAAATCTCAAAAATTACATGTATCAGTGAAACATCCAGAAATCTCAAAAATTGCATGTATCGGTTAAACATCCAGAAATCTTAAAAATTACATGTATCAGTGAGACATCCAGAAATCTCAAAAATTACAGGTATCTGTGAAACATTCAGGAATCTCAAAAATTACATGCATCAGTGAAACATCCAGAAATCTAAAAAAATTACATGTATCAGTGAAACATCCAGAAATCTCAAAATTACATGCATCAGTTAAACATCCAGAAATCTCAAAAATTGCATGTATCAGTGAAACATCCAGAAATCTCAAAAATTGCATGTATCAGTTAAACATCCAGAAATCTTAAAAAGTACATGTATCAGTGAAACATCCAGAAATCTCAAAAATTACATGCATCAGTAAAACATCCAGAAATCTCAAAAATTACATGTATCAGTTAAACATCCAGAAATCTTTAAAATTACATGCATCAGTAAAACATCCATAAATCTCAAAAATATTACCAGCAAATGAAAATAGATTTTTGAAGGAAAAAATACTACCAGAAATGGATTTTTGGAAAAAAATTATTACCAACAATGAAATTTTTGTCGGCATTAAATAAAACATTCAGGCTGATATGCCGTAAACAAAACCATACTTGAAAAAAAAACTATAGTCAATTGCAGCCGACAGCGAGACCCAGTCTCTATACATTTGCTTGCTGTTGATGCTAAATAAAACATTTGTGAGGATTTTATGTAATTAATTATGGACGACTGAATGGCAAAATGTGAACAGGATACATCCGAGTGACGCGTTTCGCTCCGGGAAATTACTTATTAAGACTAAAAACGGTTTTATTAATGGATTCAATCTTATATATGAAAGTTGAAAGATAAAATGCCGTAAAGGCTGTTTACGAAACTTTAAACGTAGAGATAAGCAGAGTCTTTGCATTTAAATGTTGAAGTCTAATGTCTGTAAGTATTAAACATCGCCTATTTAATTCAACTTGTTTTATCGCTTTTATTTTAATTGTTATTGTTTCTAATTGTTCTACTTCGTTGTAATTCTGTGAGAAAAGAAGATAAGTTTTATATTGATTAACGTCAACCGGTTGTAGATTATTCTGTGATTAGTGCGCTTGCAATATATTTTTACATTAATAAATTTCTACATTTTTGTAAATAGAACCGCATTCAAGTTAAAATCATCATCCGACCTTTTATCATGAACAACTAATTCAATGCGAATATTCTTTTTGCAAAAGATCTGTTTCGGGTTCATATAGCGATTTACTAAGTGTGGCACAAGGCAAAAAATCTGGTGCACACAGTAATAATCGAACTAAGTACTCAATCATAACTGATTTATCGAGTGAAAAGGTCGTTCACTATGTTCATTTTTGCGATAATATAATCTGTCATCTTTATTCCAAGATGTCTCACCCATGTATTACTAGTGATATTTTTTAGCCTGTTTCGTAAATCCCTACTTCAAGTTTAATATAGTTATTTTTTTTTAATTTTATGCCGTTTAAATATCTAATATATATATATATATATATATATATATATATATATAATTGTTTATTCGAAAATTATAACATAAATATGTTATAAAATCACTACAAAAATAGCCATTTTGTTTCAACATCTCTGGTGTCTTATCAAGTGATGATTTTGAATGTAGAATAAAGGGTTTTAAAAGGTTCAAATCAATTAACCACCCCTCGCAAGGGGTAACGCTGTTACATAAGCTAGAATGAACAATCAAAATACAAGTATACGAGAATTCAAAAAACTTGACAACGAACTAAAGTTATAATAACTATTTAATGCCTTAATGTTTAAAATCCTTTATTCTACATTAAACATCATCACTTGATAAGTCACCAGAGGTGTTGAAACAAAATGGCTATTTTGTAGTGATTTTATAACATATTTAGGTTATAATTTTCGAATGTATAATTATATTTGCTCTACTCTGTATTGAGCACTCTTTTAAGAATAGTAATTGTTGGTTATTGGAATTTATTCCGTATACACCAATCCTATACTTGGACATATATATATATATATATATATATATATATATATATATATATATATATATATATATATATATATATATATATATATAGTGGTACTCGCTAGGTATTTCGGCTTGTAATTGAACAAACCAATGCCCAAGGAAAAATGAGGAATAAAAAAGAAATAACTAAGAACATGAAATTGTGGTGAAAACAATCGACCAGAATTCAAGCTCAGATTCCAAAGAAAAAAACCCTCCAAAACAAGTAAAAGTAACTACCTAAAGTACTCAATACACGGCGCAGAGCAAACTAAAATAAAACTTAAGAGCTAGGTAAACCTACCTAGGTTTCGCCTAAGCGGATCGTTAGGGTGAACTGGCCAAAGAGGTAAAAAATGGAACAGAATATTTTTTGACAATTCACCCTGACGATCCGCTTAGGTGAAACCTAGGTAAATTTACCTGGATCTTTAGGTTCGTGTGTACTTTTAAAAAATTTATAACTTTATTTGTATTTGCGATAAAAATAATTTGTAAAAAGGTTTAGAAAGATGTAAATCTATGTTTTTTAGGGTTTATTGAAATTTTATTTAAGTTTCCACATGTCCTCCATCATTAGCAATAAAAAGGGTAATACGATTTAACAGTTCACGGAAAACATTTGCCCACTGAATTACAGTAATGCCTGAACTCACATTAGTTATTTTAGCTATACTTAAAACTAGGTACATTAAACTTCATAACATTTTTTTACAGATTATTTATATCGCAAATACAAATAAAGTTATAAATTTTTAAAGCGTACACGATCTTTATGGACACCATTTATATATATATATATATATATATATATATATATATAGGTGACTATACTCGTGTCGAAAAAGCTTCGAATTCTTGATTTAACAATAGCCAAATCAATCTCGAAGGGAAAAAAATGTTTTTAAAAGGAAAGAGCCAGGAACATGAAAGTCTGTCAAAAATAATCGCACAGATACAGGTTCAAGGCCCAAAGAAAAAAAAACGATACGAGCAAACAACTATCTAACTAAAGAGCTCGATACAAACGTAGAGCAGACCTAGTCAAAACCTAATGAGCAGGACAAACCTACCAAGTTTTCACTTAGGCAGATCGTCAGGCTCAGCTGACACTGACGATCTGCCTAAGTGAAACCTTGGTAGGTTTGTCTGGCTCATTAGGTTTTGACTACATATATATATATATATATATATATATATATATATATATATATATATATATTTGTAGGTATAGATTAAGATAAATCAAACGACCAAATATAAGAAAACGTATACGTACATAGACAGGCAAGGAAATAAATAATAATCGAATTCATTCATGAGGTGTAAACATAAAAGTGCTCGATGTGGTTAGACAGAACTAATATATATATATTAATAAAAATATACATATACAAATACTTACGTTTATGTGTGCGACTTAGGTTTCGCTGGTTTTCCCGCTCATCGGACACAACGTAGATCTCTTGTAGCCGATGAGCTGGAAAACCAGCGAAATGTAAGTCGCACACCTAAACATAGGTATTTGTATATGTATTAATATATATTTATATTCAGATTGGATCTGTTCATTATGATAAATTGAACATGAGAATTTTAATTTAATGTCCAAGTTTCGTAGTATATTTATACGTTTCGATATAAACTTTTACTGGTGTGTGTTCTAATCTTTGCTACTGTTTTTGTATATAAGAGAGATTCCTTGAATAAAACAATTACTAAGATTTTTTCCTTTTTCATTTTGTCATTCACCGTGCGTTTTTTTGTCTGAAAAAACTATTTTTCTATCATGTTGTTCATAAGAATAATGTAATTTTAAAAATCAAATAGTGTAACTGCATCCAACAGGAAGGCCTCTAACCCGGAAATTGGAGGGTTCTATGGAGCTTGGAACCACATCTCAAGTGCTGTTGTTCCCACCCTAATCTGAGGTGGTAGAACCTGTTAGGGTCCGAGTTATGGGTAAATAGTGACCCCCCCCCCCTAAAAAACTAAAATTAACAGTACATTTTGATAATAAGTTTGGCATCTCGGCCCCATTCTTGCACTTTCGAAACGGTTAAATATAACCGTCTCTTCTACTCAAAATACTTCTCTGGCACTTCCCGTCTGAGGAATTCTCTTCCTCTTACTTGCTTCCCTGATAACTATAATCTTCAAATATTCAAGTGTAATGTCAATCGACATCATCTGATACCTTGATCTTCTTCCCCGTCCTTCTCTTTATTCTCTTACAAAACACGCCCATTACTCTTGTCTTACTTTTGTAACCCCTTGCGTTCTAGGGGCTCCCCTGCCGCCTTCCTTTGGGTGAAATGATTTTTTAAAAAATGCATTTCTATGGCAAAATAATAATCAATGCAAAACTAAGAATACATTTTAATAGTAAAATTACCAACAAAAGATTTTATAATCTACAAAATATATGTCTATATAAACATACCTTCAAACTGAAAGAATAAAAATATATTAAAAAAATATTTAGATATTGGGGTTAGAGGTTGATATATCGCTAAAAGAAAATCAACCAACCAAGCCAATCAGAATATTTAGATTTCGGCATAAAACAGACTATAGAGGTCGATATGCCGCTAAAGAAATCAACAAGGCAAACCACTAAAAATATTTAGATTTCGGCATTAAATAATCCATAGAGGTTGATATGCCACTAAACAAAATCAACGAACCAAACCAATCAAAATATTTATATTTCGACATTAAAACACACCATAGACGTTGATATGCCGCTCAACAAAATCAACGAACCAAAACAATCAAAATATTTAGATTTCGGCATTAAATAACGCATAAAAGTTGATATGCCGCTAATCAAAATCAACGATCCAAGCCAATCGAAATATTTATATTTCGGCATTAAATAACTCATAGATGTTGACATGCCGCTAAACAAAATCAACCAAACCAAACCAAACCAATCAAAATATTTAGATTTCGGCATTAAATAACCCATAGAGGTTGATATGTCACTAAACAAAATAAATGAACGAAACTAATCAAAATATTTAGATTTCGGCATTAAATAACCCATAGAGTTTGATATGCCGCTAAACAAAATCAACGAAACAAACCAATCAAAATATTTACATTTCGGCATTAAATAACCCATAGATGTTGATAGGCCGCTAAACAAAATCGTCGAACCAAACAAATGAAAATATTTAGATTTCGGCATTAAGTAACCCATAGATTTTGGTATGCCGCTAAACAACATCAACCAACCAACCAATCATGTCTTTCATGTTCTCTTGCGCTGTGTTATCCAACATTAGGTGTATTTTTAACGTCATTTTGTCATATATTTAACACCTGCGATTTAATAAAATACATTTTCTTAATATTCGATACTGAGGTCGGAGGTGCAATTAGCTTAACAGGAAGTTATTTTGCCGGGAAATGTAATCGATAATGCGAATTCAAATTCTACGCCCACTTCACATTATCCTTTCAGGAAAGGCATGAATCTCTCTCTTCCCGACACTGGTTATTGGCTAATTGGTAGGGTAGACTGCGTTCTCAAAACTTGGGTCAGAGCCACTCTACAGGAAGAGCAGCTTTGGATTCAAAATCTTGTAGAATTTAACGGGAAACCACTCCAATGTCTTTCCCAAGATGTCATGGCCATTCACAGATATAAAAGGTTGGAAGATGTGAAGACTCATCTCTGTGCTGAAGTGATATGTATTGAAATATCTACGAGGAATTTGTTTTTTTTAATAATGGTGAGCATAGGCTTAAATAAATTTCTAAAGGCTTCGAATAATTATTTATATATTTGAGTATAGAGCGAGTTATTTATCGGGTTTTTTTTTACGCAAACCAATAGGGGGCGCACTATACACACGTAATTTTTTGAAGGTGTAGATATCATGCATTTTTAGTGACTGGTTGCCCTATACACTATTATTTTTTTTATTTTTTTGCAGGGGTTAAAATTCAGTTTTCAGTTTTGATCATTTCTTTACGCAAAAAATAGGGGAGCGCGCTATACACGGGGAATTTTTGAAGAGGTTAAAAACCATGCATTTTCAGTGACTAGTTGCACAAGACACAGGTATGTTTTTTTTCTTTTGCTAGTGGGGTTAGAATTCACGCCAAAATATTCAGAGGTCGCGCTATACATGAAGTCGACTTATACACGAGTGTATACGGTATATACATATTTTGATTGAAAGTACACATACGTTTTAATCGGCCATTATTTTTATTTATTATCATTATTATTATTATTATCATTATTATCATTATCATTATTATTATTATTATTATTACTAATTCATAATTTTTTTCTCTTGTCAAGCACTGCCATTTTTAAAAAGCCTTATTATATTCAGCAGGGCCTAAACAAGTAGAGTTTATTTTTATGCTGTGTGAGCGTCGAATACCCAAGCGATTTCGCTCTGACGCTGAGGGTAGAACGGAGATTTCTTTGCGGAAGCCGAAAGCTGGTGGAGAAGAGGGGGATCGGTTTGAGTAGAGGTGGAGACGGGAGCAGCAAGGAGGCGGCTTCAGGGTCCAACACCCCTTTCAATCACCACCGTCACCAACACTATCGCCAGCCTATCCCTAACCTTTCGCCATTACTCCCCGCTCCCAACCGCCGCCCTCCGCGCCAGCCCAGAACACTTTAAGAATGGTTAGCAGGCATCAACATTCTTCAGCTAATGTAACTCTGGCTTGGCCCCGTTGTATCACGAAAGGCGAGGCATGGATAGGGGTCTGCTGATAAAGAAGGGAATAAAAATTCCTGGTGCCAGCCAATAAGAGATGGCAGGGATCAATCGCTGGAATTGGAAATGGTTGGAGCGGTCTGCGAGGAACGCATACAAGAAGCAGAGAGGGAGAGAGGGGGGAGAGAGGGGGGAGAGAGGGAGCGGTCTGCGAGGAACGCATACAAAAAGCAGAGAGAGAGAGGGAGAGAGAGAGAGAGGGAGGGAGCGATCTGCGTGGACGCATACAAGAAGCAGAGAAAGAGAGAGGGAGCGGTCTGCGAGGAACGCATACAAAAAGCAGAGAGAGAGGGGGCGGTCTGCGAGGAACGCATATAAGAAGCAGAGAGAAAGAGGGAGAGAGGGAGAGAGAGAGAGGGGGCGGTCTGCGAGGAACGCATATAAGAAGCAGAGAAAGAGGGAGAGAGAGAGGGGAGAGAGAGAGAGAGGGAGCGGTCTGCGTGGAACGCATACAAGAAGCAGAAAGAGAGAGGGGGAGCGGTCTGCGAGGAACGCATATAAGAAGCAGAGAGAGAGGGAAAGAGGGAGAGAGAGGGAGAGAGCGAGAGGGAGATGACGGATGAAAAAGGCAGGTTGAGATGTCAAATACACGCCCACTGTTCGGAATCGTACCAGTATTAATGCATCCGTATCCTGGGTTGCCTTTCTAGTTGCACCCTTTCACTTTCTACGTTTCTTTTCTTTTCTTTTCTTTTCTTTTTTTTTGGGGGGGGGGATTCCGTATCTCGCTCTCTCTCTCTCTCTCTCTCTCTCTCTCTTTTCTTTTTTCTTTCTTTCATTTCTTTCTTTCTTTCTTTCTTCCTTTCTGTTCTTCGACGTTCGTTCTTCATCTTTTTTCTCTCCCCTTTCTGTTGACTTTCTCACTTTATTCCCTTTGCTTTCACCTTCGAGTATGCACGTAGGTGTCTTGTCGTCAGGTACAAGTTAAAGACCATGACTAGCAGATCATTCTTGCTAAATAGTGAGTTCGATTCTCACTAGGTAGCGCATTCTTGTACTCATGCGTCAGCCTCAAAGGTATCTGTAAACGAACAAATAATGTATTAACTAAGAAAACATATACATACATACATACATACATACATACATACATATATACATACAGACAGATATACATACATATATATACATATATACATATATATATATACATGCATACATATATACATACATATATACATACATACATACATAAAATACATACATATATAGATACATATATATATACATACATATATACATACAGACATATATACATACATACATATATACATACATACAGATATACATACATATATATATACATATATACATACATATATACATACATATATACATACATATATACATACATACATACATAAAATACATACATATATAGATACATATATATATACATACATATATACATACAGACATATATACATACATACATATATACATACATACAGATATACATACATATATATATACATATATACATACATATATACATACATATATACATACATACAAATATACATACATAGATATATACATACATACATATACATACATACATACATATACATACATACATACATAGATATATACATACATACATACTTAAATACATAACAGTTATTGTTTCAGGCAGTCCATTTCCGAGTATAGGTAACATAAAACTTGAATGTCGATTTCAAGCACGTAGCTTGGTCTATCATAATCTTACAACGGTTTTTAACACCAATCATTTAGCTTCAGAAGAAGCTAATGTTTTGAAATAAATCTATATTCGGTTAGATGTTGACTTTACAAGAAAAAACAAAAGATATATTGACAGCTGCGGGGACAACAAGATTATATTGAGATTATAGACGTTGTATTTGCTTGGAAAATCAGCGTATGAAATCAGCCTGGAAAAATCAGCGTATGAAATAATAAACTCAACTTCTGATTACAGCTATCATTGAGAAATTCGCTACTAAATTTTCTCACGGGCATACAGACATACAGTTCTCTCTTTCTATTCTCTACTATTTGTCATTGTTCATATATATATATATATATATATATATATATATATATATATATATATATATATATATATATATATATATATATATGTATATATATATATGTATATATGTGTATATATATAATTATAATATTTTTAAAAAAATATGATTCCTTCGCTACATAAGAGTTCTCATGTTTCAAAAGCGAGAGCCGAGACCCTCAATATAATTTTTGAAATTAAGTTGAATTAAGGTATCTGGTCTCGCTTCATCGTCAAGCGAGAATTTAGGAATAAGCTATCTTGTGGTTTGCGCGTGTTTATAAGTATGATCTCTTGCAACATTAGTTACTATGGAAACGGCTAGGGTCGGCCATATTGGTTAGGTGGTCGAAGAGTTAAGAGTTAATTTTTATCTACAGACCAGTCCCCTTCGGAAAGTTTATCTCAGGTTATGTTGGGGTCCCTATTTCAAATCTGATAGTAGCGGTCGCCGTCTAGTTGGTCTAAAGGCATTTTATCGCCTTACGGCAGGTCGTTAAGTGTCGAGAAGATTCTGTTTCATTATTATCTGTCTATTAATCTCTTTATTTATTTGTTTATTCAAATATATATATATATATATATATATATATATATATATATATATAAAGATAATTTTGAAGGTACAAAATTTTATCACACCAATAAAATTGTGAAGTTTGATATTACTAGACATATTAAAAACTGGTGAAGCAACCGGTTTCGCTCCCCCTCTTCAGGCTTCCTACGGGAGATTTAATTTAAATTAAAAAACGCAGAAAATGTACAATGAAAAAGAAATGTGGAGGAGAAAATATATGAGCAAAAGGAGCTAGAGGCAAATGACAGCGAGCCCCAACAAACACTCACGGTGTTTACACAAGGAAGGCTTGCGGGACACGATGTAAAGTGCCTCCAGCACCTTAAGGTGAAATAAGGAGTGTGACCGGGACAACACGGTGAACCGGTCGACACTGATATTAGCTGCACAAAATCTGCTCATTAAAATAGGTGCTCGCATATGGCGGAACCGTAGGTGTTTGGGACGAGTCCATTCAACGGCAAGGTGTGGTTCCTGATTTTGGTAGGAACGTGCTGCTTAATTCTCATATCTAGGCGTTGTGTCGTCCTTCCTATGTAGTCAGCCCCGCAACTACAACCGTATTGATAAATTATAGAATTAATTTGATGAGGAGGGAGAACGTCTTTACACACTGGACTAATCATGGGCCGGGTTTGAAAAACTATCCGGACCTCAGCAGAGAAGAGAAAAAAGAATATATATATATATATCACCATTTATAATTATACCGATGGATTTATTTTTTAATGCGACATTTTATTATTTCAAATGTTATAGCAGTGAATATACGTATTTGAAATAGACGCGTCATTTTTATTTATATTTTAAACAGTGTTTATTACGTGCATTTGAGAAATCTTAATAAAGAAAACGTGCTCTCGGTCAGGAATCGAACGTACGTCCCCCATTTGTAGGAAGCTCCATCGCTTAATCCGGTGTGCTGCACCGCTAGGCTACGGTGAGCACCACAGTAGAGCAAAGTTCTCTTTTCCCTTTTAAAAATTAATTTTTGCTGAAAATTATTAAGGAAGTGCGCCTTTTTGCAAGTACTTTCAGTTTTATCCAAGATCATTTTCAGGGACGAATTGCTAAGACAAAAAAATTAATGCAATACTGTCTTAGCAACTCCAGCCTGAAGATGATCCCGGATTAGATTGAAAGTACTTGGGAAAATAAAAGAAAGGTAAAAATCTACGACGCCTTCCTTAAAGAATTTAATGTAAAGAAGTCGAT
Source organism: Acanthosepion esculentum (assembly GCA_964036315.1). Taxonomy (NCBI): domain Eukaryota; kingdom Metazoa; phylum Mollusca; class Cephalopoda; order Sepiida; family Sepiidae; genus Acanthosepion; species Acanthosepion esculentum. The sequence goes on from OZ038487.1 coordinate 27,639,618, forward strand.
CTGAGAATTCAAGAGGATAGAGATAATATGCAGAGATTATTCAACTAAACATGCTTGAATTAAGATATGCAGCATATATATATATATATATATATATATATGTGTGTGTGTGTGTGTGTGTGTGTGTGTGTGTGTGTGTGTGTGTGTGTGTGTGTGTGTGTGTGCGTGTGTATTACTTGTATCTGCATTTTCTAAACAGTGCGTCCTAACAGACATCTTTGAATCCACATACAAATCCCATTTTTTATATATTTACACATTAGCAATGTTGCTAAGCAAGAAACCATATTTAAAAATTGCTAAGCGGTAAACAGCAATCTTAATCTGTAAATAAATAAAAAATGTCATATATATATATATATATATATATATATATATATATATATATATATTGTCATTCGGATATAGGCCTGTTTTGCTGTATCAAAGGTCATCAGTGTGCGGATAGAGAACCGAATGCTACATGTATATATCTGTAGCGGCCATAATAGAAGGAACGGAAACAACAAAAATATGTGTATTACTTAAAAAGTAATGCATGATTAGCAATGAAATTTTTTACCGAATAAAGATTAGGGTGTAATGCATAAATATTATACAAAGATACAAAAATTTACATAATAGTTTTTTTTTAAATAAAGATTAAATGGAACAAAGGAAATAAGCTACTGGACAAAAGTTAAGGAACGATCTTTTTAATACTTGATTGTGAACAAAATATCAACAAAATTTAATATTTGGTAAACATCCCCTTATTTTATTGCTAATCACACATTTTAAGTAATACACATATTTATGTCTTTGTCGTTTCCGTTCCTCATCTGCTATGAACTAAGCGGTACTGATTAAATGTTCAAGCGAGGTGTATGTTCACAAATATATATACATAAAGACATTTTTATGGATATACATTCTTTTTTTTATAGATACAAATATTTAAGTATTTTTAAGCTCTGTTAATAATAAACAATATTAACAACAGTTACCGACCTGAATGTCCGAGAAACTGTCATAGAAAATATACATCCTCCGACAGGAATCGAACCTGTATCATATACGAAACCGTCATATAGCCTGACGTGCTTTTACCGATTTCGCCACAGAGTAGCGTTTCGGTTAGCTAGGTCGATTTTACTGTTTTTAAACTAGAATTTTCCATAATTTTCTCACGTACATTCATAACTGCTCGATATTGTTGTAGTAAAGAAAAGAAAAGACTAGATTTCTTCTGTTTCTCGATCGCAACACTTGTAGGCAAATAACAGTTCAAACGATAGCCCATCGTAACAGTCCAACAAGCAACGTAGAAACGACAAAATGGGGTCACACGACCAACCTTCACTTCTAACCAGCAAAAACGCGTGTTCGGCTCACCAGCTCAGAAAATCTTCTGCCTTCATAAGCAAAAAACAACGGTTTTGGTTCATCGAGAGATCTTTCTGATTGGTCACGCCAATCAGGGGAGGGGAGAACATTAGCATAGATTCTAGTCATTGAAGTAGATTTTTGCTAAGTACTTTTTGGTAATTTTTCTTCGGCAGATTGCACACAAAACTCGGGGTAACTGATTATCTCTTTCACTATATATATATATATATATATATATATATATATATATATATATATATATAATTATTTATTTAAATATTATAACATAAATATGTTATAAAATCACTACAAAAATACCCATTTTGTTTCAACACTTCTGGTGTCTTATCAAGTGATGATGTTGAATGTAGAATAAATGGTTTTAAAAGTTTCGAATTAATTAACGGTCCTCCTCTGGGGGTAAACGCTGTTACATAAGCTAGAATGACCAATCAAAATACAAGTATATGGTAATTCAAAAAATTTGACAACGAAGCAAGGTTATCATAGATATTAAAAGATTTATAAAATTTGAAATTAAAATTAAAAGTAAAAAATTACCTATTTAGAAATCTAAATCTAATCTCTGTTAAGTTTAAAACTATAGAATTACCGAGGAGAAAAAAAAATACATATGCTATTTAATTTATTTTTTCATTATGTTAAAAAGGGTGTTGATAGCTCCAGACAAAAATGTATACATTTTACAGTTTACTTCAACTATGATGGCCACCTCTCACGTAAAACAATTCAAACACACTCGGGTTATAATACATAAGCGCCCAGACATATTTAGATATATATACACACACAAAAAACGGTGAAGAGACACAACCCTTCATAAAAAAAAACAAAAAACGAACACACACACAAACACACAACCAAACGTGCATATATATATATATATATATATATATATATATATATATATATATATATATATATAGATAGATAGATAGATAGATAGATAGATAGATAGATAAGTTGTACACTCTGTAAGTTTCTGTTTATAACAAAAATCCTTATTAAAATTATTGTTTCATTATTTCAAAATTCTGATATCTTCTTGACCTTCGATAAGGGTCCCCAGTTTTACAAACATTGATTTTGTGTTCGTTTCTGCTTCTCCCACTTTAACACGACTTGCAGAAATTTTGAATGTTTCCTACAGATCTTTGCTTGAATATTATTTTCCATTTGCTCTCATCTGTCTCTTTCAATCTGGGCGATTTCTGTTGAATTAATACTTAGATAGACTCGGGGTCATTCCAATAATTGTGTCGACTTTGAAACGTTCTTTGGGAAGGATACAAGTATCAGATTTGCAGAACGCAAAAACGCCTTGTTTTGTATGAATATACACTCCAGGTTGAAAATTCTTCTTACCATTCCAAATAAAGCATTGTCCAAGAACTCTTCTTATGATATGGATATTTTTAACACTATCTTAGACTTTGAAGTAACCTATACTGGATGCGCTGAATAAATTGTCGTCTAATTTACACAAAAATGAAAACACTGATATTTCATTGTAACACATATATTTACCAAAATCACATGAAAATATCTTGAAATACTAAAGAGTAAATTTATACAATAAACTCGTCATTGGATTCAACCACGGCGTCCAGACGACTTCGTAATCTCCTGCAACTCTTCTGGATAGTATCCTTGTTTAAGTTAGTGAATGCTACCATAATCCTTACCTTCAGTTCATCACACATAAAAATTAAAGGGTTTGCAGTCTGGAGAGTTAGATGGCCAGATGTAACGGGTAATAAGGTTGCAGAAATTGTCTAACAGCTATGAATGAGTTCTCCTGCTTGTGCGGCCTGTTGCCAGACATAGGGTCTTCCAGCAGCCACCATCGTTACCCAAGGCAGCACTACCTCCTCAAGACGATGTAAGCCTACGTGTTGAGTCTGAGGACGTCACCAAAAAATTAAGGTGAACCTTCGTTATCAGAACAATCACAGTGATATTTCCGAATTACCATACCTTCGTAATCACCATTAGACTCATCCAACTCGTTCCGAATCCTCTGCACTGTCCTCACATTGACACCCAAACACTCTGAAATGTTTGTATTGGAGCTTCCGGTGCGAATGCTAAGCGGTACAGCATGCCGTTTCCAAATTTCTGGCGGAGTGAATGGCGTCATGGTGCTGTTTTTTTTCACAGACGGTGCCCAACTGACCCTACTATACTGTGCAGTCGAAAAAATAAAAAACGAACGCGCATGTGCGAAATTAAATATATATATTTTTTTTAAGCTTTTCACCCCAAGCAAGGCTGGAAGCCACTAGCACGTAAGGGGTTACAGAAGATTTGGAGCGGGAGCAGATAAGAGTGTTAGAGGAAAGGATGTAGAGAAGGATAGTGGATAGATCAACGCAAGGGGTTACAGAAGATTTGGGGCGAGAGCAGATAGGAGTGTTAGAGGAAAGGACGAGGAGAGGGATAGTGGATAGATCAAGGCAAGGGGTTACAGAAGATTTGGAGCGAGAGCAGATAGGAGTGAAAGAGGAAAGGATGTGGAGAAGTATAGTGGATAGATCAAGGCAAGTGGTTACAGAAGATTTGGAGCGAGAGCAGATAGGAGTGAAAGAAGAAAGGATGTGGTGAAGGATATTGGATAGATCAAGGCAAGTGGTTACAGAAGATTTGGAGCGAGAGCAGATAGGAGTGAAAGATGAAAGGATGTGGAGAAGGATAGTGGATAGATCAAGGCAAGGGGTTACAGAAGATTTGGAGCGAGAGCAGATAGGAGTGAAAGAAGAAAGGATGTGGAGAAGGATATTAGATAGATCAAGGCAACTGGAGATGTTGATTGACATTACATTTGAATAGTTGGAGATTAGAGTTGTCAGGGAAACAGGAATATGGAAGGGAGTTCCACGGGCGAGAGGTGCGAGATATGAAGCTATTGAAATAGAAGAGACGTCTACATTTAACAGTTTCAACAGTGATAGGGTGGGAGCGGGATGCCAGCCTCGTAGAACGCTTGAATTCATGAAGTCTGGGAACCAACGAGAGCAGCTCATCGGAACAATTACCGTGAAAGTACTTGTAAAAAAAGACAGAGCGAGACCACGGCGCCTCTGTGAGAGAGCGACTGCAGACGAGATGACAGATCAGGGCCAGTTACGTTGCATACCCGTTTCTGGGTCTTATCAAGAACCCCGAGGCAAACAGAAGGGGCTCCAGACCATATATGGCAGCAATACTCTATGCAAGGGCGAATATATGGCGACAATTTAGCCATTGCTCTCATTAATCTTATACATTAACAGTTCAAAACGTTATTCCAGCTCGTGATTATCTTTGGTTTGCATGAAGGCCAAACCTATAGGGTAAGCATCAAATCAGTTTAATTTTAGATTCCTTGCTTTCAAATCCTGAGCCTCTCTTCCAAATATGTTTCCGTTGTTGATATTAACAATAACTTCCTGAAATATTGTCTTTCTCGTCAATACACTCTCCTTTCTATTTTCTTCTTCTTGAAGGCGATGTCAGGGTGTAGGCGATCATGAATCTTTACGTTTTCCTTTTATTTATTATCTATTAATTGCCATAAACGCCTGAAAAAGACAGAAAAATAGTATCCGATTGGCTTTCCCACAGTTTGAAATTCAGAGTTTCCCTTCTCTTAGACAGCGTACCACTCAAAGCTGCAGAGTACAGTTTTCTCTGCGATTTAAGACAGCTCATAGATATTATATGATACTTCGGATATCTCTTCTTTGTTTCCTGTAGTTTTGTTTTAATACTATGCTTATTATATGAAAAAAAATGCATTCCTTTCCCAAGGATAATATCCTAGTGGGTTAAGCAACATAGTGGATTAATAGCCTACAGAACAATAGTCTAACGAATTAAAATGTTGTTTCGCGAAGTTAGTGACATAATTTTGTGATGTACGGTGGCCGTTAATAATTAAGTATAACTCAAGACTTCAATGTTAAGATAAAACAGTATTTAATTACAACCGCAGATAATTACTTAACAAGAACAAAGAAGTAAAAGTCAACCATTTCATTGAATACCGTGTTAGAAGTGGGCTTCGGCTTAACGTCCGATAAATCTTAAATCAAAACCCAAATCATCGACGCCCAATAATTCACACTAATTCGACTGGATAGTTCCACTCAATAGTCATTCAATAATCAGCGCAGTCAGTAGTCTGACATCGCTATTTATAGACCTGGTGGAAAACATATATCCATAGGTTCAGATTGTCACGATCGAACCTCGGTGTCGGTAGTTACTCATTTTTTTCTATATGACACACAGTAATTGTAAGTTCGATAACTGGCAGTGTGTACTTTGATTCAACGGAAACATGACGAGCAGTTACTGAGCCGTGAATAAAACTAGACGAGACATCTGTAGAAATTAGGATGTGAAATGAGATTAAGTAAAGATTTTCATCTCGGAATTCCTTGTAGGTTACCGAGATGGATATACACCTGATAAAGGCCGGAGGACACAACGACCGCAACGCTGTAACCACAACAAAGATGAGGACAACAGTCCGAATTTAAATAGTGTAAATGATGATCATTTCAGTGACATTGCTACCAATATTTTAATTCCGAGGTCATTTCATGAATTCATGAATTGGGATTTCGGTATTATAAAAAAAATTAAAATAAAAAGAATCGTTCAGAAGCGAACAAAATAAATTTCAGCCATCCTTTGGCTTGAAATGCTTGGAGATTATTGAAAGTGGAACCAAATCTTTGTTAATTTCGTTGATTTAGAACAGTGATTCTCAATGTGGTCCAGGTGGACCACCGGTAGTTCACGTAGCGTTTCTAGTGGTCCACAAAAAATTCGTAGCCATAAAATAATTGAAAATATTGCTGGACTTGAAAGAGAATGAGAAACCGAGAAAAAGATTTGACAAAGAAGGTGTCATTGCTTACATATCGATAAAGGACGCATACCCAAATATTTTTCAACATTTAGAAGCAAGCAACATTTCTTTCCATACCACATGGATGGTGGAATCTTGATTTTCAGCTGTTGTGGATATTTTCAATAGAAAAAGTAATAAATTAGATCTCAACAGTAGAGGAACTGTCAGACTAACACTGAATATATATAACTCCGGGTATACAAAACAAATTTATATATATATATATACATATATTTGTGTTTGACTATGTGTGTGAAAAAGTCAGATATAAATAAAAAATACTTATAGAAAACGACAATATATGAGAAAGAGGAGAAAAGCTATTTTTGTTTTTTATTCAAACACACACACACACACACACACACACATATATATATATATATATATATATATATATATATATATATATATATATATATATATATATATTGTTTTTTCAGACATTCAGACCGTTAAATGTTGTCAAAACTGCTTATTATAAACAGAGGATTTACTTAAATATTTGTATCTATAAAAAAGAATGTATAAACATAAAAATGTCTTATATATATATATATATATATATATATATATATATATATATATATATATATATATATATATATATATATATATATATATATATATATGTATGTATGTATAAATCCAAATCTAAAGAAAGAAAAAAAAAATTATTTTTAAATATATGTAAAAATATATATTTAAATATTATGGACTGACGATTGCGTTTAGTATGAAAAAGGCTATGGCCTCTGTCGCTGATGAAAAGGTATCTCTCAGGTGATTAAAAGAGAGCACTTTAGCTTTGGAGACGTTAAAATTAACAAGCCGTTTTTTTCCCCCAGTGAACTACAGACTGAAGGTCGTTTGAACATCAGCCGCCAATTTGACCTTATCGGACCTACTGTCGTGGCAGGGGTAACATGGTTGTGTCATCGACATAGATACCAAGTTGAAAGTTGATGCTATCTAGAAGATAATTTATCAAAATTAAAAAAGTAGTACCAAGGATACTTGGTATTCAAAATTAATAAAAAAGTAGTACCAAGGATACTTGGTAAACAAAATTAATAAAAAAGTAGTACCAAGGATACTTGGTAATCAAAATTTAAAAAAGTAGTACCAAGGATACTTGGTAAACAAAATTAATAAAAAAGTAGTACCAAGGATACTTGGTAATCAAAATTAATAAAAAAGTAGTACCAAGGATACTTGGTAAACAAAATTAATAAAAAAGTAGTACCAAGGATACTTGGTAAACAAAATTAATAAAAATGTAGTACCAAGGATACTTGGTAATCAAAATTAAAAAGGTCGTACCAAGGATACTTGGTAAACAAAATTAATAAAAAAGGAGTACGAAGGATACTAGGTAACCAAAATTTAAAAAGTAGTACCAAGGATACTTGGTAATCAAAATTTAAAAAGTAGTAACCAGAATACTTGGTATTCAAAATTTAAAAAGTAGTACCAAGGATACTTGGGAATCAAAGTTAAAAAAGTAGTACCAAGGATACTTGGTAATCAAAATTAAAAAAGGAGTACTAAGGATACTAGGTAACCAAAATTTAAAAAGTAGTACCAAGGATACTTGGTAATCAAAATTAAAAAAGTAGTACCAAGGATACTTGGTAATCAAAATTTAAAAATGAGTACCAAGTATACTTGGTAATCAAAATTAAAAAAGGAGTACCAAGGATACTTGGTAATCAAAATTAAATAAGTAGTACCAAGGATGCTTGGTATTCAAAATTAAAAAAGTAGTACCAAGGATACTTGGTAATCAAAATTTAAAAATGAGTACCAAGGATACTTGGTAATCAAAATTAAAAAAGGAGTACCAAGGATGCTTGGTATTCAAAATTAAATAAGTAGTACCAAGGATGCTTGGTAATCAAAATTAAATAAGTAGTACCAAGGATGCTTGGTATTCAAAATTAAATAAAGTAATACCAAGGATACTTGGTAATCAAAATTTAAAAAGTAATACCAAGGATACTTGGTAATCAAAATTAAATATGTAGTACCAACTATACTTGGTACTACATTTTTTAAATTTTGATTAATTATCTTCCCGATAACATCAGCTTTCAACTTGGTATCTATGACGAACTGGCTCATGTTCTCTCTAAACTGTATAATAAAAGTGTCTTTGACTCTTGCTTTCCTGCTTGGTGTAATTCCTCATCTGTTGTTCCAGTTTTTAAGAACTCAGATGAACCGCCCGACCCTTGCAAGTATTTGCCTTATACCTCTTCTGGGGAAAACTACTAGTGGCCGTAATTAATGCTGAATTGATAAAGCATCTCACATCGCAAGGCTTTTTTCAGACAAGCAGTAACTGTATTTGTAACTTATGTCAACATGAGAAATTAGCGATTATGATATTTCCGGATCCAAAAAACCTTTTAAACCAGAAATCTGAAATTTTAAGTTCTTGTTTCATATCAAAATAATTTCAGTGAATTGTCCAGAAAAGAAAGCTCTTGTTCGAACACAAGAAAAATTAAATAAAAATCTTAACCGTCATACATTGTCTGTCGTTTTTAATGAAACATGCATAAACGAAGGATTGCTGCCTAAATATACAACTGTATAACCCGGATATAAGAGCAAACCTGATATAAGAGAAACCCGGATATAAGAGAGATTTTATCTGGTCCCAAATTAGAGCCTGTGTTAATAAAACAAAATAGACCAACCCGGATATAAGAGAAACCCGGATATAAGAGACTTATCCGGTCCCGACAACTCTCTTATATCCGAATTACACTGTATATGAAGTATTCTTTTGCTTTTTTGGGAAATGAGCAGAAAGACATGCACAATTTTAATGCTTGTCACCACCCGCCTGAGCAAACGCGCGTTACCTTATAGTGAAATTATATTTATAAATAAAAGAGGTTACTTCTTTCGTGGTTCGATTAAAGGAACTGATAAAGAAATGCTTCAAAGTATTATTTGCTTATTGATTGCGTATTTTCTGACAATGTTATTCGTTAATTAGACTTTGATGTTCCTGGCGAATGTTCTTTCTAGAGAGAACTACAAGCGAGAACAATCCAACCAAAGAGATACATGATCCTGTAATTATAAGCGCCATGCAAATGCATCTTGTATTACGTAAGACAGTCTTTCATCAATAAAACCTGTATGGACCACTCGATATAATTACTCTTCGTCTTCTTGCATATACAATCTCATTAACACATTAAGAAGTAAAAAAAAAGGGTTTTCAGTCACGCTGTCGTTTATTGTTGACGGCATCAATCCGGTGCGAGACACAGACTCGTATGAGGGAAGAAGGTGAGAAAGTGGAAATAAGACTTTGTCACATTCCACCAGCAAAGCATTGGTGATTCTCACGTTCGGGTCATTAAGGCCCGCTGGATTTGAAATTTAGCTCAGTTCATAAACATTACTTAATATCAAACACTGACGAAAGCAGCAAGCGCCACCGAAACGTTTGTAATTTACTAAAAAGATCATTGTGTTCTCTCGTGTCAGCTAGATAAATTTTTAAAGCATTCCACCCAAAGCAAGCTCGAAGAGGGTAAGAAGAGTGAAAGTAAGAGAAAAGAATGTGTGTAGTGGGCAGTGACGAAAGGGAACACTTTCAACACTACTGGTGTCTTATCAAGTGATGATGTTGAATGTAGTGTTGAAACAAAATGGCTATTTTTGTAGTGAATTTATAACATATTTATGTTATAATTTTCAAATAAATAATTATATATATATATATATATATATAAATATATATATATATATATATATATATATATATATATATATATATATATATATATATATATACCCGACTTTTCCGTCGAATTCGCCGTATGAGGGTCAAGCAGATCAGTTCCTAGGAAACCGACAGCTCGACAACAGCACATGAGATTTGATTATAGAGGTAAAGGTTTCGTGCAGGACCATCCACACTTTTTGAAGGGCCGAATACAGAGACCTGGTACACTACGTGCCACAAGGTCCCCAAACGACCCTCCGCAGGTTTTGAATTCAGAGTTGACTTTCTCCTAGACCAGTTGCCATCAAAGGCTATAGAACCCAGTCTGTCCTGCTATTTACCCATAGTTGGAGGGAGAAGAAGAGGATTCACACGTTTCCCAAGCACGTAAATGAATGTAATGGATTCGACTGGAATTAGAACTGGAAACACACACACACACACACACACACACACACACACACATATATATATATATATATATATATATATATATATATATCACGAAAATCCGACAGTTATTTTAATATATTTATTGTTTATACATTATTTCATAGATACAAATATTTAAGTAAATGCTGTGTTTATATTTAACCTTCCTCTATATTATACTTATTTTCTCACACCAATTTCGATATAATTTTGCCAACGTTGGTACTTGATGAAGTGTTGGCCGAAAGGTCTCTAAATTAAAAAAAGGGACATTAAACAGTGTTTGCTTAAATCAATATATATAAAACAGTGCGCAATGCAAATC
>OZ038487.1:27655411-27657911 GCA_964036315.1 Acanthosepion esculentum
TAACTACTGATTAAGTTTTTCTTTCTATTATAATCTTTTATTGGGTTTATATCTAATTTATGTGTGTTTATATACATATATATAAATATACATATATAAACATATATATATATATATATATATATATATATATATATCTTTTTTATCTGTTTATCTATCTATCTATCTATCTATCTATCTATCTATCTATCTGTCTGTCTTTCTTTCTTTCTTTTCTATCTACCTACCTACTGGATTACTTATTTTTTTTCCTTTAGGTTTTTCTATCTATCTATCTTTTTGTCTATCAAATGCATCGATTTCTTTCTTCCTAACATAATATGAATTTATGTATATATTGAATTTAATTCTGTTTCTTTCTATCTATCTATCTATCAATCTATCTATCTATCTATCTATCTATCTATCTATCTATCCGTTTACCCTGTGTTCTAGTCTTTCTTTTTCTCTCTCTCTCTCACACACACACATACACTATCTATATGTGTATCAGTAACATTTTCATTTACTACATTCAATATATATATATATATATATATATATATATATATATATATATATATATATAACTGGAAAGAAGAGTCATATTTATAATCCAGAGTTTATTTTAAATTTATTTTTAAAAAACTGTGCTCGATACACAGTAGAGCATAATATATATATATATATATATATATATATATATATATATATATATATATATATATATATATATATATATATATATATATATATATATATATATATATATGCTTGTAAGAATATACATACGCATTCTTTATATCTATACTCAACAAAATATATCTCTTACATATGATGAATCCTTTTCTCGCTCTATCTTTCTCTCTCTCTCACTCTCTACATTTTTATACATAGTTTATATCTATCTATCTATCTATCTATCTATCTCAGTTTATTCCTATATATATTAAAATTATCTCTGCATCTGTGTATACGTAAGTATATCAATAAATCCACTGGTTACTTTTTAACTAATATTCACCCAATATGTCGCCCAAGAGCCACTCAATGTAGAGAGTTACTGTGTAGAGAATAGAGATGGATTACACTTTAGAAGGAACCGAAAACATAGCCCAAAACAGGAAAGAAATGATAAGCGTTTACCTGTGTTTAAAAGACCGGCAGGGATTGCGAACCGGACGGAAAATTTGTTATTTTAATAATAAATTTTGAATAAAATATCACGTACGCCAAATGCACTGAATAAATCAATAAATATTGAATGTTAATCACACAATTTGAACATTATACAGTGAAAAGTTCGGATCGAAATTTCAAACAGAAAATTATCTGTTTGATTTAGGAATTTGGATGCACTCTGACTTTCTCTCTCTCCCCCTCTGTCTCTCTCTCTACCCATAAATATATATATATATATATATATATATATATATATATATATATATATATATATATACACATATGTGTGTGTGTTTGTGTATGTGGATATCAATACGTACCCATCAAATGCATTTTTATAAGTTAATATCTCTCTGTATGTCCTTATCTATGTATCTAGCTAGCTAGCTAGCGCTCTCTCTCTCTCTCTCTCTCTCTCTCTCACTATATATATATGTGTGTGTGTGTGTGTATGTGTGTGTATACAAATATATATATATACACACATATAATCGTGGCCTATATATATATATATATGTATAAATATATATATATATATATATATATATATATATATATATATATATATATATATGTATATATATATATATATGTATAATGGTGGCCTGACGATTGCGTCTAACATGAAACAAACTGTCGCCTCTAATTGTTGACTTCTATGTTCACTTTTATATTTACACACGCTCTATCTCTGATATTGAGCACTTTATCCCATGAATATAGCACAACTTAAGACTATATTTCTTCATATATATATACATATATATATACACACACACACATAGATAGATAGATAGATAGATAGATAGATAGATAGATAGATAGATAGATAGATTTCTTCTTTTCTTTCTCATTTTCCTCTATCTTTTTCAAGCTGCCTATTTGACACAAGGTCACATTTATGGATGAGCCATTTATAATCGAATTTACGCTTTCTGCTGAGCAAAATGTGTACGCTTTCGATCTCGTCATAGACAGGCGTAGGATCGATGTGCGTGTGTGCGTGTATGTGGGGTGGGGCGGGTTACGGTGTTTCGCGGGCGCACGCACGTTGCTCTTACGTAATTTAAGGCAAAAAGAACTGTTTCCAGCAGAAAATGTTGAAGTAATAATTTCTAGCAAAATTGAGTTGGAAAATCAAAAACAGATTTTATTCAGAGACATGACAATCTGAGGAGTTGAGAGCGAAGATAAAAGTGAAAGAAAGAAAGAAAGAAATAAAGAAAGAAAGAAAGAAAGAAAGAAAGAAAGAAAGAAAGAAAGAAACGATTTAGGTAAAGGAAAAAGAGGATCAAAATAGTAAGCTATTGTCGAAAGAAGTAGAGTTGAAAGAAAGAAA
>OZ038487.1:27660411-27670411 GCA_964036315.1 Acanthosepion esculentum
AGCTCTTGCATACATCTATCTATCTATCTATCTATCCTTTCTCTCTCTCTCTATATATATATATTTTTTTTTATAGCGGCTATCATTAGTCCCCCTGATAAGAGGGCTGATGATCGCCGAGCACAGAACGGTTTGAAATACACTATGTTGAAAAATACATATGCTTTGTTATAATAAAAACATCAAGCTCTTTGTGGATCAGTTTTAATATTTAATATTACCCGGATTATACACCAACGGTTTGATTACCTGTACTATATATATATATATATATATATATATATATATATATATATATATATATATATATATATATATATATATATATATATATATATATATATATATATATATATATATATATATTGGTGTAGTCTTGTGCAGGACGAACCAAACTTTTTGGGAAGAGCCAACTGATGCACTTACTGTGCCATAAGAACCGCACTCAAACCTCCTCAGATTTAGAATTTGGCTTTGTCCAACCTCAAATCAAGTTGCAACACTGTCTCTCCTGCTATTTTTCCGTACGTGGGGTGGAGAGAGAATCGGTGAATTCATACCTTTCCCAAGTTTATTGGTACCTACGTTAGTGTATAGAAGCGCCGTAGAGAAATGCATAGTGACTCCAGTTCGGCGAGCCGAGTTCGAATTCCAGTTGAGTTCCTTATATATAAACGGCTTTTATTAGTATTAGTCGATGGTCCGAACTGAAATATTCACGACCAGACCCATTTCCAAACATTTGTAAAGGATGTACTTCCCCTCATAACTCTCTCTCTCTATATATATATATATATATATTTAGAATTAAATGTATGATAACATTTATTTCTGTTTTTGAAATTAATTTTATCGGATTTTTAATTCTTAGTCTACTACTTTGCTAATAATAACTTCAAATACGTAAAACAAAATAATTTAAAAATTTGCAGTTTTTACATTGTTAAAAGTTTTAACTTAAAAGAAAAACGAGCTGTGTTTCTGTTAACGAGGTATTTAATTTATGACTTAATTTATGACTTAATTTATGACTTAATTTATGACTTAATTTAATTTATGACTCCTCATTTGTTAGAATTGAAATAAATACAGATGTCCATAAAGTTCGTGTCCACTTTAAAAATTTTTTAACTTTATTTTTATTTGGGATAGAAATAATTTGTAAAAAGGATTAGAAAGAAGTAAATCTATAATTTTTAAGGTTTTATTGAAATTTTATTTAAGTTTCCACATGTCCTCTATCATTAGCAATACAAAGGGTTATACGATTTTGCAGTTCACAGAAACAAATTGCCAAGTGATTTACAGTAATGCCTGAAATCACATTAGTTATTTTAGCTGTACTTAAAAATAGGTACATTAAACTTTATAACATTTTTTACAGATTATTCTATCGCAAATACAAATAAAGTTATACATTTTATAAAGTTCACACGAACTTTGTGGGCACCTGTATTAAAAAAAAAACTTATAAATTATGAATAAAAGTACAATGTGTTTTTGGTTTTTGTTTATATGAAACAAAGGATATATAAACAAAAGCAAGTTATCTTTATTTAATGTCGTAAAAAGTTTTTAAACTTTTCCCGATTTAGGAAAAAAGAAAGAATGTCCTCATTTTTTCTTACACATCCACAGTTTTATTTATTTTTTATATAAATGAATAAACACAATTGCGCTTTTATTTCATAATTTATCAGTTAGGACAAAATACGACAAAACTACAGCATTATACGGGCATTAAATTCTGAGAAATGGATAAAAATATTACAAATTGAAGGGTGTACAAATAATTTCGTCATTGATTATATATATATATATATATATATATATATATATATATATATATAGAGAGAGAGAGAGAGAGAGAGAGAGAGAGAGAGAGATAGATAGATAGATAGATAGATAGATAGATAGATAGATAGATAGATAGATAGATAGATAGATAGATAGATAACAAACACTAAGACCAATAAACTTATAAATATGAGCAGTTATACTCGTCCGGTAAACCCTTAGGTGTTTTAGCTTGTAAATGAACAAGCCAATAACCAAGGGAAAAAGGGGGCTAAAAAACAAAAGAACTAAGAACATATACTTCCGGCGAAAATAATCGTCTAGAATCTTAGTTCAGAGTCCAAAGACAAAAAACTCTGATACGAGTAAAGTAAAAATAACTAAGCAAATTGCTCAATACGCTAACTAGAGCAAACTAAGTTAACCTAAAGAGCCAGACAAACCTACCTAGATTTGTCTGGCTCTTTACGTTTAATATATATTATAAACTTTAAAGGGTTAATGGGCATTATGATATTGTATTCCTTCTGGGGAGGGGTCTGTTTTGCTGAATAAACCTTCAAATATCTATTCAAAAAAATAAAACATTGCTTTGTTTTACTACCGTGAAAACTTATAAATAGAAAAAAATACCCATTTTTGAACTTTAAATAAAGTTTCTGCACTTAAAAATATATATTAATTTTCAATTTTCTTTCAAATTTCCGTTCGATATTTCCGAAAAAAATTGGAATACATGTGATATCCTTAAAGCATTGGAATTATTTCAATATATTTATCTATCTATTTTATAATTTAGGAAATGCAAGGATTTTATATCCGTATTAAAGCTAGGCCTATAATAATAATAAAAAAAAACAATTGGTTCACTTAATTTTTTTTTTCACTAACAGTTCAGAGACAAGAAAAATCAAAATCAAAGAACTGATACCAAAGTCTGGACTTCTCACATAGATGTGAAAAAACTGTGGATTCACTAAATTCACTTAATCCAACCCTCACATCAAGCGCTTTAAAAATGTTCAAATTTTTTCATACCTTTTGGTCACGTCTTGTAAATGGAGTTTATCGCCATCAGGTGACAGTGCGGTTTGGAGACTTTTTTTTTTCAATGATGGGAAAGCCTTTTAGGCAGACAGTTTTATTGTCAGAAAGTGCTCGATATCAAGAGGTAAGTTTAATTAATAGACTTAATGTGGAGAAAATTATCACCAACACCAGTCAGTTAAGTGATAAGTTTATCCACATTAATTCTACACACACACACACACTCACACACACACACACACATATATATATATATATATATATATATATATATATATATATACACACGCATATATATAAATATATATATATATACACATACACACAAACACTCACACACACACACATATATATATATATATATATATATATATATATATATACATACACACGCACACACACACACACACATATATATATATATATATATATATATATATATATGTGTGTGTGTGTGTGTGTGTGTGTGTGTATGCATATAAATTTCCAAGAGGATCAGACCTACAAATTCAAAAAGAAATTGATATTTTTCGATTTCTTTTTGAATTTGTAGGTCTGATGAATTGGATCGTAGTTACGATTCCAGTGTAATAAATTATAACCATGGAATATTAGTGTTTGAGCTTTTTTTTAATATTCTTACTCTGTCCTGGACATTGAGTTCTACCTGGATTCTATCCTCTTGGGAATTTATATACATATATATATATATATATATATATATATATATATATATATATATATATATATATATATATATAAGTATATTGATCACTAATATTATGTATGTATGTATCTATCTATCTATCTATCTATATATATATATATATATATATATATATATATATATATATAGAGAGAGAGAGAGAGAGAGAGAGAGAGAGAGAGAGAGATAGATAGATAGATAGATAGATAGATAGATAGATAGATAGATAGATAGATAGATAGTTTTTTTTTTCTTTTTGGAAGATAAATTATATAAAAGCTGTTCAATTGTTCTTTTTATCCGAGCGCTTTCGGCTATACATTTAGCCATTTTCAAGGTTGGAATATATTGAACGTTAACAAGAAACAGATTGTTGTATATATGTATTTATATAATGTTTTCATTTTCAAAACACGGTTTAGAAATTATGTCCATGATCATAGTTGATATTATTGAGTGTTGGTTTTTTTGTTTTTATTAATAAGGCTTCCATTATTTTTTAGCCTTTTTTTGCATGTAGATGATGCTATTATATTTGTGTTGTTAACAAGTATGTTACGAATAGGGTCCGGTAGGTCTCCTTGGGTACTTAAATGAGACCTCTTTGAGCTATGGTCAGAAAGATGTAGTGTGAATCTCCGTTTGAAACGTGATGTAGTATGGCCTATGAAAAAAAATGATTAGATCACATGAGAAATTGTTTAAAAACTAAATCAAAGCACCTTGCCTGTTGTATTCAATGAAATGCGGATGAAAAATTATTGCTGTCTAAACACACACACACACACACACATATATATATATATATATATATATATACATATATATATATAGAGAGAGAGACAGACAGACAGAGAGAGAGACAGGCAGACAGACAGACAGTAAGGTTCACCCTTAACATAGCCGAGGTCCACTCGAGGTAGAGAGTTAAGTCAGGGGTCAATTCGTACGGATAGAAGTGGATGTGGTTAACCCTAGCCTTGAACAAGTTAAGATTGCAGCGTTTGAGGAAACATCCACTTGGTAGTTGGTCCTACAGAACAGTGGTTCACAGGAAGAATCTGTTCGTGTGAAACTTACTTGTCACCGATGGAATGCAGACTGATGTGGGTGGTTTGCTGCTATGTAAGTTGCATGGCGTGTTCTTGCCGTTATGGTTTGAATTGGCGGGACAAGGGAATGTATTTCGCCTGAGAACCTTCCGTGGGAATAGCGATAGACCAGCGAAAGGACTGTCACAGCCCGCCTGTGGGCACGAGATTGGACGGTGAAGGATAATTCGTCAGCGAGAAGGACTCGGAGATGTTTTTGGACTTTATCAAGGCTGGAGAGTAAAGTCTGAGCAGCTCCCACATTTTTTTTTTCTTACTATAAACGTTCGGTCAATTGTTTGTTTGTTTTTTTAAGAGAATTATCCTAATTTCAATTTCACTTTATTAAAATGATATAATAGACCAGCGATGTCGAATCAAACTCTAGTATACCCTACATATAATTTTAATAATAATAATAAGTATTTAGGACACTCTTGAGAGTGAAGGACCCCCGGGTTCTTTTTGAGACATCCTTCTCGGAGAGAGTAACTCGTATATAAAACTTGAAGCTCACTTTGTTTTTGGTTATCTCAACCTTTGTACCACTGGCGCTCTGGCCAATGTGCTACAAAGTGTATATATCACTGTTCAACGTTTTATCCAATTAAAGAAATACACACACATACCTTGGTCTATTTCGAAAATTATTTGCGAGTTTTATGAGCCACTGACATGGAGATCATCACTGAAATATTCGTTTGGGTGTCATGAGTAGTCGATGGCGGAGTCTTACCCGGTTACGAGTCGACGTCCATCATGTATGTGTTTAAATTAGAGTTTTATCAATAAGTCCATAGACTAACACGAAGTCATTCAGTGAATTCTGAACTGCTGTTTTTCTTGTATAAGGTTCGCCCTGTTAATTTTTCCATTGAAGTAATTGCACTGATAAAGATGGCGATGATATTAAGAAAGAAATAGATTTTGAGTACGAATACCAACGCGGGGTGAAATAATTTCACATCATATTCACTACCTTAAATCTGCGTAAACGACCAAAACATTTTTCCTTGTGGGAAATGCTTATTGTTAAGCCCAATAACATTACAGTCAAACACACACACACACACACACACACACACACACACACACACACACACACACACACACACACACACACACACACACAGTGTTGTTCGATAAAAGTGACTCACCTGATTTATTTTACTTAAACATTTTTCCTCCTATTGTTTTTGGGGTCAAACTAATTTTTAATTTTACTAATATAAAGACCACTTCACGACCACATAGTAAAAAAGTTTACTCACCCTAAGGTATTCTATTGATAATTATAATTTTGGATATAAATGAGATTTAGGGAAAAACTCTGTGCAAAAAAAGTGACTCACTTATTTCCTGCAACTAGTAATCAATAGAAACATAACCGAACAGCTTTAAATAAAGAATAATAGGGATATAATTTATTTATAATAGGTAATATAGTTCGAAATATTTAATAATCTAAAGGTCCTCTTTTATTTTGAATAACCTTTTCAAACCTTTTTGGCATTGACTTGATTAGGTTCTGGCAAATCTCATCTCCAAGTATTGAATTCCATTCGGATATGAAATTCACAATCAAATCCTCTTTGTTGCTCAACTGCTTTCTCGAGAGCCTGTACTTTATAATGCTCCATAAGTTTTCTAGTGGGTTGAGGTCAGGAGATTCGGGCGGCCATGTCATAACTCTCACCTGCTTCTCATCAAAGAATTCCTTCATCAATTTTGATTTGTGACAGGGAGCATTACTCTGCATAAAAAGAGCTTGGTGGGGTCGATTTGCACCCTTTCAGTAGAAGGGAGCAGACAAGACTCTAAAATTATCTTCTACTGCTCGCTCCTGAGGGTCTTTTCAATAGGTTTTAAGAAACCAGTTCCATGAAAAGAAAAGCATCCCCAGAACATTATACTGAACGGATGCTTGACAGTACTTACTACTAAATTCATAGAGCTTTCAAAGCTTCTTCGGATTTTAGGTCGCTTATCCTTTGAATTTAGCTCAACTTTTTTTTCATCTGAGAACATTTAGTGAAAAAAAAAAAAATCAGGTGAGTCACTTTTATCGAACAGCGCTGTATATTATTTATACATTATATTTGCGCGGTACTTTTTGGAAAGCGCTCAACATCAGTGAAAGAGCTAACAGACTTAGATGTATTTATGTGAGTCTTTGACCTTAGGTTTTCCGCCCTTGCCATCGTCAGACAAAACGGTTTGTCTGACGATCACAACGGCATGAAACACATGGTAACAAACTCACATAAATACAACCTGTTAATTATATATATATATATATATATATATATATATATATATATATATATATAAATTTATTAATTATTTATAATATTTATATATATGGGAGTTTGTGTGTGTGTGTGTGTGTGTATGTGTGTGTGTCTTTGTGTGTGTGTGTGCGCACGCGTGTGTGTGTATGTGTGTGTGTGTGTGTGTGTGTGTGTGTGTTTGATTAGGTGGATGCGCATGTGTTTGTGGATACTTAATTTAATGCCATGCGTGATGTACGTGTTGGCGATAATGCATCTTCCGATACACGACTGAGGCGGCAGATTTTTTTCCGCATTAGGTTGCCATTTTCTTTCTGCAGTAGACCAGTTGCCACCCACGGCTATAGAACCCGGTCTGTCTTGCTATTTACCCATAGCTGGGGGGAGAGAAGAAGAGGAGGAATCATACCTTTCCGAAGGGTATTAGCACATAAGTGAATGCAATGGATTCGGCTGGAATTCGAAACATTTCTGTAAAATCAATTCATTCAGACCGAACGCTTTAAGCACAAATGATAATCTTTTTTCCGTTTGAAATCCACGCATAACGCAAATAGCATGTAGTGACTCTTAAATTTAGACATCAAAATTGTTCCCTATTTAGGGAGCAAAAAACACTCGCATAGAGTCACACACAAAGTATTTTAATAATATTTTCCCCTAATTGACATGAATAAATTATAGAATAGAACTTAAGCATATTAATCCGGAAATATCTTTCGTATAATTGCTAAGTGGCGCATTTACAAGAGGCAAAGAAATTATTAGTCATTCAAGGCTTTATTGTGACGTAACAACAGTTTATGAGAAAGAAGGAATATATTTTGCTTTGATATTTCTACATCATGTTTATATATCAAATATGATGCATTCGCATAAAATGTATAGTACCCATCAATGTACCGACATCATACACACGCGCACACACGCACACACACGCATATATATATATATATATATATATATATATATATATATATATATATATGTATATATATCACACACACATATATATGTGTGTGTTTGTTTTCAATTATATATATATATATATATATATCACACACACATATATATGGGTGTGTTTGTTTTCAATTATATATATATACATATATATATATATATATATATATATATATATATATATATATATATATATATAGCCAGCTTACCCGGAAGATCCATTTAGATGAAACCTAGGTAGGTTGTTCCTGGCTCTTTAGGATTTATTTCATTTATATATATATATATATATATATATATATATATATATATCACTACGAAAGTATTGACCTAAAACAATTACTGTCTATAAATGGATATATATATATATATATATATATATTTATATATATGCTTGCTCATATATATATATATATATATATATATATATATATATATATATATATATGTTTGTGTGTGTGTGTGTGTATGTGTGTGTGTGTGTGTGAGAGAGAGAGAGAGAGAGAGTTTGTGTGAGTTTGTGTGTCGGTGTATCTCTGTCTCCCTCTCTCTGTGTATATGTATGTGTGTGTTACGTAATCCTCATTAGTGTGAGAGGATTACATTCTAACCTGTGTAATGCCCAATTTGAATATAGGCATAATAAAGCCTTTTCTTTCGATTTGGCCTTGCACTTTAAATATATATATATATATATATATATATATATATATATATATATATATATATATATATATATATATATATATATATATATGGGATATTGTATGTTGTTGAATAATTCCAGAATTCATTGGTCTAAATTAATTGTTAATAGGACTACGCATGCGCACGACAGAGGGGTGCTGTGAATTTTAGAATATTTTTTTTTTACCCGAATTCATTTAGACTATTTTTCTTTTTGTTTCCCTAACTTCTCTAAATAGATATTCCACACGGTAATATTAGAATATCTACAAGGAATGGTGAAATATTGTATGATCCAGGGCGCAAGTTTACTGTAGATGACCTTTCGATTAAGGTACTCCTTAGATATTTACGCCTGAGTGAAATATTTTTCTCCTTTGAGCAGAGTCTCATTTTTTATGTCAGAATTGTGTTAATTCTCGTTACGATGGGCAACCAACGCATTTGACGTACTATTTTGAGGTTTCTTCAATGCATTTGTTTTTTTTTACTATTATATAATTATTGTAGTAGTATCAAATTTTATGTTTAGTTTACATAGAGTATTTTCGATTGTAGATATGATAGAGTTAGAAAGCAAGATAATATAGTTTTTTTTATTCATTAGGTTTCACAGAAGGGGGTCGTGTTCGTTTTTTTGTAGGGGGAATTTTATGGGCTTTTTGTTTAGCTTTGAATATTAAATAACTAGAATACTGGAAAAGTTTGAAAGTGTTTTCAATGTATTTCTCCTTTTCATGTAAATAATCCGGGCTGCATATTCTTAGTGCTCTTAAGTAGAATCCAATGATTATACCGGATTTTATTTTGTTGTTATGGTGAGAATAGAAATTTATTAGTTCAGTTCCCATGTTGGTTGATTCCTCATGGACACCGAGTTTTAAATTGTTATTAACGCGGTGTAGCTTGAAATCTAGAAAGGGTAAGTAACTGTGTTCTTCCATTTCATATGTAAATTCAATTGTGAATTCGACTTTGTTCAGTTGATCTGCTAGGTCAGGTAAATCATTATCACGAGGATATATAAGTAGATCATCATCAATATAATAGAAGTACATTGTTTATTTGGGTAAAATATTTTGGAAAAGCCGAATTCTAAAAATTCTAAAATGATACATGCCATTACTCTACTGAGTGGTGATCCCATTGGTAATCTAAATTTTTGTTTGTAACAATCATTATTAAATGTGGAGTAGCATTGATTGGTAATTAGACGACAGACTTTTTTTTATTAGTTTAGCTGATGATAGGGAGCGCTTTATCTTTGATTGTGTTAGATGCATTTTTAGGAAATTAAGATATTTTTCAACTTGGACCTTTGTGTAGAGGGTTTTTACATCTATACTGGCCATGTTTTTGTCGGTCATGCTCATTTCCCTTAATTTTTCAGTTAGGCTGCCTGAGTTCTTTATATGAGACGG
>OZ038487.1:27675411-27680411 GCA_964036315.1 Acanthosepion esculentum
ATATATATATATATATATATATATTTAAAACTAAATATAAAAATAAATTAAAAATAACCGCCAAAATAGACTACCCGCAATAAGCTATATAAACAAATTTTTACTACGTTAATAAAAACACCGATCAAAATAAAAATAAATAAATAAATATATAAGATAAAAAAATAAAAATTATATTAAATAAAAACAAGCAAAATAATTTGACACAAATAAATAAATAAACAAATAAACGACTTCCGGTAGAATAAACGCCAAAATAGACTACCGACAATGCACCACTTACCCGTATATATAAATAGCCGAGAAAAATAACAGAACTCGTGGCCTGACAATTGCATCTCGCATGAAACAGACTGACGCCTCTAAGTGTTCAACTTCTATGTTCACTTTTATATTTACACACGCTCTATCTCTGATATTGAGCACTTTATTCCATACATATAGCACACTTTAAGACTATATTTCTTCATATATTAATCCGTAAATCTGAAAGGATTAAAATTAAAATAAATAGATATAATATGTCTAGATTATTCAACCAAACATGCTTGAATGAAGATATTTTGAAATTCGGATATTTTATGTAATGAAGCCTTAAAAGGCGAAATGCATTATCGGATATATTTCGAAACAAATCTGCTTTCATGGACGTTTTTCCAATTGTCAAAATTTAAAAAATCTTTGTCTGGATTATATGTAAATATAACACAGAGGATGTGTGTGTTTGTGTGTGTGTGTGTGTGTGTGTGTGAGATACCTTTTCACCCGAGATCCATCCAACCGATTTTGACCAACCTTGTCACATTAATTGTACACTGTAAGAGGTAGGGTCTTTTTGAAAAAATCAATAAAATCCAATATAAGCCAATGAAAATCGATAAATTGAACGTTTTTCGCCGATTTCGCTCAAACTCGTTATGTAGGTTACTTACATCATGACGAGCTCAGTGATACCTCATTTGTTTTATTTCTACGACACTGCGTTTAGCGAAAAACCGCGAAAAACAAAAAATCGATTTCAACACAAATTAAACCTAGATGACCGAATAAGTTGCATCAGCAAGGCGCAAGCCTTTATCACACTAAAAGACAACAACGAACATTTCAAAACCAACCCTGCATGCAGACTCATAAACCGCGCCAAAAGCGAACTAGGTAAAATAAGTAAAATGATACTAGAAAGAATTAATTCTGAACTTAGGAAGAAGTTAAGAGTAAACCAGTGGAAAAATACAAAAGCAACTATTGACTGATTCCACAGCATAAATAACAAACAAAATTGCCACTTCCTACAATTAGACATAAAAGAATTTTAACCATCCATAACAGAACGCATGTTAGATAAGGCCATCAACTTAGATCAGGAACAAATAATAATAAAACTAAACGAAATCGACATTAAGTACTCCCGTAAATCATTACTATTTCACCATGAAGAAGCACGGATAAAGAAAGATGGGATATTTGACACTACAATGGGAAGCTTTGACGGTGCAAAGACATGCGAAATCGTAGGTATTTACTTACTACACGAACTAAGCAAAATAATAGATAGAAATGAGACAGGACTCTAAAGAGACGACGGCCTCATAATCTTAATAAACTGCAACAAACAAAACACAGACAAAACTAGAAAAGCAATAATAAAGATTTTCAAAAAGAACGGATTCGACCTAGATATAAAAACTAACATAATGAAGTAGATTTTCTAGATGTTACCTTCAACCTGAGAAAAGGCACATACAAACCATAGAGAAAACCCAATGATAAACCACTCTATATACACACATCTTCCAACCACCCGCCTTCTATAATCAAACAGATACCAAAATCGATTAACCGCAAGCTATCCGACAATTCCTTCAATGAATCTATATTTAACAAAGCCAAGAAAGACTACGAAACAGCCCTAAAAGAGAACGGATTCAAAGCAACACTCACATACTCACCACAGAACACAAAAAAGGCCAACAGGAAAAGAAATATCATATCGTTCAACCCACCGTACAGCAAAAACATAAAAACAAACGTAGGAAAAATATTCTTCAAACTTTTACACAAACACTTCCCGGAATCACCTACACAAAATATTCAACAAAAACAGTAAAAATCAGCTACAGTTGCACCGAGAACATGGCACAAATAATGAAAAAGCACAACAGGAAAATTATTAACAAACCACACGAACAAATTAAACCCACGTGCAACTGCAGAATAAAAAACGAATGTCCCTTAAACGGTAATTGTTTACAAAACAACGTAATCTACCAAGCCACGATAAAATCACCAGATAATGAAGAAAAAGTATACATAGGAGTAACTGAAGGACCCTGGAAACAAAGAAATTATGCACACAAAACATCTTTCACAAATAGTAAATATGCGAACAGCACAATGCTTTCTGTATCTGAGAAATAAAAAATAAAACGCACACCGCACCCAAAATATCTTGGAAAATAAGGAAAAAAATCATCAGCCTACAACAACCTATCAAAAACTTGAAAACTTTGCTTGGAGGAAAAATATCTATCATTGCCATCCCAGATCAAAATAAATTATTAAATAAAAGATTCGAGCTAATCTCAAAATGCGGACATGAAAACAAATTTTTACTACGTAACCTAAAAATCGAAAAGGGAAAAAATAAATAAATACATACATAAACAAACAAAATGACAATAAAATAAGCAAAATAAATTAATCCAAACAAATTACCAAATCACACATGTTAGAATAGACGAAATAGAATAAGAAATAAGGAACAAAATCAATAAAGTAAATAATAAACAAATTAGCAAACTATTATGACCAAAATATTAGACTATAAAAAATCAAAACGAAAAATCGGAGGGAAAATAGCTATAACTGTTTAAAAAATGAATAAAAAATAATATACGGCGTTACTTAAAAATCGAAAACCAAAAAGAGAAAATATACAGTGTAACAAATAAATAACAACCAGTATAATAAATTGATCTAAATACATCCAAATATATAAATAAACTAACAACCGATACCAATAAACTAGCCGTTTAGAAAAAACAAATAAAGATAATCAATACAAATAAACAAATTAAAAACTGTTCCCGCCAAAATAATAGTCAGAACAAACCACAACAATCAACCCCAAAATTCAACAAATAGCTTTATCTTCCCAAACAAAAACAAAACTATTAAATAAGCTATATAAACAAATTTTTATTACGTTAATAAAACACCGATCAAAATAAAAATAATAAATAAATATATAAGATAAAAAAATAAAAAATAAATAAAAACAAGCAAAATAATTTTACCCAAATAAATAAACGAATAAACGACTTCCGGTGAAATAAGCCGCCATAATAGACTCCCCACAATAAGCTATATAAACACATTTCTTCATATATATATACATATATATATATATATATATATATATACATATATATATATATGAAGATTGCACTAGCATGAAACAGACTGTCGCCCCTAAGTGTTGACTTCTATCTTCACATTATATATATATATATATATATATATATATATATATATATATATATATATATTAAGATATATATATATATATGTGTATATATATATTTTAAGATATATATATATATATATGTATTTTAAGATATATATATTTTAAGACATATATATTTAAGATATATATACATACTTTAAGATATATATATATATATATATATATATATATATATATATATATATATATATATATATATATACATACATACATACATACATACACAGGGTTATTCAAAAAGAAAGAACAGATTTCGAAAATTTAAAAAAAAATGCTAAATGATAGAAAAATGTTAATGACATAACTGGATAGCAAAATTTTGTATGTTTTTTTTTTACGGTTGACCGTAGACTTAAAAATGTTAAGATCATAGTGATAGAGAAAGTACCTTCTTGGGGGGGTCTGTTCCACAAAGTAACCGTTCTGATGAAGAAGCTGCTTAAGTGGAATTTGAACTTTTTTCGCCCGATTTCGTTCAAACTCGTTATGTAGGTTACTTACATCATGACGAGCTCAGCGATACCTCATTTTTTTTATTTCTACGCCACTGCGTTTAGCGAAAAACCGCGAGAAACGAAAAATTTCCTGCTCGTCAATAGAAAATAATGGGAATGCAGCTGTCCACTCAGTGTACGCAGCATGGTGGCTTCTCGCTGTGAAGGTCTGAACTGTTGGAACGAAAGAATGTAGCTCGTCTGAACATTTGTCATGGAAATAGCGATAGATTATCAAGAGGCTAGTAACGTTGCAACCTTGGGAAATGAGTTGTAGGCTGAAAAAGAATTCATCACCCATAAGGTCGGGTAAATACTTTTGAACTCTATCAGATTGGGCAATTAGGTTTGAGCAACTCCATGCCAGATGGTGGCCTCATCTGAATAGATAGAATATAATGTAAAGAGCGAAAAATCATGATTAATTACATTATTTACATTATTCAGACTGTTATCCTCATCTTCATTGCCATATTCACAAAGTTTCGGCCGTGCGGCCATTTTAAGGGTAGATACAAATTATGACAATGTAAATTAAAACAAAACCTGAAAAAAACAACAAAAAGAAACATTTTAACAAAGATAGAAAATACTTTTCATTTCTTTTATTAACTTTAAACCTTTTCCTATGCAGTAATGAGCTTAATATTTTTTCTATCATTTTGCATTTATTTTTATTAACATTTCAACACCTGCTATTTCTTTTTGAATAACCCTGTACATATATATATATATATATATATATATATATATATATATATATATATATATATTGCTACGCCATTTATCCGGATAATCAGATGGGAAATTTCATAGCCGCCATGTTTTTATACGGCATCAAAGAAGTTATAACCGTCATGTAACGCTAATAACATATTTAAATCATCACGAAATATTAAAATTACATAGAAACAATTTGATCAAATTTTGATCAAATTATAAAAAAACGACTTGTACACCATTGAGAGAAATATAAAATA
>OZ038487.1:27685411-27695411 GCA_964036315.1 Acanthosepion esculentum
ATTTATTTAGCGTTCCTCATGGCTACGTTGGGCAGCAAGGGTTCTGGTCGGGAGGTTTTCAGGAGCGTGGAACCACCTCTTAATTACTGTTGTTCCCGAGTCCAGCCTGATGGTAGCACCTGTTACGGCCAAAGCTATTGGCAAATATTGAATCCCTCAAATTGGGGTCAGAACATGAAAATATAAAAATGCATTAGAAAAAAATTGCCAGCAATTCATTTTTATCGTAAAAAAAACTTAAAAAAACTTTAAAAATTGCTAGCAATTCATTTTTATCGTAAAATTTTTTTTTAATTTCCAGCAATTCATTTTTATCGTAAAAATTTTTTAAAAAATTACTAGCAATACATAATTGAAAAAATGGCTTACAATATATTTTTGGAATTAAAAAAAGGAAAATTACCAAAGCTGACAAGAAAATAAAATTTCGGCATTAAATGACCCATAAGGTCTTGGTATTCTGTTAAACAAACCAAATCAAATCGAAGGTGAAAAACTTGCACATTTCTTACCAGCGACATAAGCTGGGGTCCGCACAAAAAAATAAAAATTTCCAATGTTGTTTTTCTAGCTTCCCATTAAAAATATTAGGAAAACAATATTTCCAGCCCTACTTTGAATTTTGCCATATTAAACTTTTTAGGGTCTTTTTGGAGGGATATTGACACCGTTTTAGTGTCTTTTTTGAGGACATTGATGTCGTTTTAGGGTCGTTTTGGGGGATATTGACTTCGTTTTAAGGTCTTTTTGAGGATATTGACGTTGTTTTAGGGTCTTTTTTGCGATATATTGACGTCGTTTTAGGTTTTTTTTTTTGAGGATATTGACGTCGTTTTAGGATATATTTGAGGATATTGACGTCGTTTTAGGGTCTTTTGGGGGATATTGACGCCGTCTTAGGGTTTTTTTGAGGATATTGATGTTGTTTTAGGGTCTGTTTGAGAATATAGACGTCGTTTTAGGGTCTTTTGGGGGATATTTAGGTCATGTTAGGGTGTGTTTGTTGAGGATATTGACGTCGTTTAATTGTCTTTTTTTTAGGATATTGATGTCGTTTTATGGTCTTTTAGGGGAATATTGACTTCGTTTTAGGGTCTTTTTTAGGATAGTGATGTCGTTTTAGGGTCTTTTATCGTCCAAATCGGTGAATTTCTTTTGATGATGCTAAGTTTCCAAAAAGACATTATATCAAATTCACTTTATTTTATCCATAATGTTTGATGTGCTAAATTCTTCAATTTTTTAACAAGAAAAATCTCAAGTTGATGTTAAAAATTGCCGATTTGTTGATTTGTTAAATATGGAATGATTCATTATGACAGGTCTCTAATTTGCATCTACAGCGTGCGATGGGTAAATTGTCGATGTTTTATATTTTTAATTTCGCGCATGCGTGTTGTTTGTTTTCGATTTTATCGACTGGACATTATAGTATTGTCAGTTGGACATCGTCTGTGAGAAAAAGAGCACCATGACAGAATTCCTTCCGCCAGAAAATTGGAAATGGCATGATGTACTTCTTGGCATTCACACCGGATGCTACAATTCGAACATTTCAGAATGTTTGGGTGCCAATCTGAGGACAGTGCAGACGATTCTGTAAGAGTTGGTTGATATTTGCAGTCAACATCATGGTGTTTGGAGAGATTATTAGTGATGGCGACGTTATGCCTCCAATCATCTCCCTACAGAACCTCAAACTCAACACGGTGGCCTACATCAAGTACCTTGTGGAGGTAGCGCTACCCGGGGTCAAGCGACTGACTGCTGGAAAACCCTCTATTTGGCAACAGGACTCTGCAACATGCCACAAACAGGAGAGCTGGCTGTCAGACAATTTCTACGACCACATCAACCCTCAGATCTGGCCAACTAAATCCCCAGACTTCACCCTCCATGATTATTAAGTGTGAGGCGTAGGAGAGAAAGAGACCAACAAAACTCTGCTTGTAACACCAAAGATAAACAGGCAAGTGTTATGGCATTATTCAACAACTTAAACAAGGAGTTTAGTACTGTGCTTAAATTAAATATTGTCGAGGTAGGATTGCGAAGATCTCGATCGAAAAATTACCATAAAAGTATTTATAGGAAAGACATAGAGAGGCAACCTTACTGCGGGGAAAAAGTTTTCTGAAGCCGAGCCGACAGATCATGTATTTTTACAAGATATATATATATATATATATATATATATATATATATATATATATATATATATATATATATGTAAATATATTTTCATTTTTTCATTTCAACATTGGAAATAAATCTGATGATCCACTGTCCTTTGGAAGGGCTGTGGTGAAATAATTTATTATATGGAACCTTAAAGTGGTCTGTTTTTATTTAAATTATTAGCTCTGATTTACATTGAGCTCTCTGGATTCTATCCTCATTGGGTCTACCCATACGGATTACCTAGTTTTTCCTAAACTATATATATATATATATATATATATATATATACCGCGATATACAAATTAATTTGAAACAGGTATATGTTACATACCGTACCTATGAAGACTAATGATTATATCCCAATCCTGATAAGTACGTTGGACATTATTGTAAGTGGGGGCAATATGCTGTCTAAGTAGTTCACTACCAACAGTGGTTTACCTATTTCACGCCGCTGGCGAGTATTATATTTTGTTGATGTTATAAAGATTACCATTTCATTTCCAACCTCTGTTTTGGGTTATTCCCCATTCAGTAACCTTTTCTAGGTTAAAGAATATATTGCAAACAGATTAAGAAACATCTACAGGATTAGAGAGGTGGGCACTTCGAAGTGGTGTAATGGTTTGCAAGCTTGTCTTGCTAGATCAATTACAACTGAATAATATTTCTATAGTGCGGTAATTCATATGTATTCTTCAAATTGTCTGCCGGATAATCTCTTTTTGATCAAAAAGATGGCAACATCATCACGCATCTGTTTGTATGTGTGTGCCCATTGTCTAGCTTGTTCCATCAGTAGGCTTCCAGACGGAATTTGGGATTTAAGCGGGAAGGTATTTCATTCGTCAGTATGGATCAATGAGAACGTTTAATGATATTGATGTCTGTTGCTATGTTGATGTTGTGCAGGGGTCTGTGGGCGTCGTAGGGTAGCAACACTAGTGTCTATATGATTCCAAATGCCGTCGTTTACTTAGCAAAG
The DNA here is from genome assembly GCA_964036315.1 of Acanthosepion esculentum. Lineage (NCBI taxonomy): Eukaryota > Metazoa > Mollusca > Cephalopoda > Sepiida > Sepiidae > Acanthosepion > Acanthosepion esculentum. The sequence continues at coordinate 27,688,578 of OZ038487.1, forward strand.
CTTGTCTCATTAGATCAATTACGATTGAATACTAAGTTCGATCCTTACTGGATGTTGCATAGCTTCGGTCTTGTAACACATCTAATTTATGCCATATACAAATTAATTTGAAAGAGATATATGTTATATACCTTACCTATGAAGACTAATAGATGTATCCCAATCCTTATAAGTACGTTAGACATTATTGTAAGTGGGGGTAATATGCTGTCTAAGTAGTTCACCACTAACAGTGGTTTACCTATTTCACGCCGCTGGCGAGTATTATATTTTGTTGATGTTATAAAGTTTACCATTTCATTTCCAACCTCTGCTTTGGTTATTCCCCATTCAGTAGACTTTTCTAGGTTACAACATTTTGACGATGAGGATGAGATATTGACTCTGTGCAGAATAAATCTAAAAAGGGATTATTATATACCGTACCTATGAACACTAATAGTTATGTCCCAATCCTCATAAATACGTAAGTGGTGATATGCTGTCTAAGTAGTTCACCACCAACAGTGGTTTACCTATTTCACGCCGCTGACGAGTATTATATTTTGTTGATGTTATAAAGATTACCATTTAATTTCCAACCTCCATTTTGTTTATTCCTCATTCAGTAATCCTTTCTAGGTTACAGCAATATATTTTCTTTTTAATAACATATATGACAAATGATAACCATCAATTGTAAGATGACATGTACAATCGTTTGCGAGAGGAACAGCAACAGAGGAGAGCTGTAAACTGGAAGCATTTAAATATCTGAGAAATAATATATCAGACAATGGCAAAAATGTGACGCAGAAATACAATGAAATATGCCTTCTAAACGCTAAGAGGAGTATTAACAGAAAATATTAGTTATAAACAGAAAAGAGTCCTGAATTCAAATATAATACCAACCCCACCACCCTATATGATAGTGAATACTGCAAAATTTCCCGGGAAATGAAGAAGAGACTTGAGTCAGCAGAAATATGGTTCTACAGAAGGATGATGAGAACTTGTTTGCAATGTAGAAGTTTTTTGTTTTTGTTAGGAAAACTGAAACAGAAAAGACATTATTTACACTATTCTGACTTGTCCTCATCTTTATTACAATATTCACGACGTTTCGGTTGATTGAGCTCTTCTTCAGATGATATCTGTTGGAATCTCAAACCGAACCCTTTTATCTTGTCCAAGGAGTAGATTGTTTTAATTCCACGTACCATGATTTTGGTTTTGTCAGTTTTAGTTTATTGCCCTTGATAACTCGACCCGCATCCTCCATGTTTTTGTTCTCTCTGCGTAGAAAGAGGCAGCAGAAATTTCTGATACACATAATGAGGAAAGAGGGTTTGGAGAATTTGACACTAAAAAGAAACAGCAAATAATCTCCCTGTGCCTATCCTATAAATATTTTCACCGTAATTGCTCTGATGAAACTTTACTACTTGGTATAAATTTAAACGCCGTACTGGATTGGCGGCGAGGTCTCATCATTTTACAGTTGATATAACCATAAGTTCCATGCTAACAGTTTCTTCTCTAGCTTGTGGAACACACTCCCAGCTTCTTGTTTTTCAGTCAATTCTGATGTTTTAAATTTTAAATGCAATATCAACCGTTATCTTGTCTTCTCCATTCCTGTTATTTTATTACTCTCTCTCTCTCTCCTTAATAATTTTTTTTTTTTACTTATATAATTTCATACACAGTAACCTCTTTCCGTCTTAGTGGCTTTATCGCCTTGCATGAGGTGAAATGTTTAAAAAAATAATGTTAAAAATAAAAATAACCTACATAATGAGTGCAACTGCGTGGGAGGGGAAATGGATAAATATTGCTTGAAGTTACAAAAGAGAAGAACTTGTGGAGAGCCGTGATCGCCTACGTCCTGGAGGGGCACGGCGTCTAAAAAGATTAACGATAACAATGATGCGATTTTATCAATTAGAGACAATTGAATTAATCAAAATCCCGCCAACACTGTTTATTCTGAGTAAATTACTCTTGTCGCTGATAAAATCGTTCGCCCACCTTATCGTAAATCTGGACGTTCAGAAGGTGGATTAATGAGAGAATAACAATTTTAAATAATTAACTTTGCAACCGTTGAGCGTCCTTTTTTTTATCTATTGTTATCATTATTTTATTATTGGTATTTTTTTTCTCAGCCTCATAATTGATATATATATATATATATATATATATATATATATATATATATATATATATATCATACCAACACTATGGATTGATACAGTCTTCAACCCCACGAGCAGAAAATAAAAAGTAGAATCAGAAAACCAGCTTTTCAGCAAAACTAGTATCTTCCATGGAAAACAATTTAGGCAGTTCAGACCAGGATATTTCAACGGTTAAACAAAGTAAGATCTGCCGTCAATATAGCACGCCTTTATGACTCATTAAAGGCACCATCTTGGATCGACCCGTAATCATAATAAACATGTTACTTATTTTTAATATTTTTAAAAGAAACATTAGCTTAATCTAATTGTTGCAATTTATTAAAACATTCAGGTCGATAAAACCTTCGTTTTTAATATTATTTAAGTAATGATTTTATACCATATTATTGTTGCTTTCTGGAATCAAACATTAGGTTGATACAGAATTAATTGATTCTATCATTTTATTAATGGTTATATAACATCTTATTGTTGCCTTTGATCCCAACAATCTCGATATATAGACTCTATATTATAGGATTTATTTCATAATGGATATATTCCGTTTTAGTTCTGTTGTCGTGGAGCCCAACACTCTCGATATATACAATCTACATAATAGCTATTAAGTTAATAATGGTAATATTCCATTTCATTATTGTTATCTTTGATCCCAACACTCTCAATATATATATATATATATATATATATATATATATATATATATATATATATATATATATATATATATATATATATATACATTAGAGCTATTTATTTAATAAAGATTATATTACATCGTATTATTATTGTTACCTTTCATTCTAACACTCACCATATATACAATCTACATTATAGCTATTAATTTAATAATAGTTTCGGCGGCCTGGGCCTTCGGTCAGCAGTAGATTTGGCCCTTCCAGCATATCTTTCTTCACTTTCGTCGTCCAGTCGCGAGTTAATTGATGAGATACTCAGTGGATCGTCTCAGTGTTTCTCGGATAGTTCTTTCGAACAAGCTTGCGGCATCTGGACCCAAGAATTACTTTCTATCCCACTAGAAACATCAAAACAAAAAAGCTGAGATAAAATAAAATGCGAGGCCAATTTTACTAATTTAAGGCTCTCTCTGGATCAGCATCGCCTCGCCTGTCTACTATCTGCTTCATAACCGAGTAGTGGCGCCTGGCTCAACGCAGTGCCCTCTTCATCTACCGGTACCCTTTTAGATGATGAGTGCACTCGGGTCGGAGTCGCGATCCGTCTTGGACACAAATTATGTGAGCGTCACAGATGCAGATGTGGAGCCTCCATCGATGAGTTTGGTTTGCATCCTCTCTCCTGTCGTCGTAGTGCCGGTCGCTTTCCACGGCATGCAGCAATTAACGACATCATCAAAAGATGTTTGGATGCAGCTGGGTTCCCTTCACAAATCGAACCCGTAGGCCTCGACCGTGGTGATGGAAAGCAGCCGGATGGCATTACCATCTTCCCTTTTAAAATGGGTAAGTCGTTGATTTGGGATGCGACCTGTGCGGATACATTTTCGGCCGGTAATATGATCAGGTCCGCGGTTGAGCCGGGGTTCGTCGCCCGAGACGCAGAGATAAAAAAAATAGCTAAATATTCTTCTCTTGCTGATAGATTTTTTTTTACTCCTGTGGCAGTGGAGACTTCAGGGGTTATTGGCCCTCGTTCGATGGTGTTCCTTCGGAGGATTGGCGCGATTGCGTCGCGATTAAGGAACGAGCCTCGCGAAACGGAGTGGCTCTTACAGCGTGTCTCACTGGCGACGGTTCGAGGTAATGCTTTCTCCATCATAGCGGCTGGCAGAGGATAGAAAAAAAAATTGTTTATAGTTACGTTGTTCTGGAATTGTCATCATTGGTCGACTGAACTTGCTTTGTTTCAATGACTTTTGTTTTGTTATTTTTATATAGTAATATATATTTATATTTTTACGTAATAAATTAATATATTCTTATTTAATAATGATTTTATACCATCTTATTATTGTTGCCTTTTATTCTAACACTCACCATATATATAATCTACATGATAGCTATTAATTTAATAATGGTTTCATTCCATCTCATTGTTCTTTATCCCAGCGCTCTGGAGCAATTCTCTTTTCGTTATTACTATAATTTTATTAATGTTTTTCTTCCAGCTTAATATTGTCCCTTTTTTAACTGTAATCTGGCTTGATAGACTCTAACAATTATTAAAATTAGTCAGGTATTATATCTCATTAAAATTATTTTTATTTTCACATAAACAGCAGTTGCTGAAATAGATACGCCGGATCTCCAAAACTGAAATATTTTCTGCATTTTTTAATACTGTTGTTCACTCAATTCAAGGCCCAAGCGGCACCCAATATAGAAGATTACTGAATGAAGTTTTAGTAAATCGTTAGAGAAGCAATATTAAGTACATATTTTGAGGATATTTAGAATAGAAAACAGCTGAACCAGGACTTGAATCTCTTAAAATCGTATCGATCTGGGAAGCATTCTCTTCGGAGCATGTTCACAGAAATTCTTCTGCGGCAGAATCTGAGTGGAAATATTTCTTGACCAATGGAATACGAAAGTCAGGAGGATGTGGCAACCTTGTGGCATGACGGGTCTTTGTGTCAATGTCTGAACTGGTTGAGTTAAGGAATATTGCTTGTCTGAACATTATATCAGGAAGTTCAAGTCGCATTCCATTACCTCTGATATGTAGCTAGTCATGGCTCTCCACGCATCCCCATTTTTTAAATATCTAATGATAGTGCAGTCGTTTATTGTTGCTTTCTTCAAAGTTTTCCTTCTCCTATAGTGGTTGTCCCCCAAGGCTCGGAGTTCAGTCTGTCCTGCTGTTTACACCCTAGTTTGGAGAGGATACATGTTTATGCTTTTCCCGAGAGCATTTGCTTGAATTTGAAGGCAACGGACTAGGGTAAAATTTGGATATGTTTACTCTTTCCATGCTGATGCACTACCCACACATTCTTCCTGTTATTTGTCCTATGCCCTTCAGAACGTTGAGGATCATGTATCTCCACTACTTCCTATTTCTTAGTTATTTTTTTCACTATCATTCCAGTTCCATGTTCTGCCATCCAATTAGGTAAGCTCGTTAGGTCGGCTTACTCACTGTTTTCACCTTTTCCTTTTGTCATCAATATGCCTTATGATTGTCAAAATCGCCAAGCCTTCTTTCTTCCGTATGAGTTGTAGCAATTTCATCTGTCTTTCCTATTCTAAGTGGCCTTTTCATTTCCTTTGTCCTAAAGCTTCTTCGTTTTTCATATTCTCAGTCCATGGTATATTCATAATTCTTCTTTGGAACAACATCACTGTTTCCTCGAGACTTCTCGCCATCAATGTGGATCTGCGGGTGGTGTAATACAGATAGAGGCTCAGAATGGGAAACTGGAAAACCAAGTTCGAATTCCAGTCGAGTTCCTTGCATTTACTTATGCTCAAAGGCCGTTGGGAAACGTATAAATCCATTTATCCCCCCCACCGCGCAGCTATGTGTTAAATAACAGGACTTGTATCTGGAAAAAATTATTACTGCAATATTCACTTGCAAAAAATAAAAATTATTTTTACATTGCAAAATATATTCCAGCTTTAAATAATCGGCAATGGGTTGATAAGCCGTAAAAAATCAATTCCCTTTATAAGAAAATGTCTAACATTCACTGTCATATTAATCGATTAAGATTAAATATCCGTATCTTGTTTCTTAATAGTTTGTAAGAATCTTTTGCAGAAGAGATAATAATGGTTTAGAGATACAACATTTGCTAATTAAGCCATATCTAGGGTGGGGGGGAAGACCTTTCCCAATGGTATTTGCGTGTAAGTGAATTTAACGAATCCAACAACCATTGAAAACTCAGCTCTTCAAATTAACATTATTAGCTGAACAGTATGTGTTCCACTGCTTGCTAGGTGTTATGAGAGTCGTGATTTGGACGACGCGTCAGAAGGGATTCTATGGAGGCGAGAAGTTCACCTCTTCCCAATTGATCTTGTACTTTAAGCATCAGCTTAAGGTCAAGATTAGGACGGAAAGGTGGCGGCTCACTTCATCAGAATTCAGCAAAAGGTGGGTGCATCTTGCGCGCATGTGTCGTGCGAAAGGAGCTGACCTTGAGTGGCACATTGATGCCGGTTAGGCATCAGGATATTGCTCTTCCTGGGTTGAACTAGTGCAACCCAGCACAAAACTGGGTTCGTTTAGTTTTTATTTTTGATCTTTTAGTTTCTTTTTCCAGTTAACTTAGCTAGGGTATGTATGCTCATTTGGCCCCTTTTATTTCTGTCCCTATTTTTCTTTAAGTTTAATTCCCCATCCCCTCCCTCGTTAGGTGGTTAGTGATGTCAGTTCGCAGGTAGGATGCGGGGCGCCTTTCGTTTCACATGAGTGTTTTTGTATTTTTTGTTGTGTTTGAATGAGTGCGTGTCAGTGTGTGTGCTTGAGATGAATGAATGTTCTATACTATTTTAGTCCCGCATTGATTTCGGCCTGTGAACTGGTATTTCTGCCACATTTAGTGATTGGGGGGGGGGAGGGGTATTACTAATATTATTTTTCTTTAGTTTCTTGTAAATATTTTGTATTCATTTTGTAAATACTCATTGCGTTTAATTTTTTAGAATTGTTATTT
>OZ038487.1:27700411-27712911 GCA_964036315.1 Acanthosepion esculentum
ATATATATATATATATATATATATCATGCGTTTCAGTCTGGATGTACAACCGAGTAGATCCGATTCAGTTTCCCTACACATGAAATGTTGCAATTACAAATTTAACGTGGGTGATATAGCAATCAATGAATTTTCTATATATTTACGCATTAGTAGATTGCTTTCACTTCTAATTAAAGTAGCAAATATTTAATTCGATTTTATGGGAAGACTCATTGTGGTGAACTCGTCCTGGGTATGACGATAAACTACATCCGGGTCCTGGGCAAGACGATAAACTACATCTGCGTCCTGGGTAAGACTATAAACTACGTCCAACAGTAAGGGCTCTAATCAGGAGGTTTTGAGGAGCGTGGAACCACCTCTTAATTGCTGATGTTCCCAGACCCACTCAAACCTGTTAGGGTCCCAGCTATGAGCAAATAGTTAACACCCAAACTTGTGTAAAAATGGGTTTTAATGCCAGTAAAAAAATATTACCAGCAATAATTCTTGAAGGAAAAATTATTATTAATATACTGTTTAATAAATAAACTAATCGTCTTTTCAAATTAAAAATAACGTTTAACAATTACCTGTCATATTAATGAATTAAAAATTCATCTCTTTAGAAATATATATATATAGTCATCCACAGACAGACTGTTTCGCAGCTCGTTAGTGTGGCTAGACATCCGATTGCCTCAAGCGGGGATCGAAATCTGACTGATGTGGTATCAGTCGGAGATTTTACCCCTAAGCCATTGGCAAGAATGGAGGTGAATATAGATGTATTTATTTTTACACATGCACGCCAGTAGCCGGAGAACTCGATTCGTCTTAACGAATTTACATTATACTTATATATATATATATATATATATATATATATATATATATATATATATATATATATATATATATATATATATATATATATATATATATAAGCGGATCAAGTCGGCTCCCCACGAAAGATTATAACCATTTCCTCCTAGAAAAACATGATTTTAAAAGCTATGCCAAATTAATTAGAATTGCAAAAATAGGAAAAAAGAGAGAAGATGACCTTAGAAAAATACTAGAGGAAAATGTAGACAAATGGATTTTGCGCCTCAAAACACTTCGTTCAGACGGGCTTAACCACAAATCTAACAACTTAGATGGAAATAATATATTACCCTATAAATCAAGTCCTACCCAGATTTCTCACCCACACAAGAGATACATGCTTGCAGAGGTGTTGAGGTCTCCCACTTATACACACACTCATACTAATATATACACATACACACATCACGCACACTCCCAAAGAATTAAAAGATAATATACACTTTACACATCCCATTCCCAGTAACCAACAAAACTGTCAAAATGACAAAGGTGTAAATTCTTAAAGTCTCCCGTTTACTATCTTAAAAACAACTTGAAAGAGGCCGTTTGACCAACACAAGGACTGACCAAAATTAACAATAAAAAAAAACAAATGATATCTACAGATAAAGTGCACTTTCTTCAGAAACAGTCATTCATTCATGTAGTTCACTGTTACTAACAAGCAGGGAATATTTTTCTCCTGATGATGACGATGCTGGCCGAAACTATTTGAGGAACCTAATTGAAATAATAAAACAAAAAAATATTAATATACAACCCAGTGTGTCTGAAAATTTTAATTTCTTAAACATTTTTTATTGTTCAAAAAATTATATATATATATATATATATATATATATATATATAGATAGATAGATAGATAGATAGATAGATAGATATGTCCCAAACTACTATCACTTGATTCTTTCTGTGTTAAGAAGATCACCTGTCAGGCATTCTGAATGGGATATCAGGACTCAAGTTCTAGAACTAATCCACGCCCACGTTTGTCAGTCGTAGCAGCCTGATGGCGAAAAACTAGTGCAATTTCCATGATAGCATCTGACATAATGCCGGGATGCTGTAATCGGTGGTAGTACATTTACTGCTAAAGGCCTTGTTGAGGAAGGCGTACAAGTTGGCAGCGGGGTGAAGGAAGAGGAGAGATTGTGTAACAGGATAGTATAAAGAAAGATTGTGTTTCGTGTCTTGTTTAAATAAAGACATACTTCATATGTTAGTATCAGACAGACTGCTTAGAAAAATCATATCAAATCTTAAAGAAATCTTATCAAATCCAAATACTAAAACCGTGTAAAAATATATTGACATTACAAGATATTCTGTCTTCTTTTTGTGGGTTGTATTGAAATCGTTAGATAAATGGTAATTTTATCCGAAATATTTTGCTTAAATGTTTTGTCTTAATCATTTCATCCCTAGCAAGATGATAACGCCACTAAGGAGACAGGAGGTGATTAAAGGCTGAAATGAAATGAGAAGACTTTAATGAGGAGAAGTGGGTAAAAGGAACAGGTTTAAGTCAGACATAAGATGGCGATTTGCGTTGCATTTAAATTTTACAAATTGTAGGTAACAAGGAAAAAAACAGAAGGGAGTTCCATGGACGTGAAGTGTGAGAAAAAAAAAAAAAAAAAAACTATAACGGAACTGACGGTCGCATCTCGTTAGTTCAACAGTAAACTGGTGTGACTTAGTTGCCAGTCTAATAGCAAGCTTAAATTCATGCAGTCGTGGAACTGACCAGATTAGCTCATCAGAACGATTTGTAGAAAAGAAAGAGTGAATTCACGTCACGTGATTAAGAGAGTGAATGAAGTCGAGATGCCAGATCCAGATTGATTATATTACTGTTATGGGATGGGATAGGGGTGGAACGAGTCGAGCCTCAGTCTCTGACTGTGCGCGACTCCTGTCGAACTCTCTGCTTTCGAAGAGAGGAACCTGGACGAGGCTTTGCCGCAGGGCAAAGTTTCGTCCGGGGAGGTAGACAGTCCTTGAACTCGTTTTACGGGTTCTAATGGGCATATTTTTGGCCGAGCCTACGGGCTTGGAGAACCCACATTGAACCGGCCTTGTGCCACATACGACCCATGTGGGGGGTGTTAAATATAGGAACGAGTCGAGACTCCTGTCGAACTCTATGCTTTGGCAGAGAGGAACCCGGACGAGGCTTTGCCGAAGGGCAAAGTTTCGTCCCGGGTGGTAGACAAGCTCTGAATCCGTTTATACGGATTCTTAAGGAAGTATTTTTGGCCGAACTTACGGGCTCGGAGAAACCCACGTTAAACTCGGCCTTGTGCCACATACTTTCCTCGTGGGGGGACTGTAAATATAGGAACGAGTCGAGACCTAACGAGTTAAGACAATCGTAGTTCACTCTAAACCAGACTGACAGTTAATAAAAACCCTTCAACTTCTTGTATTATTATTCTGTGTAATATATCTTTGTTATTCCTACTCTTGTGTTCGTGTTGTTCTTCCTTGGTCCTAACCTCGGACCATAACAGTGGGACGAGGATATTGGACCATAACAATTACCAATTCTTCTTTGATTTTTGTCCAGAATCACTAAGAGCGCCAGACCAAATATGGCAGAAATACGGACGAATGGTTGATTTATAAATGTGCAAGAAAGTTTCAGACGACTAGAATTGTCTGGCACGACCCAGCGAACCAAATTTTCTATCAGTATACATAGCAATGTCAAGAACTACAACGTTTTGTTCTGAATATGAAAATATATTTTGAGATACAAAATGTTCTTTGAGTTTTGAAGCATTGGTATTTTATCTCTATATTAGTTTCTTTACTTTACATACGGATCAATAAATCAGTCAACACACACACACACTCATACACACACGCACATATATATATATACAGTATTTGACTGCATATAAGACGCATGGGTGTATAAGACGCATCCCAGTTTCAGCAGGACAAATAAAAAAATATTAATTAGTAAAATTATTAGTAAATAGTACAGCCCAGGCTATATTTATGAGGTATTATTTTGGTTCCTTGATTAAAATTAAACAAAAAATAATAGGAATAAAATCACGAGCCTATAAAAACTTTATTATTTCCAAAGGTAAGAAAACAAAATAAAAATTAAGCAATTATTACAAGTGAGCAAAATAGTACAGTTACCATTAAAATTCAGTCAAAAATCTTCCTTTGTATGATCTGTACAACCTGCGTCTTGTAAATGTCTTAGTAGAATAATTAGGATATAAAAATTGTGATTGTCTTTATACGAATGCAACCGGAAGTTATCGTCAGAAAAATATTATTTTTACAAATATATAATTTGAATTTATTGCATATAATTTTAGTGAAACAAAGTACTAATATTGAACGTGATGAAATTAATATAATGAATATTATCAATGATAACAGTTTTAATCTGCATAATATCCTTTTACATAATGACAATAGGTACATGAAAGTTTAAGCTTATAGGAGTGAACAGGTAGCTAATTTCGGTCGACTATAGCGAATTTTAAACCTCCATATGGCATATAAGACGCAGGGGAATTTTAAAAGATATTTTTAGAAAAAAGTTCGCCTTATATGCCGTCAAATACGTTATATATATATATATATATATATATATATATATATATGTGTGTGTGTGTGTGTGTGTGTGTGTGTGTGTGTGTGTGTGTGTGTGTGTAGTACAGATAATAAATCCGTTGTGGATCGTAATAATATCAAATCCAAGTGGATACTAATAATACCAAATGTTAAAACTGATCCACAAAAAGACCTCAATGTATTTATTGCAACAAAGCGTATAAAGTTAAATTTTAAATCTCTGAGTATGACACGAACACAGTCCATCTACCAGGGTTAAATAAAACCGATGTACTTCGCGTTGATTAAAATAGGTCTATACTCATATGAGGTAATTTTGGATTTTGTTGTGTAACACACAAACACACATAAACACACACACACACACACACACACACACACACATACACACACACAGACATATATATATACATATATATATATATATAATTATTTATTCGAAAATTATAAGGGAAAGATGTTATAAAATCACTACAAAAATAGCCATTTTGTTTTAACACTTCTGGTGTCTTATTAAGTGATGATGTTGAATGTAGAATAAAGTGTTTTAAAAGGTTCAAATCAATCAAACACCCCTCGCTAGTGGGAAACGCTGTTACATAAGATGCAATTACCAATCAAAATATGAGAATTCAAAAAACTTGAAATATATTTCAACTTATCTTACATTTTAACTCTAATTAATTTCTAGTATAGTTTAATTATCTCAATCGTTTTCCATCAACAACGAAAACGGCCATAAGGTGCTGGCCGTATTCAGGGTTAAAATATGTCTCTACGTCTCAGCAACTTTTAAACCATTTTCCATAGCATTTAAATGCGGTTACGATCACTCAAAGAAAATCCTTGGAAATGACTCAGGGATTACTCGAAAGTAGTCGGAAGGAAAACCATTTGTATAATTTCTACAAACACTTAGTCCAACCAGAAGAACACGATTAAAGAAAAATTAAATTCAGTCATCTTAATGAAACTTTTATTAGAGAGTATTGCTCCCCCTATATAATGGACTTTCGACGTATGAGGATCTGACAGCTTAATTGATTCAGTTATGAAATTTTGTGCGATAATCTTAAGTAAATCTCAATATATATATATATATATATATATATATATATATATATGTGTGTGTGTGTGTGTGTGTGTGTGTGTGTGTGTGTGTGTGTGTGTAATATAGAAAAAACAACTGAAAAGTTGCAAATTAAAAAAAATTGAATGTTTTTTTTTGTGAAAGTATTTATTTATATTTTTATATATATATATTTTATATTTCAGATCGACCCCGATCTTTCATCAGAAATGACTGTTTTCAGAAGTTTGTTTACATTAAGTAGGCTCCATATTCCCCCATAGCTGAACATTCTAATCAACCAGGACACTCAGATAGAAGACTGCAAATGTGTATTGATAGATTCTGATTTCAGGTCCGCATACACACGCAAAAAAAAAAGAAAAAAAAAAGAAGAAAAGTACTGGATTTTAAAATTCAATACATATATACTAGGGTTAAGTAAAGACTTAGGTATTTTAAATCTTTATAAATATTTCAATAGTTAAACAAAAAAGTTTTTAGATATAGTTAAAAAAAATTTTAAACAACATCTAAAATATTACTACAGTTAAATTTACGTTATAAATATAAAAACACAGTTGCATTCCATATCACGTGACGTCCGCGTCTCGCGACGGACGCTACTTAATGTAAACAAACTTCTGAAAACAGTCATTTCTGATGAAAGATCGGGGTCGATCTGAAATATCAAATATATATATATAAAAATATAAATAAATACTTTCACAAAAAAACATTCAATTTTTTTTAATTTGCAACTTTTCAGTTGTTTTTTTCTATATTATATACATATTAAGAAAGTATACGTGGCTTCTCATTATGCTATATATATATATATATATATATATATAGCGCGGAGGCACGGTGGAGTAATGGATAGCAGCTCGGATTGGGGAAGCTGAGTTGAATTCCAGTCGAATCCATTACATTCACTTACGTGCTAATACCCTTTGGAAACGAAGAAAAGGAATGTACCGTTTGCATCATTAGAAAAAATAGACGAAGAGTTGGATAGACTCGTGAAAACCGGTATATTCACAAAGGTAGAATATAGTCAATGGGCCGCACCTACGGTTTACGTGAAAAATAAATCTGGTGAGATACGAGTATGTGCTGATTTCTCGATGGGATTGAATGCAGCGATTAAGGATTATCACTACCCTCTCCCTAGTCCAGAGGAAATTTTGACAAAATTGAACGGAGGAAAATTTTTCTCAAAGATAGACTTGAGCGAAGCATACCTACAAGTACCAGTAGATGAGGAAAGCTCGAGGCTGTTGTGCATAAACACACATTAAGTGTTATATAAGTTCCAAAGATTACCATTCGGGATCAAGGTCGCGCCGGCAATATTTCAGCAAATAATGGACACTATGCTAGGCGGACAGGATTTCACGATCACGTACCTTGATGACATACTGATAAATAGCAAAAATATTGAACAACACTGGGAACACGTTCAAGAGGTTTTCAGGCGAATACAAAACTACGGGTTTAAAGTAAAAGAAAATAAATGTGACTTCTTTATGAAGGAAATAAAATATCTGGGCCATATTATTGACGAAGAAGGAAGACCAGACGCAGAAAGGGCAACGGCAATAAAAAAAAAAATGACGGCTCCAAAAAATTTAGCAGAATTACAAAGCTTCTTGGGCTTAGTAAATTATTACCAAGAATTTATTCCAAACATGCTCAAATTACGCGCACCCCTAAAAGAACTGTTGAAGAAGGAAAAAATTTGGGTATGGACAGATGAATGTCAGAAAACTTTTGACAAAATCATTAAGACTCTAACAGCAGATTTATTTTTAGCACATTATGACCCAAAATTGGAAATGATAGTTGCGAGTGACGCGAGTGACGCGAGTGCCTATGGTGTTGGAGCATGTATACTTCATAAAATAACGGATGGGACACTAAAACCCATCGCGCATGCTTCACGAACATTGCTACGAGCCGAACAAAATTACTCACAAATCGAAAAAGAAGCGCTGGGGATTATTTTTGCGGTTCCGAGATTCCACAGATATATTTACGGTAGATTTTTCACCTTACAGACGGATCACAAGCGGTTATTGACAATATTTGGATCAAAGAAAGGTCTACCTGTCTACACTGCGAATAGATTGCTAAGATGGGGTACAATTTTATTGAACTACAACTTTAAATTGGAGTATCTTCCATCAAACAAAATCTGGCATGCAGATGGTCTTTCGAGACTAATACCAAAGAAAACGGAGCCGTTAGAAGATTCCGTAATTGCAGCTTTACGATATGAGGAAGATATTAGAACATCATTATGTAGTACAATTAGAAATCTCCCCGTCACATTACAGGAAATAAGAAATGAAGCAGTGAATGACGAATTTATAAAGCAAACGAAAACAAAAATTGCAGAAAAAAATAAGCATGTATCAGACAGTTTTTTGTTATGTGATAATGTTCTACTATATAATGATAGGGTAGTAATCCCGAAAACGCTACAAAGGAGAATCCTCAAGGATTTCCACATGGGACATCCAGGAAAGAACAGAATGAAATCTTTAATGCGAAGTTATGTATATTGGCCAAACATGGATCAAGATATAACACATATGGTGAAAAAATGCAAGCGTTGTTCCTTAGCAGCCAAAGCACCGCCGATCATCCATAAGCCAAGGCCGGAGACAGATCGACTGTGGTCGAGAATACATGTAGATTTCGCAGGTCCATTAGATGGTTTCTACTATTTGATTGTAGTAGACAGTTACAGCAAATGTCCAGAAGTATTTCGTTGCAGAAAACCTACTTTTGAGACTACCATAAATTGCCTTCACGATCTGTTTGTTCGTTTCGGATTGTTGATTGTCTAGTCACCAACAATGGGACATAATTCACATCTGCGGATTTTCCAGAATTTTGTGAAATTTTCAAGTTAAACACATCAAATCCCCGCTATATCACCCAAGATCAAACGGGCAAACGGAGAGATTTGTAGATACACTAAAAAGAGCTCTAAGGAAAGCTTATGACGTGCCAACAGAAAAGGCGTTACAGCAATTCTTGCAAGTATATCGAATTACACCAAACAGTACTACGCCATCGGCATTATCACCCGCGGAAGTGATGTTCGCCCGAAAAATTAGATCGGTATTCGACAAATTACTACCAAAACAAACAAAGCAAACATCAAGGTCGTTCGTACCGAAAAGAAAATTCAACCCAGGGGAGTAAGTTTTTTTTCAAAATGTACAAAAACAATACATCCTACTGGGAGCAAGGTAAAATAGAGAAACGGATCAGGTACATGATTTACATAATTCAGGGTCCCAAGTTCTCGCATGAAAGGCATTTAAATCAAATAAGAAAGAGACTGTTAGAGGATTCTAACGGTCCACCCCAGGAAGAGGAAGAAGTGATGGACACGATATTCGACACATTCGATATGCAAAGGCTTCAAACAGTATCAGAACCGCAAAAATCGACCAGGAAAAGAACATTTACAGAGCCTTTGATGATAAATCCAAAGAGAAAAATATATTACAGACCCCTACGAGGTAAAAGCTTTGGAAGGGGGTGTTATGAGATCTTATCTGTAACGATACAATGAACTCTTCCTGACACTATAAAGACTGCGCCTCTCAAGAGAGACGATAGAAGAAGTGGAACGAGTCGAGACGGAACGAGTCGAGACAATAGTACTTCACTCTAAACCTGACTGACAGTCCTACTAACACCTTCAACTTGTATTATTCTTATTCTGTTTAATATATCTTTGTTATTCCTACTCTTGTGTTCATGTTATTCTTCCTTGGTCATAACCTTGGACCATAACAGTGGTGCGAGGATATTGAACCATAACAGAAAGGTATAAAGCCATTTCTTCTCCCGCCTGATATGGTTAAAAACAGGTCAGAGTGAGTTGCCTATATATATATATATATATATATATATATATATATATATATATATATATATACAATGCAATTATATTATTATGAGTAATGTTGTATAAATAGAATGGACTAAGAGTATGTCTGTGCGCCTGCTTACGCGTGTGCGATGGTGTCGTCTTGATTGGTGTTTACGAATACACATAGATACATCTCGTCTAACACTGGCTACTTTCAGATCCGAGGCAATGCTACTCGAGCGAAAACAGCTAATCAGATAAATATGAATGGACACACATGCTACACATATAGGATTGACAAAATAGATAGATCAATCTGAACCGACTGAGATAGATAGATAGATAGATAGATAGATAGATAGATAGATAGATAGATAGATAGATAGATAGATAGATAGATAAAATGAAAATGGGAAAGACAGATCGACCTGAACGGACTGAGATAGATAGAGACATATATATATATATATATATATATATATATATATATATATATATATATAGAGAGAGAGAGAGAGAGAGAGAGACAAAAAGAGATAGATAGATAGATAGATAGATAGATAGATAGATAGATAGATAGATAAAATGAAAATGGGAAAGATAGATCGACCTGAACGGACTGAGATAGCTAGCTAGCTAGATAGATAGATAGATAGATAGATAGATAGATAGATAGATAGGAACACAATTGGTTAGCGAGAAAACACACACACACGCACACTCACACAAACACACACACACACACACAGACATATATATGCTTTATTTTAAGATATTACATCAATAACATGTCAAAAAACGTTACACAATTGCAATCGTGTTTCGATGCGAATCAACGCATCTCATCAGCCGTTAGTAAATAAATGACAAGTAGAAAATTTATATAATATTACTCTACTTTGTATTGAGCCCTCTTTTAAATTAAATGTTACGAACGTGTGAATTGTACTCTATTCGTTCTTATTTGACACACACACATACACACACACACACACACACATATATATATACATATATATAGAGAGAGACCTAGTCAAACCTAATGAGCCAGACAAACCTACCAAGGTTTCACTTAAGCAGATCGTCAGGGTCAGCTGGCCTGACGATCTGCCTAAGTGAAACCTTGGTAGGGTTGTCTGGCTCATTAGGTTTGACTAGGTCTGCTCTACGTTGGTATCGAGCGCTTTAGTTAGTTGTTTACTCGTGTCGGGGTTTTTTCTTTGGGATTTGAACCTGTATCTGTGCGATTATTTTCGACAGACTTTCATGTTCCTGGCGCTTTCTTTTTTTAAACCATTTTTTCCCTTCGAGATTGATTTAACTATTGGTAAATCAAGAATTCGACGGTTTTTCGACACGAGTATAGTTACCTACACACACACACACACACACACACACACACACACACATATATATATATATATATAAAGGGATTTTTTATTTAACATTATTTCTTAAATCCACTAAAAATATTATTTATTGGATTGAGTTGCTAACTCTGATTTTTCTCGTTGTTTAAGAAAATAAAATATTCGATAGTGGAACTCACAATAAATTTCATTCTAAGAAAATGATTTTCTCTTTTACGCCATTTTAAACGTACGTATGAAGGCAAAAGGTATCTTATAAACAACAATTTATCAATTTATTTATTAGTTATGCATAGAAGTAAATTCAGTATCTGTCTATATTTCTGAGATGAGGTATTATGTACATTATTTACATTATTCGAGCTATTGTCCTCATCTTTGTTTATCACAACTTCAGATGGTTTGAATGTCGAACTGAATCCTTTATTTCGCTCACAGTGGTAGACTGTTCTAGTTCCACGTGCCATGTTTAATGGATGTCAGTTATCAGTTATCTCCTGTTAATTTCCCTCTGAATGTTCTCCACTGCCTAAACCGGGTATTGAACTCACACTCTTTCTTTGGGTCCTGTCACTGGATCTAACTAACGCCTTTATCCGCTGTGCAACTTCTAGACAATCACATTTATAACAAATGTACCGAATCTTATCAAAATATAAATCTGCTTAGATTAGTCTTCCTTTAGTCTTTATTATATATATATATATATATATATATATATATATATATATAAACAGTGCTGTTCGATAAAATTGACTCGCCTGATTTTTTTTTTTTTACGAAATGTTCTCTTCTCCGATGAAACGAAAGTTGATCTAAATTCAAAGGATAGGCGATCTAAAATCCGAAGAAGAATCTTTGAAAACTCTTTGAATTTAGCAGTAAGTACTGTCAAGCATCCGTTCAGTACAATGTTTTGGGGATGCTTTTATTTTCATGGAACTGGTTTCTTAAAACCTATTGAAAAGACCCTCAGGAGCGAGCAGTACAAGAGAATTTTAGAGTCTTGTCTGCTCCCTTCTACTGAAAGGGTGCAAATCGACACCACCAAGCTCATTATTATGCAGGATAATGCTCCCTGTCACAAATCAAAATTGATGAAGGAATACTTTGATGAGAAGCAGGTGAGTGTTATGACATGGCCGCCCCAATCTCCTGACCTCAACCCCATAGAAAACCTATGGAGAATTATAAAGTACAGGCTCTCGAGAAAGCAGTTGAGCAACAAAGAGGATTTGCTTGTGAATTTCATATCCGAATGGAATTCAATGCTTGGAGATGAGATTTGCCAGAACCTAATCAAGTCAATGCCAAAAAGGGTTGAAAAGGTTATTCAAAATAAAGGAGGACCCATAGATTATTAAATATTTCGAACTATATTACCTATTATAAATAAATTATACCTCTATTATTCATTATTTAAAGCTGTTCGGTTATGTTTCTATTGATTACTAGTTGCAGGAAATAAGTGTGTCACTTTTTTTTGCACAGAGTTTTTCCCTAAATATCATTTATATCCAAAATGATAATTATCAGTAGAATACCTTAGGGTGAGTAAACTTTTTTACTAGGTGGTTGTGAAGGGATCTTTATGTTAGTAAGATAAAAATATTATTTTGACTTCAAATACAATAGGCGAAATAATTTTTAAATAAAAAAAATCAGGTGAGTCACTTTTATTCAATAGCAC
>OZ038487.1:27715411-27722911 GCA_964036315.1 Acanthosepion esculentum
ACACTTTAAGACTATATTTCTTCATACATATATATATATATACATATATTTTCTTTAATTTACAACTTTTTAGTTGTTTTATATATATATATATATATATATATATATATATATATATATATATATATATATATATATATATAAAACAGTTATAAATAGTTTTTAATGAAATGTGCTTGAAAGAAGGATTGCTGCCTAAATACAGAAATATATATATATATATATATATATATATATATATATATATATATATATATATATATATATATATATGCATTTGTCTTTGTGTCTATCTGTCTGTATTTTACTTTATGCGTACACTGTATCTTGTATTTTAGAAGTATTATTTTACATGATTTTCAAATGAAAAAGATCGTAGAATATCGATACCTAAAAGTGCATAATTCTTTAATCTGAAATTGCACGTATTCCTAAAGTAAAATAATTCCCAATGAATTTCTACATCTGCTTTTACGATTTGCTTAGTCACACGATATATAATGATCAGAATGAATGAATTGATTCACATATTTCTTTAATGAATAATTGTTATGCATTCCTTTGCTAAAAACCTTTCGAATTGATTTTTTCGCTACGTTCTTTTCGCTACGTACTCCGTATTTGCTGTGTCAGTTTATAGACGTATGCATCAGGAAAATATTCATGTAATTGACAAATAATTCTCATACATTCTTATAGTTAAATAATTGATTATTCTGTGTGCTTTTTCGTATTAGCTGTGTCACTGCGTACAATTATTTAACTGGAAAAAAAATCCGGTATTTATTTAATAAACATTCGTCATGCTTGCCTTGATTCGCATCGAAACACGATTGCAATTGTGTAGCGTTTTTTGACATGTTATTGATGTCATATCCTAAAATAAAGTATATATATGTATGTGTGTGTGTTTTCTGTCCAACCAATTGTGTTCCTATCTATCTATCTATCTATCTATCTCTCTCTCTCTCTATATATATATATATATATATATATATATATATATATATATATCTCAGTCGATTCAGATCGATCTATCTTTCCAATTTTTCATTCTATCTATCTATCTATCTATCTGTCTATCTCTCTGTCTATCTATCTATCTATCTAATGTATTAATTTCTATCTAAAATAATTGTTATGCATTCCTTTGCTAAAAACCTTTCGAATTGATTTTTTCGCTACGTTCTTTTCGCTACATACTTCGTATTTGCTGTGTCAGTTTATAGACGTATGTATCAAGAAAATATTCATGTAATTGACAAATAATTCTCATACATTCTTATAGTTAAATAATTGATTATTCTGCGTGCTTTTCGCATTAGCTGTGTCACTGTGTACAATTATTTAACTGGGAAAAAAATCCGGTATTTGTTTAATAAACATTCGTCATGCTTGCCTATCGTAAAATAATTGATCATTGTGTGTGCTTTTAACGTAAGGCAATTTTCTTAAACATTTTTAATAAATGATTTTCATGCATTCCTATGATACAACCATTTATAATATATTCCTATAAACCTTTTCGTAGTCATTGCGTTATTCGGTATGAAGTGTTTCCAAATTATAAATTTAAGATAACAATTTAAAACAAATACAGCAGGGTAAATATCTGGCTATTGTTTTAACAGAGCCACAATGAAATTCAAAGGGGCATTAGGATGACGAAAGACGCCTTTCAGACAGAAAACAAAGTACAATGTAACCAAAAATGTTCTGTCCGTTTTTAAAGGAAAAAAATAAAACGCTTCACAGTATGTGTAACTCATATTTAGTCTTCGAAGTAATCGCCATCGGCATCCAGCACCTGCCAACGTGTCTCCAGCTGTTCAATGGCCTTGCGGTAGAACTCGGAGGGTTTTGACGCAAAGAATTCCGTGAGGGCTTTGCGCAATTCTGATTCATTGGTAATCGGATGGCGCAAGGTCGGGTGAATAAAGTGGATGGCACAAAGTCTCCCACCCAAGTTGCTGTATGGTATCCCTGACCACTCGCGCGACATGCGGCCTGGCGTTGTCATGGAGGAAAAGCACACCTTTTCGATTCACCAGTGCTGGCTTCTTCTGGCGCAATGCCTGTTGCACACGTTTCACTTGCTGCGAGTATAGGTCTACAGAGACCGTTTGGCCCGTTGGTAGCAGTTCATAATGAACCACTTGACGACCTGTCCAGCAGACACAGAGCATAATCTTGCGCGGGTGCAGAGGCGGTCTTGCGGTGCGAGGGACAGCATCCTGAGGAGACAATCAATATCTGGAACGCTTGGGAGTTTCGTACAGAACCAACTTTTCATCACTGGTAAGCACTCGATTGAATAAGGATGCGGTACGGTGGCGAGAAAGCAGCGATACGCAGGCTGCCACCCGTTGTCTCTTGTGGACCTCCAACAGCGTTTGCGGAACCCATTTGCTCAGTTTGTACGTCTTACCTAGGCGGTGCAGGTTAAGTCTAGCTGTTTCATCGGAAACGTTGAACTGTCTTGCAAGTTCACCACACGTTAGATTACTGTCCTCTTCAATGGCCGCCTTCAGGACCCCGTCATTCAAGATCTGTGGTCGTCCACTGCGAGGCTTATCATGGAGAGACAAGTCTCCCGACTTGAATGTTCGAAACCAACGCCTTGCAGTACGTTCATCCACAGCACTATCCCCAAACGCTTGACATATGCGGCGACTTGATGCAGCTGCCGATAAGCCCACTTTGAAGTCGTAAAGCAAACAGCCCCGAACGAGATCTCTAGACACTTCCATCCTTCGCCATTTACTAAGATTTTCAAGATGCACCGTCATTGATATTAATATAAACCTCAATTTAAAATGAGGTTTAATTCCTTTCGAATTGTCAACAAAATGAGGTTTAATTCCTTTCGAATTGTCAATAAAATGAGGTTTAATTCCTTTCGAATTGTCAACAAAATGAGGTTTAATTCCTTTCGAATTTCCAACAATTTATTATGGGTTTTTATTAAAAACCATAATAAATATATATATATGTGTGTGTGTGTGTGTATGTGTGTGTGTGTGTGTGTGTGTGTATATATATATATAAAATATATAATGAGGATCACATTATTCTATGGATTAACAGTATTTTAATGCATACATTATATTCTACTAGCGATGTGATAGCGCTAATAATCGCATTAATATTGGTGATTTATTCTATGCGTGATTATTTCTTTGTATATATATATATATATATATATATATATATATATATATGATGAAAAATAAGGAAAAGACAAAGCAAAATCCGAATATGCAAGTTTACTGTTTTAATATTCGGATTTTGCTTTGTCTTTTCCATATTTTTCATCATATATATATATATATATATATATATATATATATATATATATATATATATATATATATATATATATATTTTAAAAATGTTGTGTTCAGTGTTAAAGACAACATCGCCCTGCATATTTTCTCCCAAATCGCACACACACACACACACACACACACACACAATATATATATATATATATATATATATATATATATATATATATATATTAGTGTGTGTGTGCGTGTGTAGGATGTATAATACTACACAAGTGGAAAAAGTTTTTAAACCAGTGTTTCTTAACCTTTTTTCCGTTGTGGCCTATTTTTAGTGTTAATATCATTTCAGGCCCAGAAACAAATAGAAATTCCATATAACAGGAAATAAATTTTATTTGCAAAATGAAATAGAAAATAGTTTTTGAAAATATTTTCTGAATTATTTGCCTTTCAAAATAAAGTAAAATAGTTTGTGTTTTCATAATTTTACACCAGTGGAAAAAAAGTCAAAAGTCGGATTTCGAATGCCCACCAATTTTTCTTGAAACAACTTCAGGAATCAGTGCCAACGTTGACAAGGACTGTTTTAAACGGCGCGTTTCGCTGACGTGACGTAGGTTAGTTTCAGTTCAGGCGTGAAACCTGCAATGAGCTTATGTAATTATTAACCTAATAATTAAAATTCATTAGCAAATGAAAATAGAAAAACCGTGAAACGTCTAAAAGTATTTCTAATGTATATAATAAATTAGGTACCTTCATGAGCGCGTGTTTTTTTTTTTTAATTTTCTATTTTAATGGGAGCCGTTAATTTTGAAAATCTTGTAAAAATAAAAATAATTGTCGGATTTTCATGAAACTTTCAGTAACTATTCACAAATGATGGAAATTATTATAAATGTGTTTTGTTTTTTTTAAATCATGGTAATTTTTTTATTTTATTTATTACACCCCCCCATAAGTAATTTCATGAAAACTCATGAAATTTTAAGGTGTTCCGATTTAGCGACTAATTAGTTAAAAGCACAAGGCTTTGACCAAAGCAAATCCATTTTACTTTTTTTTTTATTTCGGACCCGTCTACCTTAAAATCAGCTCTGAATTGTAACATACAAAACTCAATAAAACAAAGATATTATTTAATTTCAAAAACTTTTAGTTGCTTTTACTTATTTGTATGACTATGGATAACATTTCCTGAAAGCAAAAAACATTTTCGATGAAAAATAAGTTTTTACAACAATTATTTGTTATTTCTTATTGTTAAATTTATGTTTATTGCTTAAAGTTGTTAAATATTTTAAAATTGATCAAAATGGTGTTGCAGTTAGTCAATGTATTATTAAGTAGATAATATCATTTACAGATTATAAAATAAACCTGGTTACAATCAGAAAGTTGCTTTTAGGTAAAAATCTAATATAACATGTTTTTTTTTGTGTCAAAAATAGCTTAAATTCAAATATACGGAATATACTATAAAACACATCTGGACAGTTGATTCTGTTGATAAGATATTTGTAGGATGGGTCATGGAATTCTCTGACCCAGATTACAACATTTTCTATGAAGAAGATAATGAAGACTATCAACTGGACAAATGTGAAATAGCTACCGACTATATCATGCACGACCTGCTCTTTAATGGCTAACCCCCATCCTGTGACATCTGGCAGCAAGGACTCTGATCATTAGGTTGGAGTTTGTGAGGAAATATTTCACGAATCTCTGGTACGAATTGCATTGCATCTCTAGACCTCTCTTCTTACTTGGTTATGAATAAATAAAATAAAGTGTATATGATTATGTAATTATGTGAAATAAAGTCTTTTCAATATTCGTATTACTTTGAAGAAAAATTAACAAAAAAAAATTGTGTAATATTTCAAATGATAAGGGTAGCTAAAAGTATTATGTACCTAACCTATCTTATGAAATTTCTTATTTTTTTATTTTCTCAGTTATTTTTTTTTCTATATGAAATATCAAAATTAATAGAATGAAGGGAAATAGAAATAATACCATAAAATAAAATAAATGTATATGTTTATATTTTACACCTTAGCCTTTCATAAGAAAGGTATCTAATTAAAGTAATTAAAATAATTAAATTAATTTGTATGCACCTTATGAATTTTTTTTTCTATCAACAGTCTTAGTTTTAAAATTTTCATAAAGCATCGTACACGTAAAGATGGAAAGCTAAGAAACAATTAAAAATTAAAACGCTGAAATTTTCCCTTAATAACTGGTTACGCAAGTTGGTTCAATAAGAAGCTAAATTATTTCACTTTCGTCCATCCGTACGATGAAATTAGGTCGCGTAAGCTGTCAATACTTATTGACAGCATCAATCGACACCTCGAATGTGTCACTATTGTTCCGACCCGCTGTGTTTTTTTTTTTAAAGTACACTTTTCAGCGCGTAAAGTAAGTAATGTTTTCTTTCCAAATATGTTAAATAAACTTTTAAATTTTGTAAAAATAAATTTTAAAAAAAGTTTAACTATTTCTTGGCAGAATTTAAAACGGAAAAATTAAATTTTTGTTTATAAAATTTTAAAAAAATGTCTGACGATCGTTTTTTTTTTTTAAAAAACATGATTTTAAACGACACTTTTGGATGTGCTCGAAATGATAAAAAAAAGTAAAAAAATAATCAAAAAATACTTTGATCTTTCCTCTTTATTATAGCATAAACAGCTAGACAAATAAAAATAATTTTCGTCAAGTTTAAGGCAATTTTTATCATGCTATGCTCATTTTCTGTCGATCTCATGAAGGTACCTATAATAAATGTGAATGTCAGTGTGTCACGCTTTTCCAACTTTACTTTACAACAGCCCAACATATCATACCATTTTGGAATCAGGCCGACTCCGGATTCCGCCAAATTGGCTTCTACTAATAAAAACAAAAACAGGGGAGACAAATCTCTAACTTTCAATAGCTCATGTTCAAATGCCGAAAAATACTATACTCAGATTACAGTGTTTCAAAATAAAATTGTTCATGTTTTCAGCTTTACTCCTACCATTTAGGAATCTGACCGACCCAGTGAACAAATTAAAAACATACCGGGCTAGACCAGAGTCGCAATCCCGAAATTTTGGATTCCAAAGTTCTCATAACTGCGATTGTTTTCGACCAATTTGATATAATTTTTTGCGACGAATTTTTTGTATGATAACAATTTTTATAAGTTGTAAATAAATTTGGGAATAATCGAAATTAATTGCGAAATCAAGCGGAAGTCCCCTATGAAATAAAAATAATTGTTTGTAAGGAGAAGTAAGGACCTGCGTACGTCAAACTGTCTTTAAATTAAGTGCCGACAGAAGAATTATAGTGGAACTTAAAGCTTAAATATTAATGCAATACTTAAATGCAGTGATCAATTTTGTGTTCTTCCGTAGTTTATTGTGGCCTATCGCATCTACTCCTCCCTACCTATTGTGCTGAAGGCTCAATCAAGAGCCCGCCATAAGAACTAGCTTAAATGTTTTCAGCTAGTTTAAATATATTTCGACAATATTTTCATTACCCTAACTTTTATTAAAAACAAAAAAGAAAAAAAAAAAAAAATTATTTTTGAAATATTTTTTCATATAGTTAGGCTCACTCTTTATCAGGCTCGGGAACCACTCGAGGTAGAAGATTACGTTACGAGGTGATTTATATGAATAAGAGAGGAAGATATATATTAACCCAAGCCTTGAACATGTTAAGATTGTAGTGATCAGGGAAACATCCTCGTAAGAACCACAGAGCAGTGGTTCGCGGGAAGGTGCTGCTTAAGTGGAACTTATTTCTCACCGATGAAATACGGAGGGTAGGAGGGTGGTTTGCTACAATGTAAGTGGCATCGTGGGTCCAAGACGTGAAGGTTAAGAATGGCGGGAACAAGAATGTTTTTAGTCCGAGCACTTTCCGTGGAAGTAGCGATAAAGCAGCAACACGCTTAATTATTTTCATTTAAGTTTCTTTTTTCTGGCTAGTTATGTGATATAAGGATCTAAACAGTGCAGATATTGTTCATATTATAATCGCTTTCATCTTTCATAAACATTTTTTAATTATGATACATGGCGAGATAGATAGATAAGAATTGACTGTAATAAAGATTTCTCCTAGATAGATAGATAGATAGATAGATAGGAACTGACTGTGATAAATATTTGTGAATAATGGATAGGAACTGACTGTGATA
>OZ038487.1:27730411-27752911 GCA_964036315.1 Acanthosepion esculentum
ATATCATATATATATATATATATATATATATATGTATATATATATATATAGACACACTCATATATATATTCCTTTGTAAACATTTACACTGTCAGAGAGACGTGTATATTCATATATTTTGTCCATATATATGTCATTATAATCGTGTATCTACGCACACACACACATATATATATACATACATACATACATACATATATATATATATATATATATATATATCATTTTTCCTCGGCTACCGATTTGTCCTGACATATCTCCAAGTTAAGCTATTCGAGGCTTTCCAAACGAGTACTACTATATATATATATATATATATATATATATATATATATATATATATATATATATATATATATATATATATATATATAAATTAACTGATTTAAAATTACGGTTTCATCGCTACGCAGGAATGACCATGTTTCAACACAGAAACCAAAATCTTCATATTCAATTTTATTAAATTAAAAGAATTAGTTCTGTTTCATTTTCAAGCGAATTTTGGAATCCAAATTCTAGAATTCGCTTGAAGATGAAACAGAACTAATGCTTTTAATTTAATAGAATTGAATTTGATGTATCTGTTTTCTGTTTTTGAAAGATGGTCATTGCTGTGTAGCGATGAAACCATATTTTTAAATCAGTTAATTTATAATATTTATGGTCTGTAAATTTACATTCAGCTCCGTTTTGTAAAAGAAAATATCAATATGAACACCGGATTACCTATCTTACAGTTCTTCTTTTTTTTACTATAAATATATATATATATATATATATATATATATATATATATATATATATATATATAACAAAAAATATATATAATAAAAATGTATGTATATATATATGTATATTGACAATATTATCTATCTCTCTCTATATATAATAATATAATATATATGAAATATATATATTAATATAATATATATATATATATTAATATAATATATATATATTAATATAATATATATATATTAATATAATATATATATATATATATATATATATATATATAACAAAAAATATATATAATAAAAATGTATGTATATATATGTATATTGACAATATTATCTATCTCTCTCTATATATAATAATATAATATATATGAAATATATATATATTAATATAATATATATATATATTAATATAATATATATATATTAATATAATATATATATATTAATATAATATATATATATATATATATATATAACAAAAAATATATATAATAAAAATGTATGTATATATATATATATTGACAATATTATCTCTCTATATATATATAATAATATAATATATATAAAATATATATATTAATATAATATATATATATTAATATAATATATGTATGTATATATATATATATATATATATATATATATATATATATATATATATATATATATATATATATTTACTGCCAAAATTCGCTCGCTTACATATCTATATATGTTAGTGCATACACATGCAGTCACACCCACAAATCTACTTTGCCGCATACAATATATTTATGTGTATATTGTTCATGATTTACCCTATTACCTATACGCGCGTACATGAGCGCTGAGTCATGAAGACAGTAGCAGTCTACACGAGTGCACATTTTTGCCATCATATCTGTGGTGCTGTCATTCGTACACTAAAATAGGTTTTGTTATTCAATCATTATTGATAGGAAGACAGTTGGGTGTTAGGTGGGAGGCAGGTGGTCTTGTCTGTCTGCCTTGTCAAAGTAATGCATTGCGTAATCTCTGTTGACACACACATACACTGTCACACACATGCTCACCCCACCAACACACGCACAGACTTCAAATAAAATACGGCAAAAAACTGACCAACACCTTCTTTGATGGCCTCTCTACCCCAACTAGCATCAATATTATATGTAGTCTACTGATATTGCTTTCGTCATGCCTTACCATTTTTAATCTTTTTGCCCCAAGAAAGGCAATACAGCCACTAAGACGAAAGAGGTTACTAAATGTTAGAGAATATGAGAATAACTATTACGGAGAGAGGACAATAACAGAATAATAATTAAGAAAACAAGGGATAACGATCGACATTGCATTTAAAATTGTTGTAGGTCAAAGTTTACCTGGGAGCAAGAAGCTGGAAGTAAATTCCACAAGCGAGAAGTGCGATAGAAGAAACTTTTAGCATAGAATTTACGGTTACATCTACCCATTACAATTGTAAATTGATGAGACCTTGTCGCCAATCTAGTACTGCGCTTAGATTCATAAAGTCTGAGTAGCATAGAGGAGCGTTCATCGCAACAATTACCGTTATATTTATAGAAAAGGCATACTGACGCCGAGATGTTAGGTCAGGACCACTAACATTGCTGATTCTTCTTTGGATTTTACCGATAATCTCAAAATATAGAACAGGAACACCAAACCAGATGTGGTAGCAATATTCAAAGCATGGGCGAATGGTAGACTTATAAATATGTATGATATAGTCTGGCGAGAAAAAATGTCTAGCACGACATTGTGAACCAATTTTCTACGCTGCAGACTTAGCAATTGATTTAATATACGCTTCCACTTCATGTGCGCTGAAAATGTTATTTCGAGAAGGTGCAATATATTATTTTCCTGGGGGTTAGCATCAGCCATATAGAGTTAAGAAGGGCTCTCTCAGATTGTTAAAATAGATCAGTTTCATTTTTGAAGCTTTCAGAATTAAGAAGTCACTCCTTACCCCATTTAACTACAGATTGAAGGTTATTTTTTTATATTAGCTGCCAATTTGATTTTAGCGAAACGATCAGACTTATTTTCAAGACAGGATTTAAAGCAATTTGTTTGGAGAAATAAAGTGACTTCATTTAAACATTCTTCTTCTGTATGGCGTGCCCCTTCAGGCGATCGGCCATCATTGCTCAACAAACCTTCCTACTTCGTGTGTCGCTTCACAGTTTTATTAAGGGTGTTCCAATAACTTGGACCTATTTTTGAATGTGAATTAATTTCAAGCGTCTAATGATTTTCTTTTTCTTTCAGATTTGACGGAGATTTTGGCGATATGATTTTTACACATAATTGCCATGACTTAAATAACATGATCCAATAGAGAAATAAATAATTCTTTTACCAATAAGACCGATTTATTTACTGCGGACTTTGATCCGTCTTAATGAAACACCCTTATATATAATCCGTCTTAATGAAACACCCTTTACCTTTGCTAAAACTCATGCCCTCAACGTTCCCCCGTCCATTCACACAAACCTGTCAGGTAAGTGACTCGCTGCAATCCCCTATACCTCTTGCCTTTAATATGCTCAGTGAAGCTTAAGCTTTCCGATCCATCTTTCCTTATTATGCATCCAAGGAATTTCAACTCTTTTCCCGATTCTGAGTAGGGTTGTTCTTTGTTTTCTTTGAAATTTCCATTTGCTTAATCGGTGGAGTAATGGATAGCGGCTCGGATTGAGGAATCGGAGAGCCGAGTTCGAATTCAAGTCGAATCCATTACATTCACTTACGTTCTAATACTCTTGGGAAAGGTTTGAATCCTCTTCTTCTCCCCAGCTACGGGTAAATAGTAGGACAGATCGGATTCTATAGCCTTAGGTGACAACTGATCTAAGTGAAGGACAATTCTGAATTCAGAAGTTGGGATTTGTGCAGTAGGCTAACAACCTACTCACATAAAAAACTGACTTGCTATAGAAACCGCAACGCTATCTTGTGGCCCTATGTTACTCAAGGAATTTAAAGTCATAATAGTTATAGGGAGTAATGGATGGCGGCTCGGATTGAGGAATCGGAGAGCCGAATCGAATTCCAATCGAATCCATTACATTGACTTACGTGCTAATACCTTTGGGAAAGGTATAAATCCACTTCTTCTCCCTCCAGCTATGGGTAAACAAGCCGGGTTCTATAGCCTTGGATGGCAGTTGGTCTAAAGCAGAAAGAAACGCGGGAAAAAAATCTGCCTCGTCAGTCATGCGGTGTATCACGCATGGCACATAACTGACCGTTGCTTAATCGGTTCGTCCAATTTTCAATGTCCTGTAGAACTACATTTCTACAGCAAGTATCTTTTCCAGAACTGTTACTTTGTGGAAGAAATTCTCAATAGGATGCTTCTCTGGCAACTACAATCTTGGTATCTTTATGTCCAGGGTCCACCGATATCTATCATCCTCATTCGCACTCAATACGCTTACTTCTCCTCCACGCTAACAGCATCGTCCAGTAACCCTCTACATTGAGTGGGCCTTATTTTTGTGTGCACTAGAAGTAAAATACGAAAACCATGCCGCATGTGCTTCAAGGGTTATAGTTTGTCGAACCCTAGTTTTACATTAGGTTGGTGCATAATTATCAGGTGTTTATGTAGACGAGTTATTTGTTAATGAAAATTGTTATTTTGTTTAAAGTGATCTATTTATTATTGTTGGCAATGTGGAACCTGTGAGCGGACTCAGGATGCGTTCTTTTAATGACGCAGCACCACTGTGGATGGTGGGGGAGGTAGGATCTACAAAATCAAGGGCTACCCCGGGCGGCACACGCTCTATCTTCGCCGCTACAGTCATATATAATTGACATTACATACTTTACATTAAACTTCGCTCTCGTCACAGTATCCTCCTTTAGACTTGATTACTGCAGTTTTTGGCATTCATTGTAAAAGTTTTTCAAAGGTTGATAATAGATTTCATTCTTTTCTAAATGACTCTAAGAGCTCTTTGGCATTTTTTTTCACTCTTCTGTGAAGCTCATTCCATGCTAATTCCGGTTGTGGCTTCAAACTTTTGAACTGCAGCATATATATATATATATATATATATATATATATATATATATATATATATATATATATATATATATATAATATATGAAATAAAAAAAATGAAAAAAATGCGTGTTCATAATCATACGCTCCGGAATAATCATTTAAAAATGTTATTGTTGAATTGTTATGTTTCTTTTTTCATAATAAATAATGTTTAAAAAACGCCTGATAATTATGCACCACCCCTGTAGGCTTGGACAAATTAGATTCTCTCAGAAATGACAATGAGCACATCGGCTTTTTACAGAAGCTTGTGCCTGGATACTTTTTCGTTTTTTTTTGTGACCTTTGTGAATATGAGGGCTAAAATTTCAAGACCATATAATGTGGAAAGAAGGCTTAGAAAATTTAATACTCACTGGCTATATCGAAGGCAAGAGGAAAACAATGAATAATCGATACGAGAGTTTTGTGTAAATGGAGAGGAGATAGAAAAATACGAAGCTGGGAATAGCTATGATTGTCCATGTCCTGGAGCAATACTTCAGATAGAAAGACGAAGGAGGAGAATTAGAATGCCCCGAAAAAAATATATCTATGTAAGAGTGTTTTGCTCAGAATAGTTCCAAAAAGGCTGAAAAATTTAGGCACCTGCTAGTCGTATTATTGACGCAATATAATCTTTCTTTACTTATATTTTACTTCCATTTGATTTCGAATCAAAGATGAGATAGAAAGGAAGAAAGAAAGGGAACGAGAGGACAGAAGAGGAATTTTTTTAGTTCAAAACCTTTATTTATTAGTATTGTGGGGTAGCCTCGTTTTTTTAGAGCTTTATGTAGTTCTTCTAGGCCGGTTTTTCGGATGTGTTTACCAGTCACTATAGTACAAAGCCTATGTGCTAGAGAATAGGGGATGGATTTTAGGCAGCTTTTTGAAGGTTTTGAACTAGCAAAAAAATTCCTTTATATCAACTTCGAAATAAAAAGAAACGTAACGTCGAACAAACTCGAGCATATATCTCAACACCCAACAAAAACAATCCAGAACTATTCCCAGAAATTACAAAAAATCTAGTCCTACTGAGCAAGAATAATAAACTGAATATATACTAAAAACAACCAAAGTAATTAAAAGCAAACGCCAATCTAAAAACCTAAAAAAAATATTAACCTCATTTAAATTTAACCAATACACAATACAAGGAGTCACAAAATGCAACAAAAAAAGATGTGGGGTTTGTGACATCATTATAGAAGGAAACTTCTACACTTTTGAAAACCCCAAAACGACATTCATAATAAATAAAAACTTAAACTACAACTCCAAAAATGTGATTTATGTACTCAAATGCAGAAAATGCAAGAAATCATATATAGGTGTCAGCCAACAACTAAACAGCAGAGTCTCCCTGCACAAAAGCAACACAAAATTACCAGACAACAGAAAAGCTCTTTGTATCACAACACATCTTCAAATGTAAGCAGGGTAAATTTAAAATTATGCCAGTATATCAAACAAACAATTATTCTTACCTACAATTACAAGAAAAAAAATTCATAAACAAATTTAAACCGGAACTAAATAGATCATGACCCCACACGCAAAAGCACACAACATGCACACATGATGAGCAAATACAGTGATCAAACCAATCACATGCATGCACACACGCTCACATGCGGGTATCTGTGGAGCACGAATATATATATACATATATATATATATATCTATATATATATATATATATATATATATATATATATATATATATGTATGTATGTATGTATGTGTGTGTGTGTCTGTATGTACTGATACCTTGTAATAGGTCGGTGTGTGTGTTTGTGTGTGCGTTTATGTGTGTGCGTGTATGTGCGTATATGTACAAATGTGTTTACTAATTCCTCGTAATAAGACCGTGTGTATGTATGGAGAGGGAATACATATACGCACGCATGCTGACAAAAACACAAGAAAATGAAAATAGATTAAGAACACATAGGGATCATTAAATGATAAGAATGCCGATAACTCCTTCACAATTTCTCGAACTAATCTTAATTGTTTTATAACCCTTCACGCAGAACGTTTCACTGCCAGTTCAAGAAAGACATTTGGGTCATTAACACACAAAAAAGAGAATTTCTCATATCGAGAATACTTAACATCGAAAAACATAATTAAAAAAAAGTAATTATATTTAATAATATGTGGAAATCTCCACGCGTTGCCTGATGAAGGTCACGAGGCCGAGGTAGCAAAAATTATGGAAAATAAAGCCTAATTTTTTTTTTTTAAATCCACATTACAAGCAAAAACATTTACGGCTTCTCTTTTCTTTTTAATATATATATATATATATATATATATATATATATATATATATATATATATATGGGGTTCTGAACATCCCTTTTAACATAATTTCAATGAAAATATAAATTAAATAGCATATATATCTCTTATTTTTATTTTTATATTTTTTCTCCTCGGTAATTCTACAATTTAAAACTTAATAGAGATTTGATTTAGATTTCTAAATGGGTAATTTTTAATTTTTTACTTTTAATTTCAAATTTTATAAATCTTTTAATATCTATGATAACCTTGCTTAGTTGTCAAATTTTTCGAATTACCCTATACTTGTATTTTGATTGGTCATTCTAGCTTATGTAACAGCGTTTACTCCTAGCTAAGGATCGTTAATTAATTTGAAACTTTTAAAACCATTTATTCTATATTCTACATCTTCACTTGATAAGACACCGGAAGTGTTGAAACAAAATGGCTATTTTTGTCGTGATTTTATAACATATATATGTTGTAATATTCAAATAAATAATTATATATATATATATATATATATATATATATATATATATATATATATACACATGTATGTATGTATGTATGTATATATGTATATACACCATGTGTAACACCAAAATTGTCCAAATCGTGTAAAAGCATAATATAATTATCCATCCCACAAAATGTTTAATATCTAAAAAGAGGCTAAATTAATTGCGTTTCTTTTTTTCTAGGTTTTCAGATAACACGTTTAGCCATCTTGACACCATTTGTCTAAAGAATCGCTGAAAAACCCTTTGAGTTACTCAGCTAGAAAGAGAACAGCTTAAAATCATTTTATGTCAGACCAATTGTCTTCGCAACGGAGAAATGGTGAGAGGAAAAGAATCATCAAGGCCTTTAAAAAATGGTACCAACATTCATACTGTGATTAACCATCTTCGAAGTCCATTCAAGAACCATCAAGAGATCGGCGAATGAGTTTAAAACAAGAGGCTGTAGTAGAGAAAGTTTGATGAGAAGAGAAAGAATGCTCTTATCATCAAACTAACATTTATTTAGTCGAAACTGTGTTCGTATGAGTTGCGTTGAAATACCTGCGCTTTTAACGAGTACATAACCCTACGATGCTCATTTTTTTTCAGATTTCTAGATCTTTTGCTAATGCAGATCATTGCGTTTTTTTGTGTGATGCATTTATACATTCATGAATGTTTTGCTGTTTTTTTTTCTATTCCATTTTATGCTGACTATATCTTAAAAATAAACCGAAAATTAAGCGTGTATAGGCTGTATGTGAAAAAGAAGTGGGTTTTAACCCTAGAACACTAACTATGGGTATATAGTACCAAGCGCAAATT
The DNA here is from genome assembly GCA_964036315.1 of Acanthosepion esculentum. Classification (NCBI taxonomy): domain Eukaryota; kingdom Metazoa; phylum Mollusca; class Cephalopoda; order Sepiida; family Sepiidae; genus Acanthosepion; species Acanthosepion esculentum. The sequence continues at coordinate 27,738,850 of OZ038487.1, forward strand.
TTCCTATTTTTAATTACAATTTTCAGTAGCTGATTTTCTTACCTAAATAATATGTTTTTCAGTTCCTATTAATGTTAACTCAAAGTACAAAGTTTGAAGTGCCTGCATGTAAAATATTTCAAATAATGATTTATATTTAATTTTTTTTGTTGATATTTTCAAAATCGGGTATGATATACCCATGGTTAGTGATATTTTCAAAATCGGGTATGATATACCCATGGTTAATAGTGGTGTAACCTTAATTGATGGTTAGTGTTCTAGGGTTAATATCGAGACACTACTCACATTTGAAGAACCTTCTCGCTTCTGAGTAGCTTAAACTTTGGCATATGTATTTAAGCGAGTGTCATTTGGCCGAATAATAAACATTACCCAGTGATGTGTTCAGAGCTGTTTTATTATTGTTGACAATGCATAACCTGTGAACGGATCCTGGACATTTTCTTTTAATGCCGCAGCACCACAGTGGATGGTGGGTAAGGTAGGATCTACAAAATGAAGGGCTGCACCGGGCGGCAAACTACGTCACTGCAGTCATATATTCTTCCCATTACATACTTTACATTATTATTCTTGACATATTTTACATTAAATTTTGCTCTCGTCAGAATATCATCCTTTAGCCTTGATTACTGCAGCACAAAGATTTTGGCATTCGTTGTAAAAGTTTTACTTTTCTCAATGATTCTAAGAGGACTTTGGCATTTTTAAACTCTTCTGCAAAGCACATCCCATGCTAATTCTGGTGGTGGCTTCAAACATTTGAACTGCAGTGTATATATATATATATATATATATATATATATATATATATATATAATTAAGTAATTCATTGCGTCTGAAAGAAACCTTAACAGAATGCAGAAAGCACTGGACGGCCGTTTCGTCTCATATTTTGGACTCATCAGCAGTGCGCATCCACTACCGAGAATTGAAACCCTGACAGTTGAGTTATCAAGCAAACGTCATACCAACTGTTCCAACGGGCCTCGGTAACGAAGAGGTAGCCTCTAACTGACTCAATATAGCGCCGCTCGCTCACATATTCCGTGGTGGAACTCACCTGAAATTCTCTGTATAGGACTGTGCCCCCAGGACCCACGACTAATATCACCAAGCCGCTCAAACTGAAGCATTAGAAGCCGGATCAATTTCTATCATGTGCATTTTATGAGATTTCTCGATCATTCAAGCCGTTAGACGAAAATAAATAAATATACTGTTTAATCAATAAACGGAGAGTCTACTCAAAAACGAGTATCCACTAAAAATAAACTTTAAAGTAATTGTATATATATATATCGTCGTCGTGGTCGTCGGCGGCGGCATCCGGCCGTCTCGGGAGACGATGAAGTAGCGCTGTGCCGATGTCTTGCGACGTCGCTGGAGTGTCCTCTCCAGTGCAATACGAGCCTGGGCGGGATGTATGGAGAACTAGAACTACCCGGACGTCTAGTTCCTTCTCTTGGACTTGCTAGCAGAGTCCAAAGGAAAGGATGAACCAATACAGTTTGGTACCAGCTCGGCTGCAGGAGTTGCTGGAAGGTAGCACAAAGTGCCGTCCATCCGCCTTGTTGAAATCTTCTGGAGAAGAAAAGGCTAAGGAGTAAACCCTACACAAATCCGGAGTGGAGTATATATATATATATATATATATATATATATATATATATATATATATATATATATATATATATATTTCATATAGACAAAAATAATTTACTCCCGACAACGATTCAACTTCGTTTCGGTGCTTTTAGTTGCACCTCGACTGGTGATAACCCAAAGTTTGGTTCTCACCTGTCGAGGTGCACCAAAACGAATTTTCATCTTTATCGTGAGTAAATTGTTTTTGTCTATATGAAAAAAATTATAATAAATAATTATTGCTCTATTATCGGTATTGAGCCCTCTTTTGAATTAATGTTGTGAACGTTAGAATTTATATATTATTTTCGTTCTCATTACATACGGATATATATATATATATATATATATATATATATATATATATATATATATATATATATAGAAAGAAAGAACAGTAAGATATATAATCCGGTGTTCTTATTGATATTTTTTATTTTTACAAAACAGTGCTCAATGTAAATTTACAGAGCATAAGTATTATAAATTATCTGATTTAAAATATGTTTCAAAACTGAAGCTAAAAACTTAAAATTTAATTATATAATTAAATTAAAAGCATTAGTTCCGTTTCATCTTCAAACGAATTAAAATAAGTTATTCCAATATGTATATATATATACACTACTACTACTACTACTAAGAAATTAATGAACTTTTAAAAAAATTATTTGCGAAATTATTTATTACTTTAAACGTTATATTTTAGTGGATGCACTTGTTTGTGTAGACGCCCTCTTTCTTTAAATAGAACCGTAATAATGACATTTACTAGTCTATAATTTCTAGACTGATAATAAAACAAATTTCTTTTATATATTTATTAATGTATATACAGGGTGTCCATAAAGTTGGTGTGCACTTTAAAAAATTTATAACTTTATTTGTATTTGCGATAGTAATAATCTATGAAAAATGTTATAAAGTTTAATGTATCTATTTTTAAGTATAGCTAAAATAACTAATGTGATTTCAGACATTACTGTAAATCAGTTGGCAAATGTTTTCCGTGAACTGCAAAATCGTATAACCTTTTGTATTGCTAATGATGGAGGACATGTGGAAACTTAAATAAAATTTCAATAAAACCTTACAAAATATAGATTTACTTCTTTCTTATCCTTTTTACAAATTATTACTATCGCAAATACAAATAAAGTTAAATATTTTTTAAAGTGTACACGAATTTTATGGACACCCTGTATATGTGTGTGTGTGTGTGTGTGTGTGTGTGTGTGTGTGTGTGTGTGTGTGCGTGTATGTGTGTGTGCGTGTGTGTTATCTTTGAGATTATGTCCCTTCTTATTTACAAATAATGAATTTAATCCCTTCAGGAAAGACCTACTTCTAGGCCGGTAGACTTTATCTATTTGTAAATAAACAGGAATTTCTACTTAAACACGTGTGCCAAAGCAAATAATGTTGATAACAATAAGAAATATTGTCGTATTCAAAAAAAAAGTATGAATATATATATATGTGTGTGTCTAGATCTATTTCTCTAAGTATGTAAATCCGATGGTTTTCCAGAAACTATCCAGCCATTTTTAATATCTCCAGAAAATTAAGTGCAGTTTTAATGTTACTTGTCGACCAATCAGCGGAGGCCTTATTGTGAATGTCTGATCAGACGACATCCAGTTGGGTTAGTCTCTCGCCAGTGACATGACACTGTGTGAGCTTTGTTTACCGTTTCATTGTCGAATCCACAGCGACATTTATTTCGTCCGCGGAAATTATTCAAATTATAAAATCCTTTCATGAATGATTATACGAGTGAACAGCAGAGAAATTTAATGACGATGTTTTAAATTTGGTCTTTCAACAAGAGGAAGAAGACATAAACTTATGCCCCACCCCACCGAAAAATAAATCTGGATCCCTAGAGTTCAAAATTAACTTTTAAAAATTAAAGATCTTTCTTGAAGTAATTTAACTTTATCTTGAAGTATTTCAGTTTTAATTTCAAGCTAACAAATTAAATTTAATATTACAAATAAGCAAAATAGTTTTCTCTTTTTCAAACCTAATTTAAATTGACAGGAAGGGGATTCTCTTTTGTTTGAAATCACTAAAAATCTCTTATTGTAGCCATCTTCCAAAATATTTCAAAAATAAAATAATATACTTTTCTAAAACTCTACTTGAGAAATATTAGTTAATTTAAAGTTTACTTAGTCTGATTTGAAAAAAAATATAACTTTTTGTTTAAAATATCACAGAAATGCATTTTTAATCAAAACCTAGGTGTTTTGATTAAGTGTTGACAGTATATTGAACGTTTATCTATTTTTTTTCTACGGTGGTCAAATCTGTAAAATTTAATTGAGGAATATAACGTGAGCACCTCTCTTATATAACTTTTAACTAACTAGTAATCTTGAAAAATTAGGAAAATAATCTCTGAAATCTAAAATTTTATTGAATTGTAGGTGCATTGGCTTTAAATTTACTATAGTTATAGTAAAAATTCTTTTTAAAATATTAGAAACTCACTGAATTATCGAAAGCTTTACCATTTATTTCCTCATAATGTTGCGTATGGACTTCCATATTTACAAAATTATTTTACACACATACAAAATAAATTCAAAATTATTTTTAAAATATTAGAAAGTCACTGAATTGTAGTAAGCTTTACCATTTATGATTAGTAAATATAACTTTTACTTAATAACAGTATCATCTAAACGGTAGAAATTCATACAGGATTTTAAAGGATTTAAAACTGATTTAAAACTGTATAAATTATTCTAATTAAAATTTTTAAAAATAATGATAAACAAATCTTGTAAAAATTTATTACTCATCGAATTTTGTTTTTTAAGACAATAGTGTCCATAATATCTTATTGATAAAATCAATTAATAGTTTTTATAATTAAGTAATGTCTTAATTTTATTGCATTTGTTATTTTCTGATTCAGGGCGGATTATTAGTAACTTGCGGTCCTCTATTACAAAAACAAATCGATGATTTAAATTCCATAAGAAGTTCTTCATATAACTAATTTCTCGAAATTTTATAAAATTAAATTAGAGGGGGTAAAATATGTAAAGCAAAACTGTTTTTACTAGGATCTTCTAAAAAAGAATCATTTCTAAAATAATTTAATTCGTTTGTTAATAAGTCCTAAAAGTTTGACTAAAATCCCAAAATGACTTGATTTTAGCAAGAATAACCAAATCAATGTTTTTCACCACAAAAATGACGCTAAAATTTCCTCTACCAATTTTAGATCCCCTGTTGACGCAAGAAAATCCAAATTGTTTTAACCAAAATTTCGAACGTTCTTAGAAGGATCAAGAAATAAAATTTAATAATAAAAAATACTTTAGTCTTTTCTCTTAATAATAACATAAAGATTATGTAGCGTCGAGGTGAATGATACACAGAAAAGAATGGGTGCTTAATATATTTATTCAGCACCAGTATCCAGTGCTAACGGATGCATAGAAAAAACACTGAACAATAAGTTACAAAACAATTAACAAGACAACTTACAAGAAATAGAGGAGGGTCAAATGCTGTATAGCCAAACGAAGATCAGTCCGAATATTAACCAGCTTAGTATCAACTTATTAATCAACTGTTGAAGTCGTTAACCGTAGACTATTTAAGGCTATGAGTCAGGCCATCTGGTAGAGTGCTGCAGTGGGCGCTAGCTACTCTACGACAGATTGTGACAGCAAAACTTTTGTTCTGGGGAATTTTTTCATCAGACATGCTCATGTTTTAGTGAATCTTTGGAAATGCCTACATAAACGCATGCTGAGTGTAAATGAAAAAGAAAAGAAAGTCATTGACAGTGTGAAAATATCTGTAGTGAGTGGGTTTGTGATATTGCAAAATAAAATATATCACTTCCTCGATAATGCATACCGCAATTTTCAGAATTCGATTATTTGTACGTGGAATGAAAAGAAAATCAGAAATCATTTGGATCTTTATCCATTATCCAAACTGAACCCATTAGAATATTTCATTTCAGACAAGCATTTTGAGAATTTAAACAACAATACCCAACGTTAAATTAGTTAAATTAAACCTTGTTAAAACCCATCATTGTTTTCATACAAATAGCATACATTTGCATTACCACAATGACCAGGATAATGTTGAACTTATAACCGCGTCAAAATATAGAAAGAGGAGGGGAATGATAATGAGATGGTCTATAGTGAAATTCAACAGCCCAATTTCAAAAACCCAAGCAATGATTATATTTGATAAACGTTTAAGTTGTTTGCCTAGTGTTATGGGTCCTTACCTATAACTACAGAATGAACTCTTCCTAACACTATGTATACTACGCCTCTCAAGAGAGAGGGACGAATCGAGTCGAGCCGATAGTAGTTCACTCCAAACCAGACTGACAGTCATACTAACACCTTGTATTATTATTTCGTGTAATATATCTTCGTTATTTATACTCTTGTATTCGTGTTGTTCTTCCTTGGTCCTAACCTGAACCATAACACATATATATTCACTTTCCTTCCAACTCCTGATATAAACAACGGAAGTGAACGGGAATATTATATTTTACTGAGCATGCGCAACAGAGTTCAACGTTAATCTGTGCCAAGCGACTTGACTCTGCGTACCTTACCGTCATTACCATAGCCACAGTCCCGATAATTTTTTATTATACCCCATATATATATATCTATATATCTATATATCTAGAAATATAGTCTTAAAGTGTGCTATATTTATGGGATAAAGTGCTCAATATCAGAGATAGAGCGTGTGTAAATATAAAAGTGGACATGGAAGTCAGCACTTAGAAGTGACAGTCTGTTTCATGCTAGTGCAATCGTCAGAGTTGCCTGACGATTGCACTAGTATGAAACAGACTGTCGCCTCTAAGTGCTGACTTTCATATCCACTTTTATATATATATATATATATATATATATATATATATACTAGGTTTAACAGCTAAATCGTGTAAATTGCGTAGCAACATGTGGTAACTGTCAATCCTACAAATTGTTTAATATCTAAAAATACAACAAAAATGCGTAGTTTTTTTTGGGGGGGGGTCAGATAAGATGCTTAGCCATCTTGATACCATTTGCCTTCAGAATCAACGAAAAATCTATTGAATTATTCTGCAAGAAAGAGAACAGGTTAAAATGTTGATTCAGTTCCACTGTGTCTTCCCAAACTGAGCGATGGTGAGAGGAAAAGATCATTCAGGCCTTCAGTAATGGTACCAAGATTCATACTCTTCCATCTTCAAAATCCATTCAATAACCATCAAGAGAACGGTGATTACAAAGAGTGAACAGTAGAGAAGAAAACTGGATCAGGAGGTCACAACTGCAAGAAGGGTCACCATTACAACTTAGAGCTAAATACATTCTTATTGTTCAAAGTAGAGTCCACTAGTATTATTAAGAACTCAGAGAATTCCAATAAGAGATCTTTTACCATTTCTAAGATACAATTGTTCAAATCTGAATCTAATAATTGTAAAATTTTGCTGTTACACCTGGTATATATATATATATATATATATATATATATATATATATATATATATATATATATATATATATATATATATATTAGTGTTTAAGCCTTTTTATTATATCCTTACTCTGTCCTGGACATTGAGTTCTACCTGGATTTTATCCTCTTGGAATTATTTTTTATACATATATATGTATGTATGTATGTATATATATTTATATATTTTAGATATATGATTGCATATGTATGTGTATATTTACCACTAATATTTTCTATATATGTACATATATATATATATATATATATATATATATATATATATATATATATATATATATGTGTGTGTGTGTGTGTGTGTGTGTGTGTGTGTGTGTCTATCACCCCAAGCAAGGCGGAAGTGCCACTAGCACCCAAGGGGTTACAGAGAGTGAGAGCAGGAGTAAAGATGGGTGTTTGAGGAAAGGATATAGAGTAGGACGGGGATCAGGATCGAGGCCCCGGAAATGCCGATTGACATTACATTTGAAGATTATAGCTATCATTGAAGCAAGTAAGAGGAAGTGAGTTCCGCTGTTGAGAGGTACGAGATTAGAAGCTGTTGTAGTAGAAGAGATGGCTACATTTAGCCGTTTCGACAGTGAAAGGGTGGGATTGCGATGCCAACATTGTGGCACGCTTAAATTCATGCAGTTTGGAAACCAGGGAAAATAACTCGTCAGAGCAGTTGCCATGAAAATACTTGTAGAAAAGACAGGGGTTAAGCCATGTCTGTAAGAGAGTGACTGTTGACGAGATGCCAGATCAGGATCTATCACTTTGTATATCCGTCTCTGGATTTTGGGAGTAAAGAGCGAATTTGTAAACAGTCACTATTACTGCTGCTAATGCAAGATTCTCCAAGCCGATGGAGTTTTCTAAGTTACCAATGTGTTTATGAAAAATAAATACGCAAAAATTCGCATCGATGGCTTAGGGGTTTGAATCTCCGACTGATATCAAATCGGTTGGGTTTCGGTCCCGGCCTGAAGCGATCGGATGTCTAGTCCCACTGATGAGCTGGGAAACAGCAAAACAGCCTGTCTGTGGATGACGATATTAGCTCCCGAAAAATATATTTAAATCGGTCCAGCACTGTCAGGAGAAGAGCGCGAATTTGTAAACAGTCACTACTACTGCTGATAATGCAAGCCTCTCCAAACTGGATTGAGTTCTCTCGGTCACTGGAGTGTTTATGAAATAATAAATACGTAAAAATTCGACTTTCTCTCTGCCGAGTGTCGATAGCCTAGAGGTTAGAATCTCCGACAGATGCCAAATCGGTCGGGTTTAGGTCCCGGTTTGAAGCCATCGGATGTCTAGCCACATTGATGAGCTGTGATACAGCGAAACAGTCTGTCTGTGGATGACTTAAAATAAGTTAAAAGCTTAAAATATAAAATAATCTGTTTATATCTATTATGGTGTACCAAAGACTTCTCGGTCCAATGCATTTACATATTCTGATATTTGGCCATTGCAACACTGATTTAAAGAAATTGGTCAGCCGAAAATTATTCAGTACTCTTAGTATCCGTCTGAATTCCCGAGATGAGGAATTATCATTATTTGCATTATTTACAATCAGACAAATAGTCTCATCTTAGATTTATTGTCAAAAACTTTGGTGGATGTGCCCTCTGGCCTTCTACCGATGTCTGTTGATCCAGTTTACCTCAAGGATTTTCGAACTGACCCCTTTATTTAATCTACTAGGGTAGACGACTCTGGAGTTGTGGTCCAGGTCTAGGTAATTCCTGCCGTGTTCATACTTAGTACTATTTAGTTTTTGCTCATTCTGTTTTCACTGAGTCTAAGCCTTTACTATCCGGCCCAGGGATAGAACTCACAGTCACTATGTCACCAAATTCTCACACCAACGGTTTAACCTAACAGGTACAATATTCCTAGTCGATATTATCTGTCTGTCTCATTCTGTTTATATCAATCAGTCAGGCCCTTCATCGATCTATTCCGATTTGGGATACCAATAGTAATAACGGATGTAACATCCTAACTGCTTTAGTGATTAACTACTTCAATAATTAAACGCGTAATTTTCTTACGGGAACATTTTATTGTACATGAAATAATAGTGGTGAAAAAGAGTATATACAAAGACCAATTGATTTGCAATGCAAAGATAATATTTATTAAAACAAAATTACTAAAAGGAACGTATAAAACAAGGGTTTCTTTTGTTAGACGTAAATTGTATACACAAAGAATTGTTCATGAATATGTTATAGTAAAAAGTTACTTTCTTGGTGTGTTTTATATGTGTAGCATTTAGAGCCCTTTTGGCTTCAGCATGGAAAGTTCATGACAAACGTTCGAAAGAGGAAAAAACAGAAGAGAGAGCTTCTGCTGATATGAATTTTATTTTAGGATTGACACTGCTACTATGTTTAAGGTCACTACACTGCGAATCATACGAGGCATTTAAGAATAAATTTGGTTTACACTAGATTACCTTAGATTTTGTAGTTCTGGTTATGATGTTAAACTGCATCCGGCGGCAAGGCCTCTGATCGGGAGATTGGAGCGTGGAACCCCCTCTTAATTGTTGTTGTTCCCAGATCCACTCTGACCCGTTGTTGTAGCACCTGTTAGGGTCCCAGGTATCGGCAAATAGTTAACAACCAAACAAAACAAAAAAAAACTACCAAAGTATAAAAATATATTTCATTGTTAAAACACCAACAATATATTTCAGACAAAATTTACCAACAATACCTATTTATAGTAAAATTACCATCAATGAACAGAAAAGAACACTTGCCTGACATTAATCCATATAACATCGTACAATTTCTTTCAGAAATTGAACTGTATTTCAAAATATAACTTCAACAAAATTACAACGTAAAATACACTTATCACTGCTTCTAGTAATTATATTCAAACATGTATATGCAAAAAAGATGAGGATCATCTACCATATATTCAGTTGGGAAAGAAGGTTATCATATTTTTATTACTTCAAAACTCCCGAGAAAATTAAGATTCGACATTAAATGACCCATAAGTTGTTGATGTGCCATTAAACAAACAAATCAAATCTTAGGTTTTGCATGGAAGTGGCAGCGTGCACAGTTGAACAGCGGAAATGTCGTTCTCTTCCATGACAACGCAATGTTGGATCTCACATGCTCTGGTCTAACGCACCCGAAATATTGATTCCACATTGCACCAACCATTTTTGATCGCTGCAAAATGATTTTTCTCTAACGAAAACCAGATTCCAGAGTTCTTTGAAATCGTTTTTATCGAAAAGCATGTGGAATTTTACGCAAGATTTTTTAAAAAAAACTTGACAGACAATGGCGGCAAGTTCTTGCAAATAATGACGATTATATAACTGAATAAAATGTAGTACTTTATTTTTGGAATAAAACATATTTACATTATTCGGACTATTGTCGTCATCTTTGTCGCCATATTTATTACAACGTCTCGGCCGTTGTACGCTCCGGCCATCTTCAGGTGGTTGGCATGTCGGACTGAACCCTTTATTTCACTCACTATTCTAGTTCTACGTGCCATGTTTAATGGATGTCAGCTATCAGTTATCTCCTGTTAACTCCCCTCCGCAAGTTCTCCACTGCATTAACCGGGTATTGAACTCTTTGGGCCTGTCACTGAATTTAATCAACGCCTTTATCCACTGTGCCATGTGTCCTTGAGGACGTTGTAATAAATATAGCGACATAGATGTGGACAATAGTCCGAAGAATGTAAATAATGTAGACAATACCTCATCTCAGAAATATAGACAGATACTAAAACATATTTGTTAAACAAAAGCTAACATTATTTATGACTCAATGTAATATTTCAGACTATAATATCAATATATCTGTCTCGATCATCAATAATTTACCGACCTGCATTGGCTGATTTGTTTTTATGATTTATCAACCTTTTGCAGGTCATTTAAAGCCATAACATATTTTTAGATTGTTAGAATTTTTTGGAAAAATAATGATTGACGGATACAAATCCTTTTAATTAACCTATAACTAGGTGGGGTGAAAAGGTGATTGTATACCTTTCTCAATGGTATTTGAGTGTAAGTCAATGTAACAAACTTGGAACTTGGCTCTCCGATTTTCCAATTCTGCGTCGTTATCCATTACACCACCTGTACACCCAAGCTTACAACACCCGGTATTCCCAGGTGGTCACCCATCTAGGTACTGACCAGGTTCAACGTTGTTTAACTTTCGGTGATCGCATGAAAACCGGTGTTTCAACGTGACATGGGAGCAAGCCATGTCAAGCTGTGTGCAGAGTGATAGCTAGCGAGTTTTATATGCGTGTAATGACATCGAACTGCATAAGGTGCTCCTTACTTGTAATTTTGTACCAGACTTAACTAAGCTTACTAAATATTTCTACGTACCGCACTGCGTAATAATGGTTATCAAGCTAGTAACTTGGCTCAATACTTCATGTGTCGTGTCCTTTCAGGACGTAGTCGATCATGGCTCTCCACTTTCCCTATCACTTATCTCAGTAAGTTTCGTTTCTCTGCCACCTCCCCCAGACCACGTTCTGTCATCCACTTGCTTAAGCCCGCCAGGTACGTCACGCGTTGCTTTCCCTGGTCTCGCTTTCCCTCTATTCGACCTGTGAGTATCAGATTCTCCAGGCCCTCCTTTCTCATTACGTGTCCCTGAAACTTCAGCTGCCTCTTCCTGTTGTGTATAAGCTCCCTCCTTGTTTGCATCCTCTCTAAGACCTGACCGTTGCTCACACGCTCGGTCCATGATATACTCAGCATCCTTCTGTAGAACCACATCTCCGTCGCCGCGAGTCTCTTCATCATCATTGGGGAGACTGCCATAAAGGAGGACAGATGTCACGTAACAGCTTAGTACTCTTTTCTTTGTTACCAAAGAAATCCTCCTATATCGTAATACATTGCCCAGCTTTCTAAATAAGTCCTTGGCCATCCCAATACGTCTACGGATCTCTGTGTCGCACTTGTCGTCCCCTGTCAAAACATTTTCCAGATATTTAAACTTCCGCACATGCTTGATTCTAGTGTCCCTGACCTGTAAATCGCATTTCGGGTGTATCCCTTTACTGATGACCATGCATCCTGTCTTCTTGTAGTTTATGCTTAGTCCCTTCTTCACACTCTCCGTCGCTACCTTCTGTAGGATATTTTGTAATTTCTTTTCCGTGTCTGCTATCAGTACTGTGTCATCTGCGTATCTTATGTTGTTAAGATTGTGATCGTCAATGCTAAATCCCAGTCGAGTTTTCAATTCACTCAGAATTGCCTCGCTCTATAGGCTGAACAGGTCGGGTTAGAAGACGCATCCTCGCTTTACTCCCCTTTTACTTTTCCAATTCTTATTTTAGGTCATTTTGCAGTACTGCTATCGTATCTATTCGCAATAACTTTCATATAATTTTGATTAATACCCTACTATCATAGTGAATTGAAGACTACTGAGTGTTCTACCGAGTCAAATGATTTTTCATAGTCAATGAAAAGTATACAGAAGACTTTGCTATTTTGCTAATATGTAAGAATGGATGGCAGAACAATGAATGAGAGGGGTGCTGAAAAGTGAAATCCTAATAAGCGCTACAAAGGATGTGAGATTGGGGAGACATGATCGCTCACCTCATCAAGGGACATAGCACATGGAAGATGATAATTCCTGGCAATTCATCCAATAATTCTCATAAATAAAAGACTGCTGAGTGTTCTACTGAGTCAAAATACTTTTCATAGTCAACAAAAACTATGTTGAAAAAAGAACTAGAGTTTCCAATTCTCTCAGAATTGCCTCACAATTGGTCGTACAGGTTGGGTGAGAAGACGCATCCTTACTTTACTCCTCTTTTTCTATATTCACTGAACTCGTTCTCTATGCGCATGCATGTTGTTTGCTGCCAGTATAGGTTCCTGATTATTCTGATATATTTCCCGAATATATCGAGATTGCTGAGCAGTTCCAGTAGATCCTTGTGGCGTACTTTGTCGAAGGCCTTTGCGTAGTCTATAAAACATAGGTACACGTCCTTCTGCATTTGTATTGCTGTTTCTGATAACATTCTGAGCATGAATATCGCGTTCCTTGTTCTGGTGTCTTTGACGAACCCGTACTGTTCTCATCCTATCTTTAGCCTGCTTCTACTGCGCGCTCTATTCATCAGAATACCGATGGTGAGTTTGTTACATGGCTTATTAGGCTGATTGTTAGGGCGGAGGGATCAGTACTGCTCGACTGAATTCGACACTTACCGAGTGCTTCACAATTTATCCCTTTTGTAACATCAAATTTAACAATGAGAAAACTCGGGTGGAATTCAAAGTAGAGAGTTAATGTTAAAATCGGATACAAAGGTGTGTAATATGAATGAAAGGGGGAGGTTAAGAAATGAAAATAATGAGGATAAGGAGGATAGATAAGAATTGACTCTTGATATATGAAAAGGTCAATGTAATATTCGGTAAAGAATCCACCAGGCTCTATGTTCCAAAAAGTGGCAGTTCTTTGGGAAAAGCTGCCTGAGTGAAACATTCGTTTCATATTTGGAACGTGGGAGAAAAGTTGATGTTTCGACTCAGTGCGAAAAGCATGGCGCTTTCAAGCTGCAAAGGTTTGAACTAGGGGTAAGAAATAATAAAGCTCATGTAGTCATATGCCATGGAAATAGCGATAGACTTGCGATGGTCTTGCAGTCTTTTTGTTTTATGTCAGTCTGTTCCTATCCTATCTATCTCAATCTGTTACTGTATATCTATCTATTGTATTTTACGCCCATCTTAATTACTGGGCTAAGCCAACGGCGATACAAGCATTATTATCTGTTGAATATGACGTACATACTGAATTGCCTTGAAATAGCTTAGACAAACAGCATACTAATC
>OZ038487.1:27755411-27760411 GCA_964036315.1 Acanthosepion esculentum
ACTAATTTTTAATCTTACTAATATAGAGAGACCCTCCCGCATACCACCTAGTGAAAAAAAGGTTTACTCACCCTAAGTTATTCTATTGATAATTATAATTTTGGGTATGAATGAGATTTAGGGAAAAACTATGCAAAAAACTGACTCACTTATTTCCTGCAACTAGTAATCAATAGAAACATAACCGAACAGCTTTAAATAAAGAATAATAGAGGTATAATTTATTTATAAGAGGTAATATAGTTCGAAATATTCAATAATCTATGGGTCCTCCTTTATTTTGAATAACCTTTTCAACACTTTTTGGCATTGACTTGATTAGGTTCTGTCAAATCTCATCTCCAAGCATTGAATTCCATTCGGATAAGATTTTCACAATCAAATTCTCTTTGTTGCTCAACTGCTTTCTCGAGAGCCTGTACTTTATAATTCTCCATAAGTTTTCTATGGGGTTGAGGTTAGGAGATTGGGGCGGCCCTGTCATAACACTCACCTGCTTCTCATCAAAGTATTCCTTTATCAATTTTGATTTGTGACAGGGAGCATTATCCTGCATAAAATGAGCTTGGTGGGGTCGATTTGTACCCTTTCAGCAGAAGGAAGCTGACAAGACTCTAAAATTCTCTTGTACTGCTCGCTCCTGAGGCTCTTTTCAATAGGTTTTAAGAAACCAGTTCCATGAAAAGAAAAGCATCCCCAGAACATTATACTGAACGGATGCTTGACAGTACTTACTGCTAAATTCAAAGAACTTCCAAAGCTTCTTCGGATTTTAGATCGCTTATCCTTTGAATTTAGCTCAACTTTCGTTTCATCAGAGAAGAGAACATTTAGTAAAAAAAAATCAGGCGAGTCACTTTTATCGAACAGCACTTTATACTCGACACTCGCATATGTATGGTACAGAAGTAGATTTTTCAGTGCTCCCACATCGCTAGCGAATATAAGACAATGTCGGGTTCTAAAGTGGGTTTAACGGTGATAACGTGGAAACATTGCACAAGCCCAAGGACGGTAGAGAAATCTTACCTCATACCTCGTTTTGGAAGCGAAATATATTTACCGTAAACATTTGGATATAGATCGCTAGGAAGTATAAGACACAGATAAAAAGCAGAGAAATTCCAGGGGAAAAAATTATTTTTATGTATAAAACGCATCCGATTCTAGAGAAAAGAAAATGATTAAAACTTATGAAAAAGGAAGAGAGAAAAAAGTGTTATTTCATGTATAAAACGCATCCGACTTTACAGAAAAAAATGAACAAAACTTGTGAAAAAGGCAGAGAGAAAAAAGGGTGATTTCATGTATAAAACGCACCCGACTCTACAGAAAAGAATATGAACAAATCTTGTGAAAAAGGCAGAGAGAAAAAAGGATGATTTCATGTATAAAACGCACCCGACTTTACAGAAAAGAATATGAACAAAACTTGTGAAAAAGGAAGAGAAAAAAAGGGTCATTTTCATGTATAAAACGCACATTAATTTTAGAACAAAGAAATGGCAAGAATATTATGAAATGCTAAGAGAAAAAATGAAAAAAAAATGGTTCATTTTCTTTGCCATTGTGATTCGTAAGCGTTATAAAAACATTATAGCCAGTCATCGGTTATCTACAAGACTTGCTGAAGGTCTGTGTTTTGAAACAGTCATTAACTGGCTTTCAATAAAATAATATGTCTTTGATGGTTTTTTATCGTAAATTAAATAATCTTTTACTTTGAATGATTTCCAACGCAGGTGTATAGATCCAAAGAAATCTGGAAAAATGACGGACGCGTACGAAACTCCTATAAACATTATCAAATATTTATTTCCCCTTGTTGCAATACACCATTAGATTAATATTAGCTCTCCGGTAAACAAATAGATCCAATTTGACCCGATTTTTTCCGCTTAGTGGCCTAGAAACATGAGATTGAATTCTAAACTAAAATATAAGATGCATCAAAATTTTGGACACTATTTTAGATGAAAAAAAAACAGTATTAGGGTAATATACTTTTTTCAGATTACTAAACTATTTCAACTAAATGAGTGTAGATCTCTAGAAACAAGAATACAGCTGTTGTTTTCTTATTTCAAAAATGGGTCCGATGCACATTCCTTTGCTGAGTTTTCTATGTTGCATCCACCTCTATATATATATAAATATATATATATATATTTGTGTATTTAGGCAGCAATTCTTCTTTCATGCATATTTCATTAAAAACGACAGATAAGATGCTTTTATTTAGTTTTTTATACAATTTCTCATGCGATCTAATATATTTTTTTCTTTTCGGGTGATAAATTATATAAAAACTGTCCGAATGTTCTTTTTATCAGAGCGCTTTCGGCTATACATTTAACCATTTTCAAGGATTATATTTTAACTGTTAAAATTAGAAATAGTTTGTTGCATATATGTTTTATAAAATGTATTCATTTTATTGTTTCAAAACGCGGTCAAGATTTTATGTCCATGTTCAAAGTTAATATTATTAAGTGTTGGTTTGTTTGTTTTTATTAATAATGCTTCCATTATTTTTAGCATGTAAATGATGCTATTATATTAGTGTTGTCAACAAGTATGTTCCGAATAGTGTCCGGTAGGTGTCCATGAATATTTAAATGAGATCGAATTGAGCTATTGTCAGAAATGTGTAGAATTAGTCTGCGTGTCAAACATGTTGTAGTGTAGTCTATATCATTATTTACGAATGATGATTGTTGAGGAATACAATTCCTTAATGGGCATTACGTGTGTGTGTGTGTGTGTGTGTGTGTGTGTGTGTGTGTGTGTGTGTGTGTGTGTGTGTGTGTGTGTGTGTGTATTTAATAGGCAGGTTAATAAATTTTGTGGGATAAACCGTTTCATAGCATTTGCGTGCTTTTAGCGTATTCATTCAACACCTGCAGATCGGTGTTGAAATATATTTTCAAAATAAAATCACACATTCAAAGATTAATCAGGAATTTGGGTTTACTCAGAAAATATAATTTCCACAGGGAGCCCTCTACCCAACAAAAACAACATTCCTCGGAAAAGTAAGTCCTACTTCGTTGTTTATTCCTCGTATCGTTGAAAAAGATCACAGGCGTGTCCGAAAATTCCGACTTTAAAATCCTTCTCTTCGTGCTTCAATTTATTCAAAAGACTAATATATAATAAATATCATCAATGATATTGCCAATATTCGTATCATTTTGTTAGCTTTTTATTCCTCAATTTTTTTAGCCGGCCAATTAAATCCACATATTATAAGTCCACGTGGATCATCTTTCATTTTAATCATATATATATATATATATATATATATATATATATATATATATATATATATATATATATATGCACATTACAATGAATCATTCATACAAAAAGTAGATTAGTAAAGTTAATGATATAAAATGGCGAAATCTCTTCGCAAACAAAATTTTAAAGTTGCATTAACCTACGAACCACTCGATGAATCCTTGTTTTTAATAACTACAAGCCGTATAAGGTCTTTTTTAATCTGCTAGTACTTTCAACTGTACACACAGTCATCTTCAGGCATGGAAATTATTTTGTTTTTAGTAAATCCAGGTAGCATCAGAGGCGAAAATTTGATGCTAATCGAAATATGTTTTTTTTTAGAAATGTGTTATTGTTAACGTATAATGTGATAATGTGTGTGTGTGTGTGTGTGTGTGTGTGTGTGTGTGTGTGTGTGTGTGTGTGTAAGCGTAGAATTGTCCGAATCGTGTAACAGCATAATTGTCCATAGCTTTTGGAAGGCATCTTTCGTTTTATCAAAGTAGTTTCACGTTTTTAAACAGCTACATCAGATCAAGACTTTCATATTGATGCCATGCATGGCGACAAACTCGTTCAGAAATATCTAAACTGTCAGTTACATACAACCGCTTTACAAGATCAATGGTTACAAATGGCTTTGAGTATGAATGAAGCCTGTGGATCTTGGCGAAGACCATCCTTCTTCGGACATTGTGAACTGGCGCTACATGATCACAAACGAAGAACACCAGCAAAGAACAGAAGCTGCTTGCACAACAGCGAAAATATTAAAAGTAAATCGAGGAGAAAATAATTACATAATGAAGATGTTGACGTTCCACATTACTTCAAACAAAAGGTTAGGAAGGAAATTGCTATTAATAATGGAATGAGCGATAGCAACTACTGGACTTGAGAAGCATATTTTCCTGAAAAATTGTTTTAAGAAAAATATTTCATAAATTTCAACCGACATTAGAACTGGCTGCTCGGTCAATGAATAGCAAATGTTTCCTTATATGTTTAATATAGTAGAATCTCTCATATCCGGAATCCCTCATACCCGGAATCCCTCATATCCGGAATCCCGCATATCCGGACGTGATTTTGATGTGTATATTTGAACTATTTGGGTGATATGTAACTAATTTGAAATTTCTGTTTTTCAGGAAATTTACTTTGGATAATTGCTTATGCTTATTTCACCCTAATGGCTTGTATTGGTAAAAAGATAATGAAATAAGAGGAAAAGAACAGCTTCGGAGTTATTGCAAAAGGTGGAAATTTTAAACAGACCCGCTGGTGAAAGTTCATTGGAACTAATGGCTGAGTTCAACATAGGAAATCAACATTGTATGATATAAAATCTTCCAAAGGAACTATTCTCCAGTGGCCACACTGTCACAAAAAACAAGGAAGAAAAGAAAAACGTGATTGTGATGAAAACTGAACTGAAATTGTAAAACCTATTGAAAAGGTTGTCAGTTTTATGGAAAGAAAACCAGCATTCAGCTATGACGATTGCAATAATGCACGCAGTGTTAAAAAGAGTCTTTCGTTTAGAATATTTCAAGAACAAAATCAAAACGAAATGCGGAAAAAGTTGGGAATGATATTAGAAGAGAAAGAATCATCATGCAACTGGGATTAAAAAATCCTCGTTACATTATTTGTTTTGCATACGTGGCATAAACAATTTAATGAATTTTCATTAACATTACATTATTCTTTTT
>OZ038487.1:27767911-27770411 GCA_964036315.1 Acanthosepion esculentum
CACACTGCGAATTTTTTCTAAGCTCTATACTAAATATTAAATCTGTTACGAAAAAAGAACTAAACAAAATGAACAAAAAACGATCAGCTTTAAAACGGACTCGTAACTGTAAAAAACAAATGAAAAAAGAATGTTAACAACAATTACTTTTTCACACCCAACCCAGTTCTGCGAAATAAGAATCAACGTTGAGTTTAAGCAAGCGAATGAGCCAATTGGAGTAAAGTGCCATGTAGATTTAAATTTTTCCCACTTGTGACGAATGCAGCTATCGACTTTTTTTGCATGCTAGCATGCTAGTTAATATTCGTGTCAGTCAGCTGTTGGCTCTCACGCTAGCCAATAGAATCTTCCTGCTTATTCGTGGTAGCCAGCTATAGGCTCTCACTCTGGCCAGTAGAAAATGGCCGCAAACGACATGAAAACTGCCGTAGAAGCATGAAAAAATCGATTATTTCCACTATCGATGGGAGTTGGGAAATGCAACGTCGGCCTTCCGCTAACTTGGAGCATGTGGATGTAAATTTTGGTGCAAATCCGTCGAAAATTGCGGCCGTGCTTTCGTTACAGTGGGGCGGTTGGCAAATATCATTCAGTTGCAGATTCGTCTCCAGCTAAGCAAGTCGAACTCTCTGCCTTCGGACAGATAGGAACCCAGACGTGGCTATGCCGAAGGGCAGAGTCTCGTCTGGGGTGGTAGACAGCTACCCGACACCGTTTTTTACGGGGTCTACGGGGAATTTTTGCTCGAGCCCATGGGCTGTTTTAACCCCGCAATCAAAAACGGCCTTGTGCCACATCCTACCTCGCGGGTCTTCAACTGCAAATTACCTTTTTGATGTTCCGAGATAAAATTAGTTCTGTCACCCATTCAAACTTTTCTCTCGCCTGAACGCACACAAATACATAGTTTATAATAATAAATAAAATGTAATGATCACTTATCTTGTCCCTACTCTGAATTTCGCAAATATTACTCTCACTCCTAAAGAGACTTGATTTTAGAGTTTTGTAAGTAAGTTTTCTGAAGAACATATGTAATCACCGCAGGTCTCAGAAAAGCGACAAAATTTAATTCTATTTATAACTATAATTTACTATGATGGGATGGTTATGCTTTTTAGGGAGTAGTCGAGGCTAAATTTTGCTATGCCCATACTGTGTAATAAATGTAGCGAAAGTGCTCTACTGCTTATCAAGAGTTGAATATGAAGTGTTGAAGTCGCCTCTAAGTGTTGACTTCAATGTTCACTTTTATATTAACACACGCTCCATCTCTGATATTGAGCACTTTATCCCATAAATACAGCACATCTCAAGACTATATCTAATGATCACTTATCTTGTCCCTATTCTGAGTTTCGCAAATATTACATTCAATCCTAAAAAGACTTGATTTTAGAATTTTGTAATTAGGTTTTCTGAAGAACAGATGTAATCTCCACAGGTCTCAGAATGGGGACAAAATTTAATTTTATTTATTACTATGATTTATAGATTATGTAAAATGTTTGATAAAATACGTCACCAAGAATTTTTGGTACTACTGAGCTTTGAGAACAATATTAGAATAATCCGGAACTTCTTACTAAGAATAAAACAGTCTGCACGCGGATAGAGAAAGAAATCGGTAAATACGAAAAAAAAATGGAAATTGGGTTTTATCGACAGAATTATTCGAATTTTACAGCGGATCAATCTTGAAAGAATCAGAAGTCATACTGGGATTCATAATGGCGGACAGTGTTGCAAACATTAGATATGAAGATAAGACAGCGTTGATAGTAGAACACAGAAAGAAAACTTGAGGAAAGCAATGAGATAGAAGTGAACATCAATTGTAAGAAAACAGAATTCAGGGTTGGCTGCAAATGGAAGAATGCAGCATGCAAATTACAAATTGGAGACACCAAAAACCAAGCAAATCCCCCCCAAAAATAAATATCTACGAATTGTTTTAACAGAGGATCAACAATACGACAGCGGAATCCGAATGCTCATTTAGATAGGGAAAGATGCTTTCCAAAAGATAAGCAAAGTATTAAGAAACACGAAAATTTCGTTAGAAACAAAGAAAATAGTATGGATCGTTATATAATATCGTTATGTATTATATAGCAGTGAATGTCTATCTATATTTCTGAGATGAGGTATTGTAATTATTTACATTATTTACATTGTTCAGACTATTGTTTCCATCTTTACTGCCATATTAATGACGTTTCGGCCGTTGTACGCTTCGGCTTTCTTCAGAATTTGTCTATATTTCTGAGATGAGGTATTGTAATTATTTACATTATTTACATTGTTTAGAGTATTGTCCTCATCTTTACTGCCATATTCATTTGTTGGTACTGTTAAGTAAAGTTTGATAACAATATTAGAATAATCCCGAACTTCTTACTAAGAATAAAACCGTCTAAATGAATAGAGTTAATACACAAAAAAGCAATGAGAAAGAACTGAACATCATTTGGAGGAAGACAGAATAAATAGTTGG
>OZ038487.1:27772911-27785411 GCA_964036315.1 Acanthosepion esculentum
ATATACGCATTTAAAAAGGTAGGAATCAGTTTCCAAGGATTTCATGTCAACTAAAATCGATGGATAGAGAAAGTGATTGCCATAAATTTGATCCATTTCGGGGGAAATAACAAATACGAATCGAAATTCATTAGGTTTTATGCCGATAGAATTTGGAGACTATCGTCTTTGGAGCCCGTTTCTTATTCGATGTCTCTCGCCGTATCGATAGCTCTGAACGAACTACGTTTCGACAAAATATACTTCATCTTGTGGGAATCTAATCTTTACATGTCTCCTACCCTAACCCTGACGCGTATCTCTGACGTGTTTCAATACTTGTGATACAACACTAAAAGTAATTCAATTAGAACGATAAAAAAAAGAAAGAAAGAAAGAAAATTTACCCGAAGTTTTTGTTAAAAAATATATATCGCTTTTCTTACAACTTTAATCCATCTAGCGACACGAGAACGCAAAAGTACAAAGGAATTTAAAAGAATATCCTACGTAAACAACTTTTTTACTTGCCTTGTCGTATAATGTTACGGAAGCCCGTAAGCATTTAGAATCGATGCAGAAAATAGTTCTTTCTTTCTTTCTTCTTTTTAATTACCTTAATATCTTATTTCTTTCATGCATTCTTAATTTGCTGTTTTTCTCTTTCTACTTTTTAAATATACTGGTGTATTTTTAAACGTATCAGTCATTTATTTTCTTTTATTTTTTTAATTGGCTGAGGTGAATAGAACCTGGCAGACGCTTTCTATTTGTGCCATTTTAATCGCTAAAATTTCCTGTTACCTCAATCCTCCCTATATTCATTCAAGATCCTAATTTTGCTTTATTTTACATTAACTGTTCATTTGCATCTTTTGAAATAAAGATACATATCGACTTCAGTTTAAGCTTCGATTGCGATGACATTGAAGCGTTGCTAACGTGCCCTATAATAAATCTGACATTTCCTTCCTTCCTTACTTTCTTTGTATCTGCTTTTTTTTATATCGCTCTTTATCTGATTCGCGTTGTTTTACTTTTTTTCTTAATATATATCTGTCATTATTTAGCCATTTTCTCATTGTTTTTCATTCTACAATTTCAATACAATTCTTTTTTCTCTCTTTCTTTCTTTCTTTCTTTCTTTATTTATTTATTTATTTATTTATTTATTTGTTCCATCGATTTCTTTTCTCTCCTTCGCTTTACATTTCTTTCTTTCCTTTTGTTTTCTTTTATTCGTTTTTCTTTCTTCTTTCTTTCTTTCTTTCTTTTTTCAATCGTTTTCTATTCTCTCCTTCGCGTTACATTTCTTTCTTTCTTTTTTCAATCGTTTTCTTTTCTCTTCTCCGCGTTACATTTCTTTCTTTCGTTCTTTCTTTCTTTCTTTCTTTCTTTTTTCAATCGTTTTCTTTTCTCTTCTCCGCGTTACATTTCTTTCTTTCGTTCTTTCTTTCTTTCTTTCTTTCTTTTTTCAATCGTTTTCTTTTCTCTTCTCCGCGTTACATTTCTTTCTTTCGTTCTTTCTTTCTTTCTTTCTTTCTTTTTTCAATCGTTTTCTTTTCTCTTCTCCGCGTTACATTTCTTTCTTTCGTTCTTTCTTTCTTTCTTTCTTTCTTTTTTCAATCGTTTTCTTTTCTCTTCTCCGCGTTACATTTCTTTCTTTCGTTCTTTCTTTCTTTCTTTCTTTCTTTTTTCAATCGTTTTCTTTTCTCTTCTCCGCGTTACATTTCTTTCTTTCGTTCTTTCTTTCTTTCTTTCTTTCTTTTTTCAATCGTTTTCTTTTCTCTTCTCCGCGTTACATTTCTTTCTTTCGTTCTTTCTTTCTTTCTTTCTTTCTTTTTTCAATCGTTTTCTTTTCTCTTCTCCGCGTTACATTTCTTTCTTTCGTTCTTTCTTTCTTTCTTTCTTTCTTTTTTCAATCGTTTTCTTTTCTCTTCTTCGCGTTACATTTCTTTCTTTCGTTCTTTCTTTCTTTCTTTTTCTCTTTCTTTTCTTTCTTTCTTTCTTTCTTTCGTTTCTCCATCGTCTTTTTTCTCTCCTTCGCTTTACATTTCTTTCTTTCTTTCTTTCTTCCATCGTTTTCTTTTCTCTCCTTCACTTTAAATTTCTTTCTTTCTTTCTTTTTTCAATCGTTTCGCTTTACATTTCTTTCTTTCTTTTTTCCATCGTTTTCTTTTCTCTCCATCGCTTTATATTTCTTTCTTTCTTTCTTTTTCTTACTTTTTTCTTTCTTTCTTTTTTCCATAGTTTTCTTTTCTCTCCTTCGCTTTCCATTCTTTCTATCTTTCTTTCTTTCTTTCTTTTTTCCATCGTTTTCTTTTCTCACTTTCGCTTTACATTTCTTTCTTTCTTTTTTCTATCGTTTTCTTTTCTCTCCTTTGCTTTACATTTCTTTCAATCTTTCTTTCTTTCTTTCATTCTTTCTTACTTTCTTTTTTCTATCGTTTTTTTCTCTCCTTCGCTTTACATTTCTTTCTGTCTATCTTTCTTTCTTTCTTCCTTTCTTTCTTTCTTTTTTTCATCGTTTGCATTTCTCTCCATCGCTTTACATTTCTTTCTTTCTTTCTTTCTTTCCTACCTTTTTCCATCGTTTTCTTTTCTCTCTTTCGCTTTACATTTCTTTCTATCTTTCTTTCTTTTTTCAATCTTTTGCTTTTCTCTCCTTCGCTTTACATTCTTTCTATATTTCTTTCTTTCTTTTTTCCATAGTTTTCTTTTCTCTTCTTCGCCTTACATTTTTTAATCTTTCTTTCTTTTTTCCATCGTTTTCTTTTCTCTCTTTTGCTTTACATTTCTTTCTTTATTTCTTTCTTTCTTTCTCTCTTTCATTTTTTCTTTCTTTTTTTCTTTCTTTCTTTCCTGTTTCCATCTTTTTCTTTTCTCTCCTTCGCTTTATATTTCTATCTTTTTTCTTTCTTTCTTTCTTTTTCTTTCTTTCTTCTTTCTTTTTTTCTTTCTTTCTTTGTACGTGTTCCCATCGTTTTCATCCATTCACTTTTTTTCTTTCTATATCTGTTTCTTTCTTTCTTTCTTTCTTTCGCATCGTTTTTCTTTTCTTCCTTCTTTAGCTTTTCACCTTTCGTTCTTTATTTATTTATTTGTCCGTGTTAACCTTGTTTTTATTCTTTCTTTCTTTCTTTCTTTCTTTCTTTCACATGGTATTTCTTTTTGTTCTTTCTTCGCTTTGCACATTTTTTCTTTCTTTCTTCCTTTCTTTCTTACTCTTTGTTACTTTTCTTTCTTTTCATCGTTTTTTCTTCTTTTTTTCACTTCATAGTTCTTTCTTTCTTTCTTCCTTTCTTTTTTTCTACTTTTTTCCTTTCTTACTTTGACTGTGTTTCTAATACTATTCATTATTTATTTTTATTTTTTACCTTTCTTTTTTGTTCCATTTTTCTTTTTTTTTTCTTCTTCCCTTTACATTTCCTTACTTTTTTCTTTCTTTGTTCGTCTTTCCATCGCCCCACCCATACTTTCTTATTTTGTTTTTGCTTTCCTTTCTTTCTATGTTTGTGTTAATAGAATAAGCACATCCCATCTCCCCTCTCGCTTTTAACCATCCATCACAATAAAATAAGATTTTTCAGGAGTATAGCCGTATGAATCAAGTAAAGCCTCATAAGCTTCTACTTAAGTGTTGTTATTATATGTCAATGTTTTTCATTATTTTTAATTTTTTAATTCCATTTCCTCTTATCTCTTTTTATTCGTGTTTTGTCATTACCTATATTATTTCTTGTTCCTTTTCAGTAACTTTCTCTCTCTCACACATGCTCTCTCTTTCTCTGTTTTGACTTTATTTATTTTATTTTAATTATTTTATATATTTTATTTTATATATTATATTTTATTTATTTTACATATTTTATTTTATTTATTTTATATATTTTATTTTATTTTATTTATTTTATATATTTTATTTTAATTATTTTTTATTTTATTTATTTTATATATTTTATTTTATTCATTTTATATATTTTATTTTATTTCATTTATTTTATATATTTTATTTTAATTATTTTATTTTATATTATTTATTTTATATATTTTATTTCATTTATTTTATATCTTTTATTTTATTTTATTTATTCCATATATTTTATTTTATTTATTTTTTATATATTATTTTATTTATTTTATTTTATTTATTTTATATATTTTATTTTTTTTATTTTATATATTTTATTTTATTTATTTTACATATTTTATTTTATTTATTTTATATCTTTTTTAATTATTTTTTATTTTATTCATTTTATATATTTTATTTTATTTCATTTATTTTATATATTTTATTTTAATTATTTTATTTTATTTATTTTATATATTTTATTTTATTTATTTTATATCTTTTATTTTATTTATTCTCTGTATTTTATTTTATTTATTTTATATATATTATTTTATTTATTTTATATATTTTATTTAATTTCCTTTATTTTATATATTTTATTTTATTTTACTTATTTTTTATATTTTATTTTATATCTTTTATTTTATTTTATTTATTCTATATATTTTATTTTATTTATTTTATATATATTATTTTATATATTTTATTTTATTTTATTTATTTTATATATTTTATTTTATATATTTTATTTTATTTTATTTATATATTTTTTATTTTTTATTTTACAGAACTGTTTATTGTTCCTTTTTTTTCGTTCTTTTTTTTCGTTCTTTTTTTCCTTTATTTTCACAGTTCCTTTTTTATTCTTTTCATTCTTTCCTTATCCATACTACTGATCCTTAATTATCTGTCTATCTTCACTATTTCCCTCCTTTTCTTTCTTTCTTACTTATTTCTTTCTTTTTACATTTTGTTTTTTTTCTCATCATTTGATTTACAGATCTTTCTTTTCTGTCTTTCTTTCTTTCTACTTTCTTTTTTTTACTTTGCTCGGGTTCCCATGCATTTTATTATTTACTCTTTTTTTTATCTATCTTTTTTTCCATTGTATTTTTTCTTCTTTCCTTTATAATTCTTTCTTTTTTTTCTTTTTAACTTCTTAAATCTCTTTTACGAGTCTTCTTTCGTTTTCGTCTTTTTCCTTTCTTCATATCTCTTTCATTTTTCCCCCTCTTTTCCTTCTTTCATATTCATTTTGTTTTTAGAACATCTAATAATACCAATGCGACAAGCGTTAACATAGAAATTGAAGACGACTTTAAAAGCGAAAGAAAAGTAGGACACTGCGATAAAACCGAAAAAAAACGCGTAAAAATTAAAGGTAGAATTACTTTTGTTAGTATCGAATTGACGCTTTCCTTCTCTGCCGTTTGTATTCCATCTCTTTTATCCAGCAATAAAGTAATTTCCCCGTGCTTTTCTATGCTTAGGAAATTATATCAGTATGCACCAAATTTGATCCATTTTCATCCTCTCCGTCTCTTTCGGGTTATTAACCCCAATCCCAAACCTCCCCAAATGTCGGTTGAAAGAGAATCGAATTCATTTTAATAGAAAGGAGAAAACGTTTCTAAATTCACGTTTGCATAAAACAGTGAAAAAAAAAAGAAGGGGAAAAATAGAAAATTAATTATTCCTGTGAAACACGAGTATTTAAAAAAAATAAAGAATATGCCAGTGTCCTCTATAAACACCCACACAACCATAATGCTACTACTCTACCGACAAGTAGTCCTCAATATGTGCACCCGTGAACAGGCAAATATTCATTCAAAACGAGAACTGTTATCTGATAAGCTGATCTTAGAGCCCGGCCAAATGAAAGAAGGAAAACTCTCGTTAAATTACACATTAAATTTATAGATAGACAGATATGAATAAACTGAAATATACAGGTAGATAAATAAAATAAGATAGATATGAACATCTAAGTACACACACACACATATCGAAAAAATAAAATTCGGTCGAGCACTTTAGAGGGAAAATGCGAATTTGTAAACAGTGACTGCTACTGCTGATAATGCAATGCTCTCTGAGTCACTGGCGTGTTTATTAAAATCTAAATGCCTTAGGGGAAAAAACTCCGACTAATGCCAAATCAGTCCGGTTTTGATCCTGGCTTGAGGCAATTGGATATATGGCCAAATTGATGAGCTATGATACAGCGGAACTTCAGTGGATGACTATATATATATATATATATATATATATATATATATATATATATATATACAGGGTTCTATGATACGCCGCACGAATCTGTGATACCCCTCGAATCTATGATACAATGCCCCCACTCTAAGTTAATATTCACATAAAATACAAATTTTATTGTAATATAATACTGTACAATAATAAATAATGTACAATATAGGGTTATAATTTAACTACGAAAATTGAAAATAAATACAACGTATCTAAATACAAATTAGAGACATGTCATAAGGGATCGTTTCATTTTAAATAAATCGACAATATTTTCCGGCAATTTTCACATCAACTTTACATTAGTCTTGATAAAATGTTGAACAATTTTAACACATTCAACCTTATTTAGCCGCAGAGGAGCAGATATGAATGTCCGCGAGAAAATCATGGATAATTGTAGTTTAAAAACTGTAAAATCGACCTTGCTAACCGAAACGCTCCTCTGTGGCTAAATCGGTAAAGGCACGTCAGGCTATATGACGCTTCCATATAAAATACAGGTTCGAATCCTGTCGGAGGACGCATATTTTCTATGAAAATTTATCTCTCTCTCTCTCTCTCACTATCTCTCTCTCTCTCTCTCTCTATATATATATATATATATATATATATATATATATATAGAGAGAGAGAGAGAGAGATAGTGAGAGAGAGAGAGAGGCACGGTGGAGTAATGGATAGCAGTTTGGATTGAGGAATCGGAGAGCTGAGTTCGAATTCCATTCACTTACGTGCTAATACTCTTGGGAAAGGTGTGAATACTCTTCTCCCTCCAGCTATGGGCAAATAGCAGGACAAACTGGGTTCTATAGCCTTGGATAGCAACTGGTCTAGAAGGACAACTCTCAATTCAAAACCTGAGGAGGGCCGTTTGGGGAACTTGTGGCACTTAGTGTACCAGGTCTCTGTATTCGGCTCTTCAAAAGGTGTGGATGGTCCTGCACGAAACCTTCACCATTATAATCAAATCTCATATGCTGTTGTCGGGATGTTGGTTTCCTGGGAACTGATCTGCTTGACCCTCATACGTCGAATTTGACGGGAGAGTCGAGAGTATATATATATATATATATATATATATATATATATATATATATATATATATATATATATATACATATATATATATATATATATATATGTTGTGGATTCCGGGATGAAATCCGGTATCAAATAATAAAAAACGCCAAGAATGAATATAGGAAAATAAATGTACTAACGTAATAATACAAACTGATAATACAGGTTAGTAGTTCCAGGAATGCGGGTTAGTAGGAATATATATATATATAAAGTCCTTGGTATCGACGTATCGCTGTATGACTTCTTACTGAGTCTACGTGCTTGTTACTGTGACTCTTGTGCTACCCTTCTCTGTGTGACTCTGTCTATCTACTGTCGTTACTCCCCGGGTATTCAGTAGCAATAATATATGTATACTCTGGGTGAGTCCATTTGTGTAAAAAGGGGAGATTCCCCCAAAAATATATATGTATGTATGTATGTATATTAGCAAGGAACAAGCGTAATTTCTTATTTAAAATTAATGTCATGTGGGGATAAATTTAATAACAAAAAACAACCGGTTTCGTGACAACTTATCAAGTTTTATTCTGGGAATTCAAAAGACAAACATGTAAATTAATTTATAGGATGACCAATGTTGGGGGAAGAAAAAAGGTTTCATGGAAAACTAGTGACCAATCATATTCAGACCCAGAAGGCAATCCCTTTTACAGAAGGACGGCTTGCAGGATCTGATATATAGGGACTCCAGATGATATAGAGCGTGTGACGGAGACAAAAGAGAGAAACGGTCCACACTAAAGAAAAGGGTTCACTTGAAATATTTTAACTGGTAAATAAGAAATAAATGCAACAAACTATTTCTTATTTAACGGTTAAAATATTTAATCCATGAAAATGGCTAAATGTATAGCCGAAAGTGCTCGAAAAAAGAGAACAATTGTACAGTTTTTATATAATTTATCATCTGAAAAGAAAAAAAAATATTAGATCGCATGAGAAATTCTATAAAGAACTAAATCAAAGCACCTTATTCAGTGGGTATCAGGTATTTATTAAATGCGTCTCTCACAGTTACCAATATATGCGACCCCTTAATATCAAAGGAAGCTACCCAGAGGGTGGCACACATATCCTTGGCTGGCCCTGATCTGTCGTCTCGTCTGCAGTCGCTCTCTAACAGACGCGACGTTGCCTCGCTCTGTCTTTTTTACAAATACTTTCACGGTAATTGCTCCGAGGAGCTGCTTTCGCTGGTCCCTAGGCCTCATGAATTTAAACGTCCTACGAGGCTGGCATCCCGTTCCCACCCCTTCACCGTTGAAACTGTTAGATGTAGACGTATCTTCTACTCCAATAGCTTCATGTCTCGCACATCTCGCCTGTGGAATTCCCTTCCCTATTCCTGTTTCCCTGACAAATACAATCTCCAACTATTTAAGTGTAACGTCAATCGACATCTCCAGTTGCCTTGATCTATCCACTTCCCTTTTCCACATCCTTTCACCTTTCATTCCTATCTGCTCTCGCTCCAAATCTTCTGTAACCCCCTTGCCTTGATAGATCCACTATCTTTCTCCACATCCTCTCCTTTACCACTCCTATCTGCTCTTCCTCCAAACCTTCTGTAACCCCTTGCGTGCTAGTGGCCTCCAGCCTTGCTTGGGGTGATAAGCTTATAAAAAATAAAATAAAAAAACTAACAATCGGCCTGAGCGGAATACCGTCTTTGTGAATCTTTGGGAGACCGTATATGTGAGGTAGCTTGGTGTAACGCTGTGATAACTGCCTATAGGTCTTAGGTGCGAAGTGATCCTTGTTCCTGATTAGTACATGCGACAGTTTGCGTTCCGTTTTCATTGTAGGATCCTTTTTTTAATCTGCTGTAGCTGCCATTGCTAATGAGGTCTTCCAGCTTTCTTGTATAATCTGATTTGTCCATCATTAAAGTCGCATTGCCTTTATCGCAGGTACAAGAGGAGGACAACAACACTCAGAAAACAGTTTGCCTGTCTTATGTGAAGGGGTTATCAGAGAAAATACAAAGGATCTGCAGTCCATATAACACCAGGACAACCTTCAAAAGTTTGACGACACTTCACAGATATCTCTCCCGAGTAAGACCCCCCCCCCATAGAGGGGAACATGACTTAAGACTGTGTACGTTATCCCGTGCAGCTGTGGAAATAAATATAAAGGGGAGACAGGCCACCCCCTTAAGGTAAGGCTTCGAGAACACCAGAATGCTGTAACACGAGGAGAAGTGGAAAAATCAGGCGTGGCTGACCACATATGGAGAGAGAGAGAAGGGAGATCACCGCCCTCTGTGGGATCAGGTTGAGATCATAGACAAAGAACACCATTGGAAAATTCGTAAACTGAAGGAATCAGCACATATGCTAGGCCACAAAAATCTCCTGAGCCGACCAAGCATAGAAATGAATACAATATGAGAACCAGTAATAAGGAATGCCAGAGAAAAGCGATTTGAGCTCTAGTAAAAACATGCAATAATAACAGCAAAAATTGCAATATGAGTATTGGTAAAAAAAATCGTTGCTGAAGACATTAGTTTTATAATACCCAGAAATTCATACACAGAAGTCTCAAGGACACATGGCACAGGGGATAAACGCGTTAGTTAGATCCAGTGACAGGACCCAAAGTGTGAGAGTTCAATACCCGGCTACGGCAGTGGAGAACTTTCAGGAGATAACTGATAACTGATATCCATTAAACATGGCACGTGGAACTAGAACAGTCTACACCAGTGAGCGAAATAAATTGTTCAGTTCGACATTCAAACCCCCCGAAGAAGGCCGGAGCGTACAACGACCGAAACGTTGTAATAAATATGGCGACAAAGATGAGGACAATAGTCCGAATAATGTACATAATACCTCATCTCAGAAATATAGACAAATAGTAAAAAACTATAAAATTTATATCATAAATGACGCATAAGGTTGTTAATGTCTTTTAGTTCTTCTTTTCTTGTCCAACCTTCTTTCAGACATATTGTACATTTCATGTATACTCTTCAGGAATATCTATCTCTATCTATCTATCTATCTATCTAACTCTCGGTTCACATCTATCTATCTATCTATCTATCTATCTCAGTCTGTTTATATCTATATATCTATCTATCTATCGATATAACTCTCCGTTGACATCTATCTATCTATCTATCTATCTATCTATCTATCTATCTATCTATCTATCTCAGTCTGTTTATATCTATCTATCTATATATCGATCTATCGATCTAACTCTCGGTTCACATCTATCTATCTATCTATCTATCTATCTATCTATCTATCTATCTCAGTCTGTTTATATCTATCTATCTATATATCTATCTATCGATCTAATTCTCGGTTCACATCTATCTATCTATCTATCTCAGTCTGTTTATATCTATCTATCTATCTATATATATATATATATATATATTTATATCGATATAACTCTCGGTTCACATCTATCTATCTATCTATCTCAGTCTGTTGATATCTATCTATCTATATATCTATCTATCGATCTAATTCTCGGTTCAAATCTATCTATCTATCTATCTATCTATCTATCCCTGAATGTTAATTATCTATCTGTGATTTTCAAGCAAATTTCCAAATGTGATCGCCTTGTCTCGCATCATAATATATTTCTGACAAACCGAGCGTGGTGAGGAACGAAACCCGTATCTCCTGATCCTAGGGTGAACTATCTAAACACTCGGTCAAAAATCATTACTGACACACCGTCGTTCCCTTTTTGCATTATTTCACTTTAGTTTACGCACAGAATAAAATATGTTATTGTCCGAAACTGTTGTATATATATTATTTTTCCCTTTCTTGTGGAAGAATCAACGCGTGCACTCTCGGGAATCCTACCATATAATATTTTTCAACACTTTGGAACAAACCCTCAACACTTGATTTCAAATCAAAAATCGTTACACTTACTTGATAAGTAACAAGCCCGTTGAGAATGTAGATGATCATGCCATCCACGACATTTTTTTTTAATATCTGTAAACTCTACATTACCATAACTTTTCTTAGGTAATATAATGGTGTAGTCTACTAGTGATTCCTCCAAGGTTTTTGAATATTCATTTCCTAGACTGGTTGGCAAACAAGGATAGAGAAGGAAGATTTACCAGGGAAATTGTTATTACTGCAATCAAAAAATTATAAGTAGAAAGAGGATGTTGCTGACTGTGCAATTAAAGTGCAATTATACACATTTAACCTTACCACCTCTTTTTACCTTACCAGCTCTTTTAACATTACCACTTCAATTATACTCTTTCTCCATTCAATTGTAATAGAAACGAGGACTTTGGTGGATGTCAGAGAGAGAAAGCACCATTTTACTCTTTTAATCTTAATCTCATTTAACCATACCATTTCAATTAACCGTACCACCTCTTTTAAGCTCACCACCTCAATTATACTCTTTCTACATACAATTGTAAGAGAAACGAAGATGTTAGGAATGTCCGACAGAGAAAATCCAATTAATCTAGTTTTTTTCCTGCATGGTGGCATGGATTCATTCTCCCTCAGTTTTTTTTCCTTCCCACCTAATTCCCTCCATCTGCAGTACGCATGTATATGTTTCTTTTATTTGCTGCCCCAGCAGCTTTAAGTAGCCTCGCACATTCAGAAGTGTTTATGACCGCATCATGATGAAATACCGGTTCCCTTACGATCACAGAACTTAAGCAACGTCAAACCTGGTCAGTACCTAGATAGGTGACCGCGTGGAGATAACACCGAGCCCGTAGGTTCGGGCAAAAATTCTCCGTAGACCCCTTATACACGGGGTCGGGTAACGGTCTACCATGCTAGACGAGACTCTGCTCTACGGCATAGCCTCGTTTGGGTTCCTCTCTGCCCGAAGGCTGAGAGTTCGACGAGCTTAGCTGGAGAAGAATCTCCAACTAATTGCTGAAGCAAGGTTATTTACCTCACCTCCCCGTTAAGACAGGATGTGGCACAAGGCCATTTTTTAATACGGCGTAAAACCGAGCCCGTAAGCTCGGGCAAAAATTCTCTGCCCTACGGCATAGCCTCGTCTAGGTTCCTCTCTGCCCGAAGGCTGAGAGTTTGACTAGCCTAACTGTAGACGAATCTCCAACTAATTGCCGAAGCAAGGATATTTGCCAACCGCCCCACTCGGCCAGATGTGGCACAAGGCCGAATTTAACGTGGGGTATCCGAGCCCGTAGGCTCAGGCAAACATTCCCCGTAGACTCTGTAAATAACTTAACTGGGTCAGGTAGCTGTCTACTATCACAGACGAGTCTCTGCCCTTTCACAAGGTTATTTGCGCGTAAGTGAATATAACTAAACTA
>OZ038487.1:27792911-27810411 GCA_964036315.1 Acanthosepion esculentum
AAAAAAGGGAAGGGATTGAGGCTGGTCTTCACTATCTTATACCTAGCTAATCCGATTCTCGACCCATTCACTCATTACAATTTGCACATTTACCACAAAAATTAGTCCGTCACCAATCAATCCTCCATACACCAAAATACCACACCCTCTCAAGGGCGACCTACAAAACGCGCCCCATGCCATAAAAATTTAATGATAATAAATTATTATATATATAAATCTAAAGAGCAAAAATGAGAGAGAAGGGAGATGAACCCGATAACAAACTAAACATGAACACAAAGTCAACTAATCAAAGCTGATGTCAGTAGGGCCCGTGCAACGCTAAAAAAAAAAAGGCCGCTGTATTCTGCCCATTGGACAGAATCAAGAAGCACACTCACTAATGGAATGGGAAGGGTAAAAATAAATGAAGGAATGTGAAAATCAAAGACTGACCCAGTCTGGATGAAAAATGGGGGAGAAAAACATATATTTATTACTGTATATAATATACAAATATGGCCGAAAGTGGAAGTGGGATGAGGCTGGTCTTCGCTAACTATCCTATTCCTAGTTAATCACGATCATCCAATAGAATTGCTCCATTTACAAAAGAACTCATTCATCACCATTCAATCCTACATATACCACAATACATACTCGCCGGGGGAACCTACAAATAACAGCCCATGATATAAAAAATTTCAAAATTTTTGTGATTCATGAAATGATGGGGGAGAGGGTATGAATCCAAAAAACAAACTCAATATGTGAACCAATGAAAAAAAAAATAAACACAACAATGGTAACTGGAACCGTCCACCGTTTAAAATCATAAGGTCAGCTGTTGTATTCTACCGATGAACAGAATCAAGAAGCAGCTCACTAATGGGATGGGGAGGAGAAAATGAAATGACGAAATGGGGAAAATCATCTTATTTATAGGCCTTGTGCCACATCTTGAAGCGTTGGGCAGCGGGTAAATAATTATATCTTATTTATAAAAGCAATTAAAATCTTTTCTAATTAAATAATGTTATTATTTTATGCATTTTTTTTTTTTTACGATTCAAAGCAGATTTTCCCTAACAGGGGGGCGTTGTTTGACAAAATGACTTGATGATTTAAATTCTCTAAGGAGTTCAGCGTAACATTAATATAAACATGAAGCCTTGCAGAGATGAATTGCTCGAAATTTTATAAAATTAAATAAGTAGGGCGCGGGCGGGTGGGTGTTGGGTACGGTTTCATAGATGTAAAAATATTTTTCTCCAAGATTTTCTAAAAAGAAAAGATTTCTATAAATGATTTCATTCGTTTGGGAATAATTCCTGAAAGTTTCGTTAAAATCCGACAATTATTTGATTTCTGCAAAAATTTCCAAAGCAATGTGTTTTTCTTTACCGCAAAAAGACGCTAAAATTTACGATACAAATTTATAACAAAACAAAATTTTCTAATATCAGAAAAACAAAATATTTAACTGAAATTACGAACGTTCTAAAAATCTTCCAAAAGCAGAAGTTAATAATAATAATGAATATAATATAATATAATATAATAATAATATAATATAATATAATAATAATATAATATATAATACAATATAATATAATAATAATTAAAAAAAATTCTTTGGTCTTTACTCTTAAGATTTTGGCTAGAACACATTGTTTTCATAAATTTTGGTGCTTTTTATCAGCAATTATGCTCATTTTTAGCGAATCTTTGGAGGTACCTATATATATATATATATATATATATATATATATATATATATATATATATATATATAAATGGGATAGTAGTGTTTGACCAGTTTATATTATATTCTTACTCTGTCCTGGACATTGATTTCTACCTGGAATTTATTTATTTAAATACATACATACATACATACATACATATATATATATATATATATATATATATATATATATATATATATATATATATATACATGTATATATATATATATATAATTTATATATATATATATATATATATATATATATATGCATACATTGACCACTAATATTATCAATCTCTCGCTCTCTCTCTCTCTCTGTTTATATATACATATATATATATATATATATATATATATATATATATATATATATATGTATATATATATGTATATATATATATATGCGTGTATGCTCTCTGTAAGGATTAGCATGTTTGTGAGTAGACATATATATATGTGTGTGTTTGTGTGCGTATCTATTTATGCCTTTGAATGTGATTGTATGATCTTCCCATATTTCAATGACCAAATAACAGAAAACTGCTTTTGTGAACTTTTCAGCACACCCTCAAATATATGTTTACAGCGATAGATAGATAGATAGATAGATATTTATTATTGTTTCAAAGCCAGAGGTAGATCTCGGTTAGTTCAGTAGGAGTGTATTCAAGATGTGTCGTGCTGGAATCTACAGAGTGAGATTCTCTGGGATGGAAGATTGTAATGATGTTAGTGCGTTGGTTGAGGTCAGTGGAGCGGGTAGGGATAACAGCGTCTCTGTGTTCGAGATTCGGGTCACCATGACCTCAAGTGTCTCATTCTTCTGTCCGATTCAACTGCCCTCTCATCATCTTCGTCTTCCTTCAAAAAGGGAAAATGTCAATGCCATATTTGACAGCAGATGCATTCTGAGAAAACAAAAATACAAAAGTAAGAAAAGAATTCCTATCTCATGTATATACAGATATATATATATATATATATATATATATATATATATATATATATATATATATATATATATATATATAGTGAGTGTGTACATATTCTTGTTTCTGTTTTTGTACGATTTTTAGGATGATATTAATGACATGTAATTCCATATATGTTTGTGTATGCGTGTGTTATGTCGGTGCATCTTTCTCTCTCTCTCTCTCTCTCTCTCTCTCTCTCTCTCTCTCTCTCTCTCTCGCTCTCTTCCTCCATACACACACACGCACACACACATATATATATACAGAGAGAGACAGAGACACACTTGAACGCGCACACACAAACATACACACATACATACAGTAACACACACACACATATATATATATAAAAATGTGTGTGCCTATATGTATGTGAGTGTGTGTATTTTTTATTAATAACTTATTTATATTTAATCAGACATATTTTTTAAAGTAGGCGTCTCTTTTTTATTTATTAAACAATACACACGCACACATCCACACGCACACGTACAATATATATGTATGTTTGTGCGTGTGCACGCGTGTGTGTGTGTGTGCGCGTGTGTGTGTGTGTTTGCGTGCGTGTGTGTGCGTATGTGTTATGGACAATAAAAATTATGGCCAATTTTTATATTCTTTAACTCCTACAGAACGGAAAAATGTTAGGACGTTGGAAAAACTTAATTCAATCTTCCTTGTCGGCCGTATTCAATGAAAGATGTTTGCTGTCAAAATATATATATATATATATATAGTACTTCGAACGTTATGTATTGTTTTATCTGTATTTTAAACAGTATGTATTAACGTGTATCAGCCCTAAAACCTAAGAAGGAAAATACAAGCCTGTATCATTGAATTACAACTCATCACTGTGGCTAGTGTCATATTGCTTCAAGTTACACATACACACACACACATATATATATATATATATATATATATATATATATACAGTCATACACAGACAGACTGTTTCGCTGTATCAGTACGGCTAGACGTCCGTTTGCGTCTTAGCTAGGATCGAAACCCGACTGAATTGGCATCAGTCGGGGATTCTACCACTAAGCGGCACGGATGAAAGTGAATTTAAGCGTATTTATTTTTAGATAAACACACAGTGACTGAGAGAACTCGATTCGATTTACCGAAGAGTCTTGCATTATTAGCCGTAATAGTGACTATTTACAAACCCACACTTCTTCCACAGAGAACTCAACATATATATACATATATATATATATACATATATATATATATATATATACATATATATATATATATATATATATATATATATATATATATATATATACTACCGTTCAAATATTTGAAGCCACCACCATAGTTAGCATAGGATGAGCTTAACGGAACATAAAAAAATGAAAGTGATCTCTTTGCGTCATTGTAAAAAGAATTTAATCAAGTATGAAACTTATACTTTGAAAAAGTTTTACAGCGAATCCCCAAATGCTAAAAGAATCTATTTTGACATGAGCAAAATTTAGTCATAAAATTATTCTTTTTTTTTGTCATAATAAAATTTTTAATAAAAAATAAAAACTTATGTTTTTTTTTTAACTATTTATACTAATTTTCTCTTAATTAAAACACAAAACAACTACGTTTTTAAAAATTACTTGGGTTGGATTCAAATATTTGAACTCTAGTATATATATATATATATATATATATATATATATATATATATATATATATATATATATATATATATATATATATATATATAAGCGGATCAAGTCGACTTCACACGAAATATTATAACCATTTCCTCCTAGAAAAACATGATTTTAAAAGCTATGCCAAATTAACTAGAATTGCAAAAATAGGAAAAAGAGAGAAGATGACCTTAGAAAAAAATACTATATATATACATGATTAATATGAGTAAAAGTTTGTCAGCATCTTGACTCCAGAGTTTCGAAAGTGGACCTGTACGACCCCTTTTGAGGGGGTAAGATATCTGAGTGATGTCAAATCAGTCAGGTTTCGATCCCGGCTTGAAGCACTCGGACGTCTAGCTACACTGAGAAGCTGTGATGCAGCGAAATTCTCAGGTCTGTGGATGACTATATAACTATATATATATATGTCTGTGTGTGTGTGTGTGTGTGTGTGCGTGTAACAGGAAAGAACAGTTAGATTAATGATCCAAAGTTCTTTTGCATTTATTTTATTTTATTTATAAAAAACATTTCTCGATACACAATTAGAGCTTAAATTAAATTTTTTTTTAAAAATATGATTCCATCGCGACACAGAAATTACTGTTTCGAAAATTGATTCAAGTCCTAACGTTTAATATCAATATTAAGTTTAAAATGCAGTTTCATTCTGATGTGATGCTTAGAATAACTATCTGAAGAAAACTTCAGTTAGTTATTATAAACATCGCTTCTCAGAGGAGAAAGCAAGAGAAAATAGTTACAGGATAAGAGAGAAGAAATGACCTATTTATTTTACACACAGAAAGCAATCTGAAGGTTGTTTAAACTTAAAGAAACCTTCTTAAATCTATAAACACAAATGATATTATATTAAATAAAGACATAAACTCATTTATATGAAAGGGAGACAATTCAGAATTAAAGATATTAAAATAACCAATATATCAGAAAAAATATTAAGAAAAATATATAATCTCCAAATATTCAAATGTAATGTCAATCGACATCTCCAGTTGCCTTGATCTATCCACTATTCTTCTCCACATCCTTTCCTCTATCACTCCTATCTGCTCTCGCTCCAAATCTTATGTAACCCCTTGCGTGCTAGTGGCTTCCCGACTTGCTTGGGGTGAAATGCTTAAAAGAAAAATGGTAAGCCATCCATTCTTGTGGTCGTATAGCCTTGTGGGATGGAGCCGAGTCTTGCTGGAATATGCAAGGCCTGCCGTTGCATATGTTGTCAATCTAGGGCTTGACAACTGTTTCTAGAATCTCAATGTAAGCAGCAGCATTTACTCTAAGACCTTGTTGAAAAAAGTGTGGTGGCATAACATGTCCTTCATTGCTAACAACACCCAATACCACAACACTTGGAACTTTTGTGCGCATCACTCGTGGTAGCTCAGAAGGATCTGAACGAAGCCATCTGTCATTTCTTCTAAGTTTTTGATCTTGACCAAAATTTTCTCATCTGAGAAAAATCAAATCACAACAGCTTCTGAAGGTTTTTTTAAAGTTTGTTTAAAAGCCTTTTGGATCTGTTTAAACGGTTATCTTTTGTTTTTTCAGACACAAATTGACCTCTCTTCATCACGTAGGACTTGTATCGATGTCTTCATGAACACTCCTTCTGATTGTTTTTCAGAAACATGCAGCTTTTTGGCAATTGACCTCATTGATTGACCTCGGTTGTCTTCTTGACTTCCTGAATGAATTTGGATGTTCTCACTTTATCAGAACGTGCAGAATATCTTTAACGTTTTGATACAGACATTGGGGAAATAGCAGCGTTTTCTAACTCTTTTCGTATCTTGTGGACAAACGACCTTGGAACTCTGAGGAAACGTGCAATATCCAAATCGCTATGATCAGCCTTTAATGCCACAATCACAACATGCCTTTTCATTTCATTTGTTATCATAAGGTTTGCCATTCTTGATTTCTGAAAAAAATCATTAGAAGTTAGTGGGAAGCAGTATTAATCTTAAATCTGTACGTTCTCAAATACCAACCGCACCCTGTATATATATATATATATATATATATATATATATATGTGTGTGTGTGTGTGTGTGTGTGTCTGTGTCTGTGTCTCTGTGTGTGTGTGTGTGTGTGTCTTGCTTGTCTTCTTCATCTTTGGTTGGACAGATTAAGTCCGCTAATTTTCTTGTTGTTGGACCTTTTCATATTCTACCAGGAGTTACAGACGTCTTTCTAGTACAACAACACGTAAATACCACACACGGTCCTCTACAGACTCCTGTTAATTCACCTCTCCAAGTTCTCCACTGCCTTAACCAGGTATGGAACACACAACTCTTTGTTTAATGAATGTCAGTTATCAGTTATCTTGTCGGAGTAAGCTCCTCCTTAATTCTCAAATTGTTACTAGGGGTCATTTTCCCTATATTATAAATACTGGGAGATTTCTCGCCTCGTTCTTTTTTTCATTTCTTCATTTCAGCGACTACAATGTAAGCTCTCTTAGAAGATCCGCTTCTTCCTATTTGTGGGAGGCGCCCTGAATATTATGCACACATACACGTACGTACGAACATTCACTAAAATACGAACATTCACCAAAGAACAGACACCAATGTTTACACACACACACACATAAATGTTATTGTCCATTGTAAAATTGTTTGTTTAATACATATATTTGTATATATATATATATATATATATATATATATATATATATATATATATATATATATATATATATATATATATATCGGTTTTGTTTGTCTTCTTTACATCTTCAATTGAATTTGAGTCCGGCAATTTTCTTGTAGTTGGATCTTTTAATATTCTACCAGGAGTTACATACGTGTTTCTAATAAAACAGCACGTAAATACACACAATGTCCTCTACAGTCTCACCACTGACAGATGATTTTTTTAATTGCGTGGTTGTTGTTAATCTTGATGTAGGAAGATGAATACTATTTACATGCTTGTGAATGAATAAAATTCACCAAGCTAATGCACCAAATAACGAGAAAGGCTTTTTAAAAACGCCAAGCACAAAATTAGTAGCACTTGACTAGAAATGAAAATAATGGCATAATCAAACCCTTAACCTTTCAAACCACCAAAAACGATCGATTTGCAAGGAAAACTTTCATCGGTTCTAGAAAGAGAGATAACTGCGGATTCAGTCAGTTATGTGCCATGAGTGATACACGCTTAGACGATCATGTATTTTTCGATATATGACTGACGCGGCAGATTATTTTTTCCGCAGTAAGTTGCGATTTCTTTCTGCGGTAGACCAGTTGCCATCCAAGGCTATAAAACCCGGTCTGTCCTGCTATTTACCCATAACTGGGGGGAAAAGAAGAGGATTCATTCCTTTCCCAAGCGTATTAGCACGTAAGTGAATGTAATGAATTCGAGTGGAATTCGAACTCAGCCTCCCGATTCCGCAATCCGAACCGCTATCCATTACTCCACCATTAAATTTCCGAAAAATTGGTTTGGTTTGGTTGCTTTTACGGCATATTACCCTCAATGGGGTATTTAATGCCAACCAAATTTTTTTTGCTGGTAATTTCTTTTTGTTTTTAAAGTATTTCTTGTAATATTTCTATCTAAAAATGTATCGCTGGCAATATTTTTTTTCCAAAAAATGTATTGCTAGTGATTTTTTTCTTAAAATTATATTGTTAGTAATAAAACCTATTTTTACACGTTTTGATACCAGTTCAGGGGCTAACCACTTGCGCGCTGCCGGGACCCCAACAGGTGCCATCACCCTAGGTCACGGTGGATCCGGGAACATTAGCAAGTAAGAGGCGGCTCCAAGCTCCTCAAAACCTCTCGATTAGAGGCCCCGCTCTCGTCTCACCCAGGGCGCGGATTTAGTTTATCGTCATACCCTGAACGGCGGAAAAATTGTTTTAAGAAAAAATAGTTTATGAATTTAAACTCGCAGTAACGGTGACTGTTCAGTCTTTTGATGCCGAATATTGCCTGTATGGAAACGCATAATGTCACCGTTCTTCTATGTCATTCACCTGTCTTTTTTCTGGTTCTATGTATAAGTGCAATTTTTATTACAATTGTCCCTAGAATTTCCTTGTCAACATTCTCCATCCATGTTATTCTTAGACTTTTCTTCATCCCTAGAGAAATTCAATATATCTCTAGATTTCTGATTATTATTATGTACATTATTTACATTATTCGGACTATTGTCCTCATCTTTGTCGCCATATTTATTACAAGGTTTCGACCGTTGTACGCTCCGCCCTTCTTCAGGTGGTTGGAATGTCGAACGGAACACTTTAGAAAGAAAGAGAGGTAGGCATATTTATAATAGAACTGATACCGTCACCAAGAGATCCCAGAACGAGGTCCCAACGCAACAGAAGTCCTTTCATCTCTGGAACCAAAAACATCTCGCGATCACCGGCCGAGAGAGATGTTACATTTTATGGAATTGATGCTGTTGACCCCCCCACCCAACATGAGGGAGCTGTACAACAGATTAAAAGCCGGAATGATATTCACTATTTAGATTATTCGGACTATTGCCCTCATCTTTGTCGCCATATTTATTACAAGGTTTCGACCGTTGTACGCTCCGGCCTTCTTCAGGCGGTTGGAATGTCGAACTTAACCCTTTATTTAGCTCACTGGGGTAGACTGTTTTAGTTCACGTACCGTGTTTAATGGATGTCTGTTATCAATTATCTCCTGTTAAGTTCCCTCTCTTAGTTCTCCACCGTCTTAACCGGGTATTGAACTCACACTCTTTAGG
Source organism: Acanthosepion esculentum (assembly GCA_964036315.1). NCBI lineage: Eukaryota > Metazoa > Mollusca > Cephalopoda > Sepiida > Sepiidae > Acanthosepion > Acanthosepion esculentum. Next base: position 27,802,056 of record OZ038487.1, read on the forward strand.
TCCTGTCACATGATCTAATCAACGCCTTTATCCACTGTGCCATGTAGTCGATAAAGGCGTTGGTTAGATCCAGTGACAGGAACCAAAGAGTTTGAGTTCAATACCTGGTTAAGGCAGTGGAGAATTTTCAGAGGGAAAAATTAACAAGAGGTAAACTGATAACTGACATCCATTAAACATGGCACGTGGAACTAGAACAGTCGACCCCAGTGAGCGAAATAAATTTTTCAGTACGACATTCCAACGACCTGAAGAAGGCCGTAGCGTACAACGACCGAAACGCTGGAGAAATTGTCCAGCATTCACTGCCTTATAGAAGTTATTAAATGGTAAAATTTAGTTGAACCAATTGACATTAAAATTATTAGGCCTATTATTTTTTATTTTTTTATTTTAGATTTTGACACTCTAAAAGAAAAATGTTCCAGGAATTAATACAAATATTACTAGTTTTTATGCATTGTTTAATGTTTCTTGATAGAACTGCCTGGAAAATTAGAAGACTGTCATTGGGCAGGAATTGATACAAGAAAGATTCAATACAAGAGTAATTTGGCTAATATAAAATTGCTGTAAACCATTTTATTGTAGAATGTTATTTATTTCTTATTTAGTTATGACGCAATAGGCATATCAATAAAACACTATGAAAAATACGCCTTCAAGAAATTTCATTTTTTTTAATCTTTAAAATACTGAATATCGTTTTTTTTTTTTTTTTAATTCGTTCCTATATTTACGAATATTTTCCACACAATTCAATTTTCGTGCCATTCTCGGGAAATCCTTCAGCATTTCTTTTTATGTTATATACACTTTTCATATAAAAGTTTATCTCAATAAAATATTGGGTTGGTGCATAATTATCAGGCGTTTTTTAAATAATATCTATTATGAAAAAAGAAACATAACGATTTAACGATAACATCTTTAAATGATTATACCGGAGCGTGTGATTATCGACACGCATTTTTACAAGCTGAAAATTAAATAATATTTTTATAAAAAAAAAAAGTAAACAAAACAGCAATGTTCATTAAGAAATAACTCGCCTACAAAAACGCCTGATAATTATGCACCAAGTCAATATGTTTTATATAAAAATACATATATAGGTGTAGGTTTATTTTGATACGCCATCAGATATTTTGTTCTTTTTGAAAGAATGAGATTTGTTGTTGTCTCGATTCAAATTTTAAACATTTCAATAAAGTCACCACGCATTATTCGTTCTAAAATTGTCGCGATGCTCAGTTTTTAGTCTCTAAAGTTTAATTTTTTCCATACACGCCATATGACTTGCGAATTTCCTTTATACACATTCAAGGTCAAATATTATGCACTGATGCAGTCAAATTTAGGAATAAAGTCATTGTTGAAGATGAATACAAGATTTATTAGCAATATATGGCCAATGTAAATACACGTTTTAAATCATTATATTGCTCGAAGCGTTCTGACAGAGGACGGTAAATGCGACACTGAGATCCGTAGGCGTATTGGAATGGCCAAGGACGCATTCCAAAAGCTGGGCAGAGTATTGCGAGACAGGAGGATTTCTTTGGTAACAAAGAAAAAGGAACTGAGCTGATACGTGACGTCTGTCCTTCTTTACGGCAGCGAATGTTGGACGATTTCCTCAAAGATGAAGAAGAGACTCGAGGCGACGGAAATGTTGTTCTGCAGAAGGATGCTGAGGAAATCATGGACCGAGCGTGTGAGCAACGATGAAGTTTTGAAGAGGATGCAAACAAGGAGGAGGCTTATACTTAACATCTTTGGTAACAAAGAAAAAAGTACTGAGATGCTACGTAACATCTGTCCTCTTTTACGGTAGCGAATGTTGGGCAGGTCTCCTGAAAGATGAAGAAGAGAGTCGTGGCGACAGAGATGTGGCTCTACAGAAGGATACTGAGGATATCATGGACCGAGCGTGTTTGCAACGATGAGCTCTTAAAGAGGTTGATAACAAGGAGGAGGCTTATACTTAACATTCGGAAGAGGTAGCTGAAGTTTCTGGGACACATAATAAGGAAGGAGGGCCTGAAGAATCTGATACTCACGGGTCGAATAGAGGGAAAGAGAGACAACGGAAACAACGCGTGACATACTTGGCGGGCTTAAGCAAGTGGATGACAGAAAATGGTCTTAAGGGCTGGGGGGTGCAGATGGAAGGAACTTATTGAGAGTTGCAAGGGATAGAGGGACGTGGAGAGCCATGATCGCCTACGCCCTGAAAGGACACGGCAGATAGAAAGAAATAATTCTAGCAAAGTATTAGAAATCAGTAAAAAATAGATTTCGAACGCAATCAATAAGGGAGGCGTTCTGGAAAATTTCTCATATTTTTGCCGATTTTATTGACTTCGATTTTACTTATTTTCTTGTATTTTAACTCATTTCACCCCAAGCAAGGCCATAAAGCCACTAAGACGCAAGGAGTTACTGAGTGTTAGCGAATATGTGAAAATAAAATAAAAAACACTTTTAAAGAGAGAGAACATTAAAAGAATATGAATCAAGAAGACAGAAGATAACGATTGACATTGCATTTCAATTTTTGAAGGTCCAAGTTGACTGGGATGCAAGAAGCCGGAAGAGAGTTCCACAAGCGAGAAGTGTGAAGGAAGGAACTGTTAGCATAGAGCTTAAATCTCGCCATTTCAACTGTAAAATAATGGGACCTCGCCGCCAATCTAGTACTGCGTTCAAATTCTAGGTACCAAAAATGAAAGCTGATCAGAACAATTACCATGAAATTATTTATAGAAAAGGCAGAGGGAAGCTACATTACGAAGGATGGAAAGTGACAGAAGACGAGATGCCAGATCAAGATCATTGACACTGCAGTATATTCTTTGGATTTTATCAAGAATCTCTAAATATATAGCAGGAGCATCGGACCATATGCGGCAGCATTTTTTCTCATTATTCCACATCTAATGTTTTGTTTCGATTACTGCAGCTATATCTTCATGGTTAGAGGAAAGGTTTCAGATTTTATTTACAGGCCGGGCCAGTGACATTCTTAAAATAAAATCACCACTAAAGAGATGCATTTTGAATTGATTTTTGTTTTATAAAATTCTTTCTTTGTATCTTTGTCTTGTTTTATTGTAAAATCTTGAAAACCCACGGGATATAAATATCTAATCTTTGCATTTCATAGTTTTATTCCTGCTCTATTAGATTTCATAGATGGAGTATTTTTAATTTTTTGCAATTTTTTAAAAATTTTATTTACATTTTATTTACTCATTTACTTATTTTGTTAGATATAAAATTCTGTGAATTCATGATATTTTTCAAGTCTTGAGGATATAAATAATCAAATTTCTAATTTGATCTAATGTTTAAAATATGCAAACAGATAAGGTTTTTTTTCTTTGAACAACTTAGATTTATTTACCTATTTTATTCTTATTATTCTTATTATTATTATTATTATTGGTGGTGGTGGTGGTGGTGGTGGTGGTGTAGGAGGCGACATTTGGGTATTGCTCGGTGAAATAAGTTCAAATAAATTGAGTCAAACAAGATTAAAAAGAAGAATGAGGAAAACGGAGAACAGTTGTGAATCAGCGAACATTGGAATCGAAATGAAACAAAAATGCATTTTTCTCTTTATTTCTTTCTTGTTATTTCAATCAAAGAAAAGGAAAATGAAACGAAATAAAGGAAATGATTGAAGAATGAAATGAATAAGTAAAAGAAAGAAAGAAAGAAAGAAGAAAAAAGGTAAGAGTAGAATTAAAAATGTGAGAAAAAGAAAGAAAGAAAAGATTAGAGAAGAATGAAAGAAAGACAAACACTATGATAAGAAAAAAAATATAAAAAGGCAAAGAAAGAAGACCCAAAGAAAGAAAAAAACAAGAAAATTCCGAAAAAATAATAGAAAAAAATAAATAAAATAAAATAATAATAATAATAATCCAACTATATATTAATTATCAATGTGCATTTATTTATATATTTCCTGTCCCATCTGTATGGGGAAGTGAGGTAAATCAACATTTTAGTAAATTTATGTGTGATTGATTACTTCCCTTAGTCGTTTTAATAATCTGTACAAATAAAATATTTATCTGAATTTGTGCAAAATTACTTCCCGGTGAAAATGAACCGTTTAATTAATCAGCTTTACTTTACACCTACGTTTCTTAGATTGCAGTCTTATTTGTTCACGCCTTTTATATGTGGCACGCAGATACCTTTGTCTACTATTTGATTGTCTTGCATCAACTTGGTCTTGTCGTCACTGTCTTTGTCGTTCTGTTGCTAATCTTTATTTCCATTTCACTGTAATATTAAACATAAAATTTTTAACATGAAAAGATATTAAGCTTAAGGCGATTTATATAATACTAGTAATCAATGAATCCTTGAACGCTTAGAAAATAGAAAAAGGGAACGGGTTAATTAAACGGCTGAATGACTTCTATTATAGTTGGGAATAATTTATCTGCTGTATTGAATCTTCGGATTCATTGCATCTCAGTATTAAAACTTCCTTACAATTTCGGTCATTTTTGACGTCACGGCTACACTAGTTATAATAACACCTGTACAGGCTGAATGTGCTGACGCCTTGACCAATGGAAGCAAACAAGTCCAGTTTTTCTCTTTTCCCAACATCAGGGCGAGTTTACATATAGAGGCAGCCCAAAGAAGCTAACAACTATGACTGCCTTCTTCCAACAGTGAAGCATGGAGGTGGATCAGTGATAGTTTGGGCCACCATATCATGGAAATGTCTCAGTCCAATAGTTGCGCTGCATGGTAGAATCAACAAAGATTAACTGAACATTTTGGGAGATCATGTTCATCCAATGGCCCAGACTTTATTCCCTGATGAGGACTGCATCTTCCAAGACGATAATGCTCCAATACATACCACTCGAGTGGTTAAGAGTTGGTATGAAGAGCATGAAAGTCAGCTAGAACACATGGTGTGGCCTCCCCAATCTCAAGATATCAATATTATTGAACATTTGTGGTACATTTTGGAGCAATAAGCTAGGAGCCGCTATCCTCCACCGTCGTGTCGTAAAGAGCTGGAGAAGGTTTTAATGGAAGAATGACTGAAAATTCCTTTGGATGAAGTCAGGAAGCTGTATGATTCCATTCCTAGACGTATTAAAGTTGTCTGTGAGGCTAAAGGAGGACCAACTCCATATTAAATAAATTTTCTTTGAATTTAACAAGTGTTTCAATTATTTTGTCCAACCCCTGTAGATGCCATACTTGGCGCCAAACCCTTTCAGAAGTATCCAGCTGTATACTATTTCTAAGATCAAAATTGGTTTAAGCTAGTGAAGCCTGTGGAAACTCCCGAATACCGTTTTTATTTGAATATTGTGGACTGGCGCTACTGGTGTACACGCTCGGGTTCCCCACGTTAAACCGACCTTGTGTCACAACCTGAGTCCGCGTGTGTGTTTGGGGAGGAGGGTGTCAAGTAAATCGCCTAACCTGGCAAATGACGGGGAAGTATCAAAAATATTAAGCCCACGCCCCAGAGGGCCTTACTCCCAGGAAGTACATGTCCTTCGGGAGGGGGCTGGATTTATTGCCCAGCGGGGAAGTGTCGAGTGGGTATGGGCAATTTTTCTACGGTATTGCCGTTAAACCCACTTTAAACCTTGACCTTTTGTCACATTCGGTAGCGACGTGATGGCGCTGAAAAATAAATACTTTAATTATATCGAGGTATTTTTTTAAAACGTTGGTTGTTATCTATGAAGATGTTATTATGGGCACAGTGTTTCCGCCAAGTACGCCCTGGCCATTAATTTTGAAATGTGGGTTATCTGTTCATTAGTGTTTTATTTTGTCTTTCCTTGCAATCTCAGTTATTGTGCGTTCGTTCCTTTCAAATAAGTCTTTCGCTACCTGATCCAAGGATTGAACACGCGATCACTAGATAACAGTTCAATCAGTGGATCAGTTAGTGAAGCACTGGTTCAGTAGGAACGGACAATAAGAAAATCTGGGAGATAAGAAAAAAAATCTCTTTCCAAGGGCATCTGTGCGAAGGTGAATGACGCTCAACTCCACGAGAGAACCTCTTTGCGACTGCTCGGTCTCGCATTGTCCGCTGAGCTGAGATGGAACAAATACATTGAATCAATAGCTTCGTCTACCGCAAGGAAAGTTGGCTCCCTGTGCCGCGCCAGGAAATTTTTCTCGCCGGAGTCGATCCTTCAAATCTACAAATCAACCATACGCCCTTGCATGGAGTATTGCTGCCATATATGGTCTGGCGCCCCTTCTAATTGTCTCAAGGTCCGTGATAAAATCCAAAGACGGATATGCAATGTAATTGGCCCTGATCTGGCATCTCGTCTACAGCCGCTCTCTCACAGACGTGCCGTTGCCTCCCTCTGTCTTTTTTAGAAATACGGATGTAGTTTATCGTCATACCCAGGAGGCGGATGTAGTTTATCGTCATACCCAGGACGCGGATGTAGTTTATCGTCATACCCAGGACGCTTTCTGGTTGATTGATTTGCTTTTTTTACGGATTATCAACCCTTTCTGGGTTTTAAATAATCCAAACAAAGCCTAAACATATTTTGTATTGTATGAAGAAACTCTCGTTTTTAGCGAATGAATACGGAATTAACAGTTATTTGAGAATACCAATAATCTTTCTAGAGACAAGCACTACTATCTAGCTGGTCGGTGGAGTAGGGAGATAGATTTGTGCATGAGTATTTACGCATAAGTGAATGTAACATTCCCGACTGGAATTCGAACTCTGCTCTCCGAGTTCTCATTTCGAACCGCTATCCATAACACGTTTACATAATAAAAAGTACCATAAGAAAAAATATTTCAGTAAATTCAAATAATTTTTCTTTTATTAATTTTGATTTTAGGGAGAGAAGATTCTTTTTTTTTTTTTACGAGTTATCAACATTTTGCAGGTCGTTTCAAACCAGAAAATATTTTTTTTAGATTATAAGGATTTGTTTTATATAATAGTTTAGTGATACAAGTCTTATTCATTAACCCGTACTTATACCAAAGGTATTTGCACGTAAGTGAATATAACGAACCCAGTGGGAATTGAACTCGGTTCACCGATTAAAAATTCTGTGCCATTAGTCATTACTCCCCACCACATATCCTAGTATACAGCACCTGATATTTCCAAATTGTCTCCCATATAAGTATTGATCATAATCGACGTTGCTTAACTTTGGTAACCGTATGAGAACCGGTGTTCCATAGTGATTTGGCCGTAAGTCCTCAAGGGAGAAGTGGTAACGTTTTAAAAAATATCTATCATTGAATACGTTTTTTTTTTAATATCTTTTGAAAGTAATTTCTTTATTTCAGTTAATCGATCATGATTAGTTAAATGTCGTCTTCATATGATTATTTATTATATTTCATTTTGGGAATGGAATATCGTTGTTTTGTTATTTTTTGAAAATAATTTGAATAGTCATTTTTTTGTTTGTTGGCCTTACCAATTGAAACGCTTTGAAATCTCCTCCTCCAAAAAAGCTAACATATCTCGATCTTTCATTTTTATTTTTAATCTTTTTGAGAGGAGGAGAAAAAAAAAGATGTATTAAAAAAAAAAAAAAACGCAAAAAAAAAATATCACTTCCATACTTACCACTTGGTGATGTTACATTTGCAGTAGGGAAAAGCCTTGAAGATCCAACCTTTGGATTCTTTTTTGCATAGAGCTTATGGTCTGTCACCCTTATACACACTTGTCTATTGGTTGTCAGGTTGAATGAAGTGAATGACTTCCCCAGCAGGAGTGTTTGCCCTCGAAACGCAGAATAAAAGAAACAAAAACAAGTAGCGCCCCCCCAAAAAAAACAAAAAACACCAACATAAGCAATATGATAGAATGACAAATATTTCAACTATGTTTGTCACAAAGAAGTTGACTTTTTGTGTTAATGTGAAAGAGAAAGCTATAGAAAGAAAAACAAAAAGAAAAAAAAGAAAGAACAAAAAAGAAAGAACAAAAAAGAAAGAAAAAAAGAAAGAACAAAAGAAAGAAAAAAGAAAGAAAAAAGAAAGAAAAAAGGAAATTTCGGAAACATTTGATTCTTAAGAAAATAACTTCGTCTTCGAAATCAAGGTTATTTTTTTCTATCTTTACTTTTATTCTTTCTTTAACACCCATTTTCCTAGTTGGATTTCTTAGCATTTCTTTCCTCGATTCTTACACTGTTTGTTTTCTCTGAGGTTATAATGCCGACTCTAGATTTTTAACTTGTTTTGTTTTTTATCACTGAGAAATACGCAAAAATATCTTGAAATACTAAAGAGTAAATTTATTCAATAAAATCGCCCTTGGTTTCAACCACGGCCTCCAGACGACTTC
>OZ038487.1:27815411-27822911 GCA_964036315.1 Acanthosepion esculentum
GGGAAAAATTTAAATCTGCATGGCACTTTACTCCAATTGGCTTATTCGCTTGCTTAAACTCAACGTTGATTCTGATTCCGCCGAACTGGGCTGGGTGTGAAAAAGTATTTGTTGTTAACATTCTTTTTTCATTCGGTTTTTCCAGTTACGAGTTCTTTTTTAAAGCTGATCGTTTTGTGTTCCTTTTGTTTAGTTCTTTTTTCGTAACAGATTTCATGTTTAGTATAGAGCTTATAAAAAATTCGCAGTGTGAGATAGGCAAGAAGTAAGGCATGTAGCAACATCAGCACGGCAAAGGGCACTTCTTTAAAGGCAAGGAAGGGCAAAAATATTTTAAGTCAAGTGATAGCTATTGCTGTATGAGTCGTACGATTTTTGAATCAAGCACGGGCAACGCCGGGCCATGCTGCTAGTGTGTATATATGTATGTACGTATGTTTGTATGTATGTATATTTTATGAACAGTGTAGATGCAGGAATCATACATATATATATATATATATATATATATATATATATATATATATATATATATATATATGTATATATATATATATATATATACATTTATGTGAAACCTAGGTAGGGAGTTACTAGCTCCTTAGGAATTATATATATATATTTATGTATAGATAGTTCTGCTATACCTCTCTCTCTCTTTCTCTCTCTCTCTCTCTTTCTCTCTCCCTCTCTTCTTTTGCATCCTCTTAATTTTTTTCCTTGGCAGCCATTCTTTCTCTTTCCTTCTCTCCTTAGTACACATTCACATAATTACTTTCACGCACGCATGCGCTCATACACATAATACAGCCCTCTGTCAATCATTCCGTAATTTTTCCCTCCCTTCTTTATCGATTTTCCAGCGCCTATTTCCTTCGATCTATCGATCCGCCCGAATCCCACCGAGATCTATTTCTTTGCCGCTCCAACACCCGTCCTGTCGCCCATACTCTTTATCAAACCAAGACCTAGCTGCATTACATGTTTACAACGATGACGTAACTGATACTGATCCAATCAGTTCTCGCATCCTCCGTCCGAAGGAGGCTCACAAGCTACCACCACCTCGCCCGCATACGAGCATGCGCATCCATGCACATGCATTCCTAGAGTTCGTTACATAACGAATCTTATAAAGAATCATGTGCAACAAAGTAACCATCGCCAGTCAGACAGTTGTTAAATCCGCAAATCGGCCACGTTCCATCCCCACGATTGATCAGTCATTTACGTCAGTTAAGTGGAAGATGACACAGTTGTTTGCAATGCTACACCTTACGCTTTCTATAATCTGCAACGGTTAATGCTTGCTGTGTTCGAATAAAGAGATTGCAACTTAGCCCTGTCCACTGGACGACAAAGTGGTCTTCGTTCTGATGGCATTTCTTAAGAAGGTGAGGACGTGAGAAGTTGCCTCTTTGTTTAAGTATATCGGTGCCCGGCATCATGTAAGCGAGTGGGGCCTGTATATATTTTGCCAAGAATAATCTTGCCTTTCCCAAAATCGTTTGGGAGATAGAAAAAGAAAATGCGGAGAATCTCCGAGAAGCTACTAAAACAAAAGATATTAAAGAAAGCAAGCAAATAATAATTAATGCCTAAGACAAACATCTCGGCCCACACATACATACCTTTGCATATAATAGGATTTTGAAAAAAAAAATCTCTGCTCGGCTCAAGTCCAAACCTCTTACCAAATGACCATCGTCAAAATGTTAAATCATTTCTTAATGCAGCCTAGTCTTTTTGCACAAAAACAATCTTTGTTAGCTGGGAGAAATGATGACTTGTTAATTTTAACTCCTCCATAACTAACCTACTCCCCTTTAACCAGCCTTCTATCCGTATGGCTGATGCTAACCTTTAGGAAAGTGACTCGCTGCGCCTTCCCAGACTAACGTTCTCGGCTGACATGAAGTGGAAAGACTACACTGAAGCCATTACTAGGTCAGCTCCTAAGAAATTTGGTTCTCTGTGTCGTACGGAACAATTTTTTTCTCCATAATCTATCCTACATACCGACGTCTACCATTCGTCCATGCTTAAAATATTACTGTCACATATGGCTTAGTTCTCCTGCTATTTACCTAGAGCCTCTTGATAAAATCTAATGGAAAATCAGCAATATTATTGTACCTGATCTGGCGCTACGGCCTCAGTCACTTTCCCACCGCGGCAAGGTTGCCTTCCTGTGCCTTTTCAATAAATACTTTCACATTTATTGTTCGAATGAACTCTTCTCTATGGTACCGAGACATTTTTCAATTTAAGCACAGTACTAGACTGACGTCTAGATCTCAGCAATTTACAGTTGAGCTGGCTATTTGTAGCTGTAAGTTCTATGCTAACAGTTTCTTTTCTCGCACCCCTCGCTTGGGGAACTCCCTTCCGGCTCCATACTTCCCAGCCAAATTTAATCTTCAACTGCAGATAAAACATATTGTTGGTTCTTTTGCTATAAAATGTAATGTTAGTAATTCTACTATGAAATGTGTTGCTGGTGATTTTGCTTAAAAAATATTGTTGGTTATTTTACTATAAATATGTATTTTTGGTCATTGTTATATATATAAATGGATTGTTGTATTACAAACACGAAACATATTTTTATATTTTAATAGTGTTTGTTTTTTTGGGGAGGTTCACTATTTGCCCATAACTGGGACCCTAACAAATGCTACCACTCCGTGTCACAATGGTTGGGCATCCGGATTAGATTAAGCGTGATTGAAAATGATCTGAAAGGGCCAGTGGTTATTACTCTCATGTTAGGTGTCTTTCTCATATAGGAATTTACAGTCACAAGGAACTTTGTGTATTCAGTGACAATCGAACTAGTTATACAAAAACAAAGCAGTGTGAGACTGAAATACTAGCAGACAATCATAAGGGATCTATGAAGACACCGCCATTTAAATCGTTCGGTTATACCTTATACAAAGTGAGGACCGAACTCACTGCACTATTTTTTCCTAGGAAATTAACTCACCATTCATTGCTCCTTAGTAATGTCACAACAAGCTCTTGGTAATATATTTCAATTGAGCACTCTTGAAAGCTCTTGGGTAAAATGAATACGAGCACTCTGACTGACTGGCATTTGTTTACATTCGTCGAAAACAATACGCTAGAAGTAGCAGTTTTCTCTCTGCTGACTTAGGGGTACTAACTCCGAGTGACACCAAATCGATTGGGTTTTGATCCTGGCTTGAGGCTTTCGGACGTGATACAGCGAAACAGTACTGTTTGCGAATGAGACACACACACACATACACACACACACACACACACACGCACATATATATATATATATATATATATATATATATATATATATATATATATATATATATATATATATAATCGACTCTCCCGTCGAATTCGACGTATGAGTGTCAAGCAGATCAGTTTCTAGGAAACCGACATCAGCACATTATAGTGGTGAAGGTTTCGTGCAGAACCATCCACACTTTTTGAAGGGTGCCCATCCGCAGGTTTGAATTCAGAGTTGTCCTTCTCCTAGACTAGTTTCCATTCAAGGCTATAGAACCCAGTCTGTTCTGCTATTTACCCATAGCTGGAGGGAGAAGAAGAAGATTCACACCTTTCCCAAGGTTATTAGCACGTTAGTGACTGTAAAGGATTCGAGTAGAATTCGAACTCGGCTCTCCGATTCCTCAATCCAATGCATCCTATATATATATATATATATATATATATATATATATATATATATATATATATATATATATATATATATATATATATAATGTGAAGAGGTTATAATGGTTCCAACGAGAGAAAAGTGTGTATATTAAAAAGAAGAGAGGTACCGCAAACTTTTTTGGTTGTAATGTGGGTTTTTAAAAAAATATGAAAAATAAAGAATAATATTTTTTTAAAAACCCACATTACAACCCAAAAAGTTTGCGGTACCTCTCTTCTTTTTAATATATATATATATATATATATATATATATATGTGTGTGTGTGTGTGTGTGTGTGTGTGTGTGTGTGTGTGTGTGTGTGAAAGTGGACTTTGAGGTCAGCATCCAATTGCGACTGTTTGTTTCATGCTTAAACGCAATCTTCTGTCCATGTGCGTTGTGTTTTGACTCGACTATTTATATATGCTGGTCAGTGGTGCATTATGGGTAGAAGGTCTATTGTATTATCCTTACAGTTATTGAGTAGGCGGTACAGGCTATTTTATTATTCTAGCGCCTGTTCAGTAGAGCTAGCTGTGGATCCGAATGCAGTTATTTGTAGATATTTTATAATGTCGTTTGTTAACTGTCTTAACTCATTCTTCATTATTGATTATTTATTATTTCTCTTGATTATTATTATTATTATATTTATTTGGGTTTATGTGCGAGTTCGAAATCTATTAGTTTCTTAATTTCATACTCATTCAGAACCTATTTACCCCGATTCGTTTGTTTTTAGTAATAAATTTATTTTAGACGTGTCTTCTTATTTATCTCCATGTCGACCATTTGACTATTCTGATTATTGTCGTTCCAACGAATCTTTCTGAAGAAGATTCCTTTAAAAAAATGCCGTCATTTTCAAGGCCATATATATATATATATATATATATATATATATATATATATATATATATATATATATATATATATATATATATATATGCGTGTGTGTGTGTATGTGATAAAAGTATAGGTTTATGGTATGCTATATTTATGAGTCCATGTGTTCAATGTCAGTGATAGTGGTAATGTAAATATAAAAGTGGACATTGTGGTCAACATCAAGCGGAGATGTCGCAATCTTCAGGCCATATGTGTTGTATTTTGGTTCGACTATTTATATATGCTAGTCAATGATGCATTGTGGGTAGCAAGGTCTAGTGCATTATCCTAACCTTTATTGGCTGAGCGTTAAAGGTTATGTTTCAAATTATTCTACAGGCGATTGATAAGCAATAATTGTGGACGTGAATGCATTTATTTGTAGATATTTTATAGTAACGATTCTTCATATTTTGCCTCATTAATTATTATCGATTACTTAATTATTTAGTGTTGATTATTATTATTATTATTATTATTATTATTATTATTAACATTATCATTATTATTATCATTATTACCATTATCATTATTATTATTATTGTTATCAATATTATCGTTATTATTATTATTATTATTATTATTATTATTATTATTATAAATTATTAACATTATCATTATTATTTTCATTATTAACATTATCATTATTATTATTATCATTATTATCATTATTATTAGTATTATTATCATCATCATTAACATTATTATAATTATTATTATTATCATTATTAACATTATCATTATTATCATTATTATTATTATTATTATAATTATTATTATTTTCATTATTAACATTATTATTATTATAATTATTATTATTATCATTATTATTATTATTATATTGTGTTTATTTGTGCATTCGACGTTTCGTGATTTGATTATTATTTACTTAATTGTTTACTTATTGGTTTTGATTTTTTTATTTCATTATTTTATTTTGCCTATATTTTTTCATTTTTTTTTTTAGCTTTCGATTTTAAAGTAACGTAGTATATATACAGGTTGCGATAGATACCTAACCCATAGACTATCGGCACACGGCAGAGAAAAAAGCGAATTTTTAAGTATTTCTTTTTTCATAAACACGCCAATGACCGAGAGAACTCAATCGAATTTGGAGAGGCTTGCATTATCATCAGTAGTAGTGACTGTTTCCAAATTCGTGCTCTTTTCCCCACAGTGCTCGGCCGATTGGATTTTTTTTTTCGGGAGCTAATATGTAGATCTTTCTTTTGGGTCTTGTTTTTGGGTTTTATTTTACTTCTAACCAAGGTTTCACACAAACTGGATTTACGTAGAAATTGTGGCAGAGCTAAAGTGCGACGTGATGGAATAAGATATAACGGCTCGAAAACAGAATTCGGTAAGCGAAGTTCGAATCACAGCCGATTTCATAAGATTCTCTTACGAGAAAATAACATTGGACAATATATAAAGCGATCACTTTTCCCTCTCCACCAGCTATGGGTTAAATAGCAGGACAGTCTGGATCGTCTAGCCTTGGTTGGCAACAAGTTTACCGCAGAATGAAACGGCAGCCTTATTCGGGAAATCTTCTGCCTAGTCATTCATGGATTGAAAATATATGATCCCCCAAGTGTGTATCGCATATGGTAATTAACTGTGGGATAGCTTTCATACTGTCTGGCAAAAGTCTCTTGGATTTCATCAGCTATTTACCTTCAATGGGTAAGACTCTTAAGGCATCGACGACTCGATAATTTTCATAGGCGCCTGCGCCTAACTCTTCAACAAATTCTTATTAATTCTTTGCATATGCCTCCCATCATGTTCTCCATATTGTCCTGACGTTCTCGAATCCGTCCACGCCTATATATATATATATATATATATATATATATATATATAAGAAGAGGTTATAGTAGTTCCAACGAGAGAAAAGTGTGTAAATTAAGAAGAAGAGAGAAGCCGCAAACATTTTTGGTTGTCATGTGGATTTATTTTTTTTAAATATTATGCATTATATTCCATAATGTTGCTACACGGGTTTCCGGTCTCGCGACCGTCATCAGGCAAAGCGTGAAGATAAAAAAAATATTATTATTAAAAATAATAATTTGTTTCCTTATGTTTTTCGACGTTAAATATTCTCGATATGAGACATTCTTTTTTGTGTTAGTGACCCAAATGTCCTTCTTTAACTGGCAGTGAAAAGTTCTGCGTGAAGACTTATGAAACAATTGAGACTGGCCCGAGAAATGGTGAAGAAGTTATCGGCATACTTATATATATATATAATATACATACACATATATATATATATATATATATATATATATATATATATATATATATATATATATATGTATACGGTTGATGGGAATGTGTTTTCACGCTTGTAATCTTTTTTACCATTACCAGTATTTCTTTTCCGATTCTTACCTTTCTTTATCGTTTCATGCTGGTTAATTTCGGGGCTGTGTTGTGCCATATTTGGATATTAAGTATCCGTCCCTACCCACGAATGTCGGCGGTACTTTGTTTTATGAATTGCTTTTAGAGGAGCAACAACAAGATCAATAATAATAATAATAATAATAATAATTCACTCAAAGCACTCTATTAGTGTTTTGAGTGAATGATTTTATGAAGTCTGTCTCGGAACAAAAATCAACCATCTATACCCCTCAATCTTTTTGTCTCCAATATTCCTGCTATCCGTTCCAAGTTCTGCAGCTTAGAATTTTTTCTCCAGATATATTTATCCTCTGTGACACCTGTTGTTCATGATGACGGTAGCCTTTGAGTATAGAATCCAGAGGTTGGCAGTGAATATTTCGAAGACAGTAGGGAAGCGTAGTTCAGATTAGCAGTGAATATCCCGATAAAGTAGCAGAGCGTAGTTCTTCCTTCTGTTCTTTCGCCTGACAGGTTGGCACTGGAT
>OZ038487.1:27832911-27860411 GCA_964036315.1 Acanthosepion esculentum
ATATAGCGCCGCTCGATCACATATTCCGTGGTGGAACTCATCCGAGTTTCTCTTTTACACACTGGACTGTGCCCCACGAGCAACGACTACTATCCCCAAGTCGATCCATCCAGAGCATTAGAAGCCGGTTCAAGCAAGGATATACAAGTGATAGAAATTAGGAGGATTGGAGATAATTATAATTAAGTAATTCATCGAGTCTAGAAGAAACCTCAACAGAATGCAGAAAGCACCGGCCTATATTTGGGACTCATCATTAGAGAGCATCCACTACCGAGAATTCGCCAATATGCATTACTTAATTATAATTATATATAATAATATATATAATTTAATTCCTCTGTCACGCATTTGATTGGAAGTTGACCAATAGCCAATCGCAATGGCGTGAGCTCCATTTAAGTTGTTTACGGGAGATTTTTTACTTTTTCTTTTTTTTATGTGCATAGTCATCGTATACTCGAAAGGTAATTATGTTTTTCGGGTTTTTTTACTTTTTTACTTTTTATTTTTTCAGTTTTATCTCCCCAGCTGATAATTACTGTTGTTAGTAAAGAAAACAAAAATAAAAATAAAACAATAAAATAAGAAATAAAAAAGAAGCAACCTTAAAATAATTAGAAATTTACATTGTTTTTTACGATTAAAATAAATAAATTACGACTTATACAGCGTGTTAAAACGAAAATAAATATATAAATAAATGTCGCTTAAAACAAACTGAACGAGTAAACTTAGAAAATTCCATTAAATCTGTCGATTAATGTGGTAAAATTAACGTGTGAGATTAACAAATAAATTTACGATTTTGATCGTTACGCGAAAAAAAAGAGAAAAAAAAGGGGTGAACAATATTGCCAAGTAGGTCGTTTAATTATTAATTATAATTAATTGTAGAACATAGACCCGTCCATTGAGGATGAGTGGAAAGTCTGCTCATAGGAAAAAGAGTCGTAAAGTCGTCACAAAGTGTGTCGTATACATTGCCACACTAACTATGGTAGTCGCTATTATCGTATTATTACTCTGAATGATTAAACAGTTTCTTCACTAATCTTTTGTTACAGTATTTTTTCTTGGAATATTATTAACCAGTACTAAGACCTTGTCCGAATATCAGAATGACGGTGTTCTCTCTTATTGGAAATTTTAAGAAAACTTCCTATATGTATGTCAGGCTCTAAGAAGATTTTTAACATTTAATTAGAACCTGTGATAGGAATTAGTGGGATAGATATTTTCAGTTTTCATTGTAAAAATTTGACACTTGAGTAATTTTTGTTTTCAAAATCAGATAAAGTATACATTGTTAATTATTCCACATAAACGCACTGTAGTGTAATTAGAAGTAAATGTTTTTAAATATTGTAGACTTTCTTAATGTTTGCATAAGTGACTATGCGATAGTACCTGAATCTCTCTCTCTCTCTCTCTCTCTCTCTCTCTCTCTCTCTCTCTCTCTCTGTATGTATGTCTGTGTGTGGGGTGACTTTCCCTGTTTATCGTTTTGTATAAGCGGCGTCGAGCGGTGACATCAAACATTTTGTCGCATTCATTCATCTCTTATTTATTGTCTGGTCAAATCACAACAACTCACACCAAACATGGACACACGCACACGAACACACACACACACACACACACACACACACATACACACACACTAGACATGGACACACGCACGCGCGTGCGCGCGCACACACACACGCACACACGCGAATACACACACACCAAACATCGACACGCGCGCACACACACACACACACATACACACGAACACACACACACATACACACACACCAAACATGGACACGCGCGCACGCACACGCACACACACACACACACACACACACGAACACACACACACACACCAAGCACAGTCAAACGCACAAATGACATTCATTTTTTTTCAGTTCGGGCAGATTTTTCAGCTTGACTGTATTTTTTTTGCCTCATTTAACATGACAAAGAACAGGAAAAAGAATTCAACGTGAAGATTTAAAGCTATGAAGTTGAAACAAAAGTTATTCTTTGAATTACTGATATATTTCTGGTATATTTCGCTTTTGCTTGTCTGACGGAATCACGATAACACACATACACACTCAGCACACGCACATACACGCCATTAGAACTTTTCTTTCACTCGTGTAGTCTTTTTCTTCAGACCGAAATTTTCTTGTTTTTTTTTTTTTAAATTAACTAATTTAACAGCATAATGAACAGGAAAAATTACTGCTATATATCTCGAGATTCTTGCGAAAATTCAAAGAATGGTCTGTTATATGATCAATCATGATCTGGCATCTCGGCTTCAGTCACTTACTCACCGACGTGACGCGGCTTCCTTCTGTCTTTTCTATAAATAGTTTCATGCCGACTGTTCTGATTATCTCCCCCGACCCCCAGTGCTTAGATTTCATGAATTTAAACGTGCAGCTAGATCTCACCGTTTTCCGTTTGATCTCGCGAGATGCAACCGTCTATTCAAAGAGTTTATTTTCTCGTACTTCTCGCCTGTGGAACTCACTTCCGATTTCTTGATTCCCTGGCAAAAATCTATCAGATATTTAAATACAACGTCAATCGCTATTTTCTGTCTTCCTGAACCTTGTCCCTTCATTGTCTTTTCCTCACTTCTCCTCAGTTAATGTCTTTTCATTCTGTTTCGCCCCCCGCCCGTAACCGCATGCCTATTTGTAGCATTATTAACTTGGAGTGAAATTATTAAAAAAAAAAAAAACTGAATTCAAATTCAAGAATTAAAACAATGAAATTCAACCAAAAATTAGTCTTTGAAAAACACAATTAAAATCGTTTGAAATTTTTTAGAATTATTTTTGATGTTTCGTTTCGAATCTTTTCGCCTGAGTTCTGCTATTATAAGTTTTTAATTTTTGTTTTTAAATTATTTAAAAAAAACTTTTCGCAAAAATTAAGTGTCTTTTTTTTTAATTAGAAAATACTATTTGCTGAATTGTATATAATAATAATAAAAATATAAGTGAATCAATATTTCAACTACCAAGTTCATCTATTTTGAAAGGAACAAAAATGTCATTCGTTCTTGAATTTGGTTGGGTCCAAAGTGGTAAAACCAACCATCAAGAATAAAATAATTTCGAATTGTTTTAATTTACTACTTTTAATAATTTTCTTTTAATTTCATACTTTAAAAAGGTAACAAATCCATTTTGATGAAAGTATTCATAAAAATATTATACGAAGAAAAATGTAAAGTGGCTAACAATTCATTACGGTGACTCCTAAATTCTAGCCTGAGATGCAACCGTCTATTCTAATCATTTATTTTGTCGTACTTTCTCAAACGATTTTAATTCTGTTTTTCAAAGACTAATTTTTGGTTTGTTATGGTCCAGGTTCCTTGTACCACGGTGATGGTCCAAGGTAGAACCAATGAAGAATAACTCGAACACAGGTATGGAATAACACAGATATATTACAAACAGAATATGTACAAAAGAAGGAGAAGTGTTAGTAATAACAATCAGGTTAGGTTAGAGAGAACTATGTTGTCTCGACCAGTATCACTATTCCAATGTCTTACAGTAATCGTCTGACGCGACTCTGTCTCTGATTGACTCGCTGACTCACACGATGTTCAGCAACACGCCCACGTGTGTCAAGTGTGGCACAAGGCCGGTTTAATGTGGGCTCACCGAGCCCGTAGGCTCGGCCAAAAAATGCCCGTAGAACCCTTATAAACGGGATCGGGTTGGTCAACCTCCACGAACGAGGCTCTGCTCTTCGGCGGAGCCTCGTCCGGGTTCCTCTCCGTCCTGAGGCAGGGAGTTCGACCGTCTAGCTCAGTTGTCCAAAAAGGACTGACTCACACGATGCTCAGCCACACGCCCACGTGTGTCGAATGTGGCACAAGGCCCGTTTAATGTGGGCTCACCGAGCACGTAGGCTCGGCCAAAAAATGCCCGTAGAACCCGTATAAACGGGATCGGGTTGGTCAACCTCCCCGAACGAGGCTCTGCCCTTCGGCGGGGCCTGGTCCGGGTTCCTCTCTGCCCAGAGGCAGAGAGTTCGACCGTCTAGCCGAGTCGTCCAAAAAGGACTGACTCATACGATGTTCAGCAACACGCCCACGTGTGTCGAATGTGGCACAAGGCCGGTTTAATGTGGGCTCACCGAGCCCGTAGGCTTGGCCAAAAAATGCCCGCAGAACACGTATAAACGGGATCGGGTTGATCAACCTCCACGAACGAGGCTCTGCCCTTCGGCGGAACCTCGACCGGGTTCCTCTCTGCCCAGAGGCAGAGAGTTCGACCGTCTCGCCGAGTGGTCCAAAAAGGACTGACTCACACGATGTTCAGCAACACGCCCACGTGTGTCGAATGTGGCACAAGACCGGTTTACTGCAAAAAATGCCCGTAGAACCCGTATAAAAGGGATCGGTTTGGTCAACCTCCCTGAACGAGGCTCTCTGTCCAGAGGCAGGGAGTTCCCCTCTGCCTCAGAGGCAGAGAGTTCGACCGACTAGGTGAGTCGTCCGAAAAAGACTGAATCGCACACTACTGTTTCCTCTGGAGGCGCAGTGTTTACGGTGTACGGGATAGTCCATTACTATTATGGGTAAGTTCCCTTAACATGGTTGAAATTCATTGTTTTAATTCTTGAATTTGAATTTTGTTTTTTTTTTTGTTTTTTTTTTTAATAATTTCACTCCAAGTTGATAATGCTATAAACAGGCATGGGGTTACCGGGGGGGGGCGAAACAGAATGAAAAATCATTAACTGAGTATAAGTGATGAAAAGACAATGAAGGGACAGGGTTCAGGACACAGAAAATGGCGATTGACGTTGTATTTAAATATTTGATAGATTTTTGGCAGGGAAGCAAGACATCGGAAGTGAGTTCCACAGGCGAATTATTATGTGTGAGCCGCTGTTGAACTATATATTCCAACAAAACGTCGTGTAACACCAAAATTGAACTGAAGGCAACGATTATGGCAGCATCCACCAATTTAAACAAGGAGACCGCTCAGAGTTGCAGGGGATTCTGAAGTCGTCTGGAGGCCGTGGTTGAAACCAATGGCGATTTTATTGAATAAATTTACTCTTTAGTATTTCAAGATATTTTTGCGTATTTCTCAGTGATAAAAAACAAAACAAGGTAAAAGATCTGGAGAACCAGTCATGGCTATCAGAAAATTTCTGCAACCACATCACCCCTTACATTTGGCCACCTAATTCCCCAGACGGCCACACCCTTGATTATTATGTGCGGGACGCAGTTTAGCGAGAGACCACCAAAACTCCTTGTAACACTAAAAATGAATTGAAAACAAGGATTAGGGCAGCATTCATCGACTTAAACAAGGAAACCGTAGTTGCAGGAGATTCCGAAGTCGTCGGGAGACCGTGGTTGAAACCAATGGCGATTTTATTGAATAAATTTACTCTTTAGTATTTCAAGATAATTTTGTATATTTTTTGTAAATATATTTTTAAAAATAAGATGCCAGTGTTATTTTCATTTTAACGTAATTTAGACTACAATTTATCTATCGCTATGTGTGTGTGTGTGTGTGTGTGTGTGTGTGTGTGTGTGTGTGTGTGTGTGTGTGTGTGTGTGTGTGCGCGTAAAATAGCCCTTTAACTTTACCATCTTTAGGGCTGATTACATGCCATCTTCGACTAAATATAAAAGTCATTTTCCTTCCCCCCCCACAGTCTTTTCACAACTTTCAACCACGTTCATAATTTCATCTTTCCATATTTTTTATCCTTTCAGTGCCAAAGTTTTCTTACCTTCCATATTGTTCTAGAAATATCTTATCATTGAGAGATTTCTGTAAAAGCTGAAAAAAAAAATGCTGTATTCAAGTTACAATATCTTACGAATGTTATTGATCAGAAAAAAACAAAACTGCCAGACAAAAAAAAAAACATTTATACGCTGGCAAAAACGTTTGCTAGTGTTATCCTGACGAATAATTAGGCCATCCTTTAAATTTTGTCGATTGCCGCCATTAATATGTCGAATTGAGCGTATATTTGGAACCAACTATTTTATTCCCGAAAGGGTCGTTTCGGAGAGGATAGAGAAGGAAGGGGATCAAGATCAAGGCATCAGAAGATGTCGATTGACATTACATTTGAATATTCGAGAATTATAGCTATCAGTAAAACAAATAGGAGGGAGTTCCACAGTCGGGAAGTGCGAGAGAAGCCGTAGGAGTAGAAGAGGTGGTTACATTTAACCGTTTCGACAATGAAAGGGTGGGACCGAGATGCCAACCTAGTAGCACGCTTAAATTCATGCAGATGGCACATTATTGAAAGTATCTCGTCAGGGCAGTTGCCATGGGAATATTTGTAGAAAAGACAGAGGGAAGCCACGTCAGGTCTGTGAGAAAGTGACTGTAGACGAAATGCCAGATCAGGACCTAACACATTGCATATCCGTGTTTGGATTTTTTCTAGGACCTCGAGATGCACAGCGAGGGCACCAGGCCATATATGGCAACAGTATTCCATTCAAGGACGAATGGTATATTTGGAGATTTGAAGGATGGCCTCAGGCGAGAAAAACCTTCTGGCACGACAGAGAGAACCAACTGTTCTTGCGGTAGAAAAAGCTATTGATTCAATGTAGTTGTTCCACCTCAGGTCAATGGAAAACGTGAGACCAAGAATCATTATATTATCTGGATCAAGATCAGTTCTTGGTACGATTGGTAGTAATTTATTCCATCGTTGAACTAGAATCACTTATATTCTAATGTTCATCATTATTCCTGGTTTGTTCTTGAAAAGGAACATATACTGTTCAGTAGATACTTTTTTTTTTTGCTTTTGCTTACCCTGTGTGGAAGTTGCACCTCAATTACCTAAAATAATCAAACTGGTGCAATTGATTTTCAGCGGCTGATTTGAATTTTTTCCACCGCCTTTAAGTTCCACCTTTAAAAAAATAAAATAAAATGTATAAAATATATTTTTGCTTGGGCTTGCTGTTCTGTGCCTCTGACATCTTTGTTGGTTTTACTTTTATTATATTTTCTTCCCTGCCCATTCATTCACGTCATTCAATATAGACTTTCTTTTTCTTCATAATGTCCTATTCCCCGTTAACAGCTCTGATGAGAGGAAACAAAACCGGTCGACTGGTGTTTTGTGTTTTTATTTTAAATCTATCATGGCCTATAATAAAAAAGTTCTTGTTTTTTATGCCTTAATACGTCTTTGCACTGTTTCAAACATATTTAAATATATGTCAATATATATATATATATATATATATATATATATATATATATATATATATATATATGGCCTGACGATTGCGTCTAGCATGAAAGATCCTGTCGCCTCTAAGTGTTGAGATCAATGGTTCACTTTTATATTTATACGCGCTCTATCTCCGATATTGAGCACTTTATCCCATAAATATAGTACACCTTAAGAGTATATTTCTTCCTTTATATATATCAGGTCATCCCATAAGTTCTGTCCGAATTTTGAATAAAGAAAACAAGTGACCAAATGTTACATTTAATTACAGATTCAATCAACAATGTATTTTCCCTGATTATCTATGATTCCTTCCATCAATTAACAAGCTTACTAATTCCATTACTGTAAAATTCTTTTGGCTTTGAATCGAAGAACTCACAAATGTCAGTTTTAACCTCTTCCTGTGTTACAAAAGCTGTTTCTTCCAAATGATTCTGTAAGCTACGAAATAAATGGTAGTCTGAAGGAGCAAAGTTGGGAGAATAAGGTGGATGAGGAATTTTCTCCAAAACCAAGTTCTTCGATCTTTTGTGACGTGATTCTTGCTGTGTGTGATCGGGCATTGTCCTGTTGAAACATCACCCGTTTTCGATTCACTAGAGCAGGTCTTTTTTTCCTCAAAGCTTGGTTCAAACGCTCTAATTGCTGACAGTATATTTGAGCATTAATTGTTGCATTAGGCGGCAAGAATTCAAAGTGGATTATTCCTTGGCAATCCCACCAGATTGAAAGAAGAACCTTTTGCCCATGAAGTCCCCTTCTCAGCTGTGGCTGGGGTCCTTCCCCTTTACCAAGCCACTGTCTACGACGCTTAACATTTCGATAAAAGATCCACTTTTCGTCGCCAGTCACAAGTCTATCCCAAAAAGGGGAAACAAGTTGGCGAGAATGGAGAGAAGAGCAGATGTCAACTCGGGATTTGAGATTGTTTTCAGACAATTCATGAGGCACCCATTTTCCAAGTTTAGGAACTTTTCCAAGTTGTTGAAGATGACGATAAACAGTTGTATGGTTTGAACTGAGAACCATTTCCAATTCCTCAACTGATAAAGCAGGATTTTCTTCAAGGGCTGCTTCAAGAAGCTTTTCATCAAACTCAACTGGACGTCCGGTTCGATCTTCATCTTCAAGGGTAAAATCTCCACCTCTGAATTTTGCAAACCATCTTCTGCAAGTTCTTTCATTCACACATTCCTCTCCATAATCTGAGTGAATGTTTCTAGCCGCTTCGGCTACTGAGTTTCCTTTCTTGAACTCATAAAGCATTATGTGCCTCAAATGATTCTTGGGTACTTCCATGTTAGCAGGGTTTTAATCAAAGAAAATTTAATTTTATTATTCTCTGAAATAAAATTTGATCAGTTTAAATGCATCTAAATATAAAAAAATGTTCAGCTCCATTAGACATTATAAAATACTCTTTCGTTCATTTTAACAAAAAGTTAAAATTCGGACAGAACTTATGGGATGACCTACTAGTTTATTATCATTAAATTTTTATGGCATGGGGCATTTCGTAGGTTCCCCTTGAGAGGGTGTGGTATTATGGTGTATGGAGGATAGAGTGGTGACGGACGAGTTTTTATGGTGAATGGGCAAATTGTAATGAGTGAATGGGTCGTGAATCGGATTAGCTAGGTATAAGATAGTTAGTGAAGACTAGCCTCAACACCTCCCCTTTTTTCTGCATTGTGCCATAAGTGTATTTTTATGCAATAAATATCCATAATAATAAATGCTTTGCAGGTAAAAAGCAGTGTGTGAATGACGGGGGTTAACAGTCTGAACATTTGAGAGATTGATATGTTGAGTATTTATAGGTTTATTATTGATATGTTGTTATTTGTATGTTTGCAGAATCAGTACAATGGGTTTTGTGTACACGTTTTGTTTATCATTAGTGTATACGTACATTTGCATCTACACCTGCATAGAGAATACATGTGTTATTTAAAGTGTTTAAGGGTTAAAATTAGGGATTTTAAATCGAGATGGCATCTAGAAATCAAACACCGATTAAAGGTACCTGAGTGATTAACTAATTTATCCTAAAGTAGAGATAGATAGATAGATAGATAGATAGATAGATAGATAGATAGATAGATAGATAGATATGAATATACTGAGATAGATATGAAGAGAGATAGATAAATATGAATATACTGAGATAGATATGAATATAGATAGATAGATATGAATATAGATAGATATGAATAGACTGAAATAGATATGAACAAACTGAGATAGATAGATAGATAGATAGATAGATAGATAGATAGATAGATAGATAGATAGATAGATATGAATATACTGAGATAGATATGAACAAACTTAGATGATAGATAGATAGATAGATAGATAGATATGACTATACTGAGATCGATATGAACAAACTGAGATAGATAGATAGATAGATAGATATGAATATACTGCGATAGATATGAACAAACTTAGATGATAGATAGATAGATAGATAGATAGATAGATAGATAGATAGATAGATAGATAGATAGATATGACTATACTGAGATCGATATGAAAAAACTGAGATAGATAGATAGATAGATAGATAGATATGAATATACTGAGATCGATATGAACAAACTGAGATAGATAGATAGATAGATAGATAGATAGATAGATATGAATATACTGAGATCGATATGAACAAACTGAGATAGATAGATAGATAGATAGATAGATAGATAGATAGATAGATAGATAGATAGATAGATAACAAGCTTTTCTAACCCATTTTCACCGGAGCAAGACCAAAATCCATAAAAAAGAGATTTACTGTGTGTGAAAGGAGATTAGAAAACGAAACATATTATTAAGGAATAGGTACAAGAAAAGAACAAACATTAAGAAGATAAATTTAAATTTTTTGAAGATCTGTACGGCAAGATACCTGAAAAAAGTTTCTCAAGCAAGAATTGCAAGAAAAAAAAACTGTTAGCATAGCACTTAAAGTTGCATCTAGCAATGTCAATTATAAAATGATGAGACCTATCTGCCAATCTAGAACCGGGCTTAAATTCGGAAATTCGACGGACCTAAGAGGAAAGATGATAGAAATATTCAGTTCATGAAAGAATGGCAGACATAGAAGTGTAAGCCTGTTTATGGGAAGAAAGCTTGTGTAATATTTCTCAGAAAATATTACATAGATAGGTAGATAACTACAATATAGTTAATGAAGTTCTCAAAATCATTAACAATATATTGATATTCTTTTGGCTGACACAAGAGTTAATGCGATACCTTGTCCATTTTAACTTCTTTCTCTCAACAAAAATATCTCCACCTGTAAGTCAGATGATGGATTTGTATTTCATTATTCAATATGTTTGGTTTTTCATTTATTTCGTTCTTTCTTTCTGTCCTTCTTTTCTTCTTCATTTCTTTTAATTTTAACTTTCTCTTTTCTTAGATTCTATCTTCCTCCTTTTATTTACACATCCCTTCTTTATTTTCTTCTTTTTGTTTCGTTGTTTTTATTTTCCTATATCCATCTTCTTTTTAATCTATTTATCTTATTTTTTCTTTCTTTTTTTTTCCACATTTTCTCATGCTTTTTTATTTCTCTTCTTTTTTCCCTCTTTTTTCCTTTATTATTTTTCACTTTCTCTTTAGCTTTTTTTCTTTTCTAGTTGGTGTTTGTTTTTCTGTCTTTCTGAATTTCTCTTTTTTTTCATTATTTTTTAATTATTTTATTTCCTTTCTTTTCTTTTTTTTCTTTCTTTCTTTCTTTCTTTCTTTCTTTCTTTCTTTCTTTATTTATTTATTTATTTATTTCTCCCTGTTACTTTATTTCTAATTTTCATTACTTTTATCTCTTTAGTTTCTTCTTTGTTAATCTCAATTTTAACAATTTTCTTTCTTTCTTTTTTTCTATTTTCGATTTTTCTATATCTATTTCATTCTGTCTGTTTTTCTCATTCTCCATTCTTTCTTCTTTCTTCATTCTTCATTGTAGCTTTCTTTCGTTTTCCTTTCTTTCATGGTATTTCCTTTTTCTTTCTTTTTCCATTCTACATTTATTGTTCTTTCTTTCTCATTCTTTCTTTCTTTCTTTCTTTCTTTCTTTCTCATTCTATCTTTTTTTTCTCTTTCTCTATTCTTTCTTCATTCTTCATTGCAGCTTTATTTAGTTTTCCTTTCATGGTATTTCCTCTTTTTTCTTTCCTTTTTCCCTTCTACATTTAGTTTTCTTTCTTTCTTTCTCATTCTATCTTTCATTCTTTCTTTCTTTCTCATTCTATCTTTCATTCTTTCTTTCTTTCTTTCTTTCTTTCACATGCTATCTTTTTTTACACTTTCTCTATTCTTTCTTCATTCTTTATTGTAGCTTAATTTCGTTTTCCTTTCATGGTATTTCCTTTTTTCTTTCTTTTTTCCTTCTACATTTAGTGTTCTTTCTTTCTTTCTTTCTTTCTTTCTTTCTTTCTTTCTTTCTTTCTTTAACCGTGTACGTGTTTGGGCCAACGACACCAGGACCGCATCTAATGTTCCACTTTGACATCTTCGTACAGTTGACATCTTAGATTTAGCGATCTTCGCTTCATTTTTCTTCATGCTTTTGTGTTACAGCTTCCCGCCATAAAGGTCATCTATATATTGGGCCGATTTTAACGTTCTTATTCTTTGACGGCATCCTGCAGGGAAGAACACTGATGCCATGATATCCTGCTAATGGAATATTCTACACTCTTAGACAAATATTTTCCAAAGTGACCTTTGCCAACTTTGCATCCAAATTTGTCAGGATGTCAGGAATCTCATTCGTGTACATATATCTCCCTACTTATATCCACGCACCTAACGCTTATATATATATATATATATATATATATATATACATATATATATATATATATATGTGTGTGTGTGTGTGTGTGTGTGTGTGTGTGTGTGTGTGTGTGGTGCCTGTATTGTATGTATGCATATTTACCGTATGTGTGTATTTTATGTATGCACACACACATAGATGCGTGGGTTTGAAATATATGTATAAGTATGATTAAGCATAGCTTATCAAGATATTTGCATGCATATATATATATATATATATATATATATATATATATATATATATATATATATATATACAGTGCTTTTCGATAAAAGTGACTCACCTGACTTTTTCCTAAAAATTTTTTCGCCTATTGTTTTTGGGGTCAAACTAATTTTTAATCTTACTAATATAAAGACCCCCTTCCCGACCACCTAGTAAAAAAGTTTACTCACCCTAAGTTATTCTATTGATAATTATAATTTTGGATATAAATGAGATTTAGCGAAAAACTCTGTGCAAAAAAAAAGTGACTCACTTATTTCCTGCAACTAGTAATCAATAGAAACATAACCGAACAGCTTTAAATAAAGAATAATAGAGGTATAATTTATTTATAATAGGTAATATAGTTCGACATATTTAATAATCTATGGTTCCTACTTTATTTTGAATAAACTTTCCAACCCTGTTTGGCATTGACTTGATTAGGTTCTGGCAAATCTCATCTCCAAACATTGCATTCCATTCGGATATGAAATTCACAATCAAATCTTCTTTGTTGCTCAGCTGCTTTCTCGAGAGCATGTACTTTATAATGCTCCATAAGTTTTCTATGGGGTTGAGGTCAGGAGATTGGGGCGGCCATGTCATAACACTCACCTGCTTCTCATCAAATTATTCCTTCATCAAATTTGATTTGTGACAGGGAGCATTATCCTGCATCAAAATGAGTTAGGTGGGGTCGATTTGCACCCTTTCAGCAGAAGGGAGCAGACAAGACTCTAAAATTCTCTTGTACTGCTCGCTCCTGAGGGTCTTTTCAATAGGTTTCAAGAAACCAGTTCCATGAAAAGAAAAGCATCCCCAGAACATTATACTGAACGGATGCTTGACAGTACTTACTGCTAAATTCAAAGAGCTTTCAAAGCTTCTTCTTCGGATTTTAGATCGCTTATCCTTTGAATTTAGCTCAACTTTCGCTTCATCGGAGAAGAGAACATTTAGTGAAAAATATCAAGTGAGTCACTTTTATCGAACAGCGCTGCATTTAATTCTTTAAGTGTCTACCTTTTTATATGTGCTTCTTAAGTATATATATATATATATATATAGAGAGAGAGAGAGAGAGAGAGTTAGAGAGAGTGAGAATGAGAGAGTGATACAAAAGTAAATTAACGCACGCACACATCTATTTATGTACATATATAAAGAAAACTGCATATATTTACATACATATACGATGTAATCAATATATATCTATATGTATGTCTATGTAGATATATAAACACACATATAAACATATATATATATATATATATATATATATATATATATATATATATATATATATATATAAGGATGTGTGTATGCGAATGTATACCTTAATACACCTCATTTAATAGGCAGAGCGTGATATCTAATTGATAAGTTACGTGAATATACATCCATGTTTGAATGTGTATAATTTTCCGTGCAAAATTGTCTCAATATAGCGACAAATGGTTTAGCGAATTATGTATTAATTAAAAAGACACATTTTATTTTTACGTAGATATCTTTCTGCTAACCAGGACACCTTATTGCAGATATATAGAGGTACACATATTCTTATGAATACACACATACATAGGTGCATGCCCAAATAATTAGATAGATACATATGTAGTAACATTTATTTCCATCAAGAAAGAATATATATCAACATATGTGGAAAAATGAGTGAAAGTGGGAAAAAATTATTGCCAACGCGTTTCACCCACGTGTGCAAGATGTGCTTCTTCAGGTCAGAATGAAAGGCACGTGCCCACATACACATGCACACACGTCGGTATATATACACGCATGCATACATATATACATACATATACACTATTTACATTATTCGGACTATTGTCCTCATTTTGTCGCCATATTTATTACAACGTTTCGGCCGTTGTACGCTCCGGTCTTCTTCATATGGTTGGAATGTCGAACTGAACCCTTTATTTCGCTCACTGGGGTAGACAGTTCTAGTTCCACGTGCCATGTTTAATGGAAGTCAGTTATCAGTTATCTCCTGTTAATTACCCTAGTTCTCCACTGCCTTAAGCAGGTATTGAAATCACACTCTTTGGGTCCTGTCACTGGACCTAACTATTATCCACTGTGCCATGTGTCCTTGAAAGATGGCACGTGGAACTAGAACAGTCTACCCCATTGAGTGAAATAAAGCGACATTCCAACCAACTGAATGAGGCCGGAGCGTACAACGGCCGAAACGTTGTAATAAATATGGCGACAAAGATGAGGACAATTGTCCAAGTAATGTAAATAGTGTACATAATAACTCATCTCAGAAATATAGACAGATACATACATATGTATATACGCATATGTGTATAGTACGTATTTATACAATTATGTATAGGCAATAAGCATATACATTCCTTATATATATATATATATATATATATATATATATATATATATATATATATATATATGAAGTGGAATAGCACAGATTGAGCGTGTGTAAATATAAAAGTGAACATAGAAGTCAACACTTAGAGGTGACAGTCGCCTCTAAGTGTTGACTTCTATGTTCACTTTTATGTTTATATATATATATATATATATATATATATATATATATATATATAGATAGATAGATAGATAGATAGATAGATAGATAG
This sequence comes from Acanthosepion esculentum, assembly GCA_964036315.1. Lineage (NCBI taxonomy): Eukaryota > Metazoa > Mollusca > Cephalopoda > Sepiida > Sepiidae > Acanthosepion > Acanthosepion esculentum. The sequence goes on from OZ038487.1 coordinate 27,847,873, forward strand.
ATAGATAGATTTATATAGTGCCCATGTCTTGTATACACACATACATACTTGAATGGATTTTTTTATCCGATATTATTTCGTATAAACCTTAATTTTATTGGGTACTCTTAAATGACTTGCTGTCTCCGATTTTTCTTTTTAATTTGTTTCAACATGGAAGTTAGTAACAATCGGCTAACGTTGATAAGTCTTACAAAAAAGAAACTGTGCTCCTAAGAGTGATGTAATCTGTAGCTATTCTCCATCACGCTGGTTGTTATTCATTTCCATGTTATGAGAATAATATTTTTAAAAAGTGGGGGGATATTTATACATGTACTCAAATATGTGTAACTTCTCAATATAGAAAATATATTTGACACACATCGGACATATTAAAGGACTGAGGGACAAATGAGCGGCGCATAACCTACCTAAAATAAAATTGTGCCAGTGGTTGATAGCCCAAGGATTAGTGGAGATAATGACAAGAGCTCCAGGGGACTGGAAATTATGGTGTACGACGATCTTCAACATCCTGAAGGCATATGTCCCATACAAATATATATATATATATATATATATATATAAATATATATATATATATATATATATATATATATATATATATATATATATATATATATATATATATCACAGCAATAAATTTATGAAGCTTGATATTACTAGACATATTAAAAACGGGCAAAGCAACCGGTTTCGCTTCCGCTCATCAGGCTTTCAACGGGAGATTTAATTATTTTCTGTGTTTTTAATTTAAATTAAATCTCCCGTTGAAAGCCTGATGAGCGGGAGCGAAACCGGTTGCTTCGCCCGTTTTTAATATGTCTAGTAATATCAAGCTTCATACGTTTATTGCTGTGATAAAATTTTGTACCTTCAAAAATATCTTTATAGATATATATATATATATATATATATATATATATATATATATATATATATATATATATATAATATTGAATAAAATACAGATATTTTGTGAGATAATATTTAACAAAATCCGTTCATACTCACAAATAACCTTCTGTGTATTGATGTTAAAGGATGAGAAAAATGTGCTATAGCTGTTTAAATTTCTTTTATTTTCATTTAACAAGTACTTTCGATCTTCTTCCAAGAACATCTTCAGGGGTGCAAGTAGTGCAAAACTGTATGTTGTTCATTGGTACAAGTATTTGTACAAAGTTTGTACAAGTACTTATACAAACTTATGCCTTGTTGTCCATTACCGTAATTTTTTCATTATGCTTTTAAATGCAAAATGGTGGACAATGTGCTGAGCGTTCATTTAATCAGACATGCCTAAAAGAGAATTTCCTGCCTAAATACACAATTTCAGTTCACGGAAAAACATTTGCCAACTGATTTACAGTAATGCCTGAAATCACATTAGTTATTTTAGCTATACTCAAAACAAGGTACATTAAACTTTATAACATTTTTTACAGATTATTTCTCTCGCAAATACAAATAAAGTTATCAATTTTTTAAAGTGCACACGAACTTTATGGACACCCTGTATTGGTAGCTATGAGGTAACAATCGGTATTCATTGACCGAGCAGCCAGTCCTAATGTCGGTTGAAATTTATAACATTTTTCTCTTAAAACAATTTACTTCCTTTTAATACTTTTTACAAAGTATTTCTATCGCAAATACAAATAAAGTTATAATTTTTTTAAAATTGCACACGGATTTTATGGACACACTGTATATATATATGTGTGTGTCTTTGTGTGTGTGTGTGTGTGTGCGTAAAAAGTTCTCAGAATGAACCTATAAAGAATGATAGTATGTATAAAGGGAAAAAATACGTAAACTGTAGTTTTCGCTGACGCGTTTCGTCACATGTGGGCCTTTTTCCCAATATCACCTCTTCTAAGAGAATTCTTATATATATATATATATATATATATATATATATATATATATATATATATATATATATATATATATATAATATATATATATATATATATATATATATATATATATATATATATATATATATATATATATATATATATAATGCAATCTTCAAGGCATCAGGAATACCTCAATTAAGGATAATACGATTTTGCAGTTCACGGAAAACATTTGCCAACTGATTTACAGTAATGACTGAAATCACATTAGTTATTTTAGCTATACTTAAAACTAGGTACATTAAACTTTATAACATTTTTTTACAGATAATTTCTGTCACAAATGCAAATAAAGTTATAAATTATTTAATGTGCACACGAACTTTATGGACACCCTGTATAATGGTTAATCATTACATTAACTTTCTACCTTGAGTGGCTGTGGGGCCTTATGTTTGGTGAACATTTGCATTAAGATATACACAATATATAAATATTAATATATGGAAATGTATATATTATATATTTATATATATAATATATATATTATATATTAATTATATATATATATATATATATATACATATATATGCAGAAATATAGTCTTAAAGTGTGCTATATTTATGGGGTAAAGTGCTCAATATCAGAGATAGAGCGTGTGTAAATATAAAAGTGGACATGGAAGTCAGCACTTAGAGGCGACAGTCTGTTTCATGCTAGTGCAATCGTCAGACGATTGCACTAGCATGAAACAGACTGTCGCCTCTAAGTGCTGACTTACATGTCCACTTTTATATTTATATACATATATATATAGGTCCATAAATTTCGTGTGTACTTTAAAAAATTTATAACTTTATTTGTATTTGCGATAGAAATAATTCGTAAAAAGGATTAGAAACAAGTAAATCTATATTTTTTAAGGTTTTATTGAAATTTTATTTACGTTTCTACATGTCCTCCATCATTAGCAATACAAAGGGTAATACGATTTTGCAGGTCACGGAAAACATTTGCCAACTGATTTATAGTAATGTCTGAAATCACATAAGTTATTTTAGGTATACTTAAAACCAGGTACATGAAACATAACAGTTTTTAGAAATTATTTCTAGCGCAAATACAAATAAAGTTATAAAGTTTTGAAATTGCACACGGACTTTATGGACACCCGGTATTAGCATCACACACACACACACACACATATATACATATATATATATATATATATATATATATATATATATATATATATATATATATATATATCTTTCTTAGGAGTTATAAATACAGTACTAGATGTTATATCAGAGCTATTAAGTATATTTTAGTGAATAAACATAAAATCCAACGTCGATATCGATTTTCGATATTATGTATATTCACACACACACACACACACATATATATATATGTATGTATATATATATACATATATATATACATATATATAAATATATATATATATATACATATTATAAATTAATAGATTTAAAATATGGTTTTACCGCTACACAGTGATGACCATGTTTCAGAAATGGAAGCTAAGGCCTCTGAATTTAATTTTGTTATTAAACCAAAGACATTAGTTCCATTTCCTCATCAAGCGAATTTTGGAGTAACTTACTTTTTAAAATTTACCATTTGTGTAGCGGTAAAACCATATTTTAAATCTATTAATTTATAATATTAATGCTCTGTAAATTTAAATTTACATAGAGCACTATTGTGTAAAAATAAAAATATCTATAAGAACACCGGATTTTATATCTTACTGTTCTTTCCTTTTTATTTATATATACATATATATATACATATATATATATATATATATATATATATATATATATATATATATATATATATATATATATATATATATATATATATATATATATATATATATATATATACATACATACGCATGCATACAGCTACTTTGAATGTAATGTTAAATACTTATGCTTAGATATACTATTCCTAATTTTGAATTAATGAATAAATGAATTAGTATCATTTTACTTATATACAGGGTGTCCATACAGTTCGTGTGCACTTTTAAAAAAATTATAACTTTATTTGTATTTGAGATAGAAATAATTTGTAAAAAGGATTAGAAAGAAGTAAATCTATAATTTTTAAGGTTTTATTGAAATTTTATTTAAATTTCAACATGTCCTCCATCATTAGCAATACACAGGGTAATACGATTTTGCAGTTCACGTAAAACATTTGCCAACTGATTTACAGTAATGCCTGAAATCACATTAGTTATTTTAGCTATACTTAAAACTAGGTACATTAAACTTTATAACATTTTTTTACAGATTATTTCTATCGCAAATACAAATAAAGTTATAATCTTTTTAAATTGCACACGGATTTTGTGGACACACTGTGTATATATATCTGTGTGTGTCTTTGTGTGTGTCTGTGTGTAAGTAAAAAGTTCTCAGAATTAAACTATAAAGAAAGATAGTACGTATAAAGGAAAAAAATACGAAAACTGTAGTTTTTGCTGACGCGTTTCGTCACATGTGGATCATTTTCCCAATATCACCTTTCCTAAGAGAATTCCTACCAAGCCAACCTACACAACGAATATATCAAGAAATCAAAGAAAATGGCTGAATCCATAAACACAACAATACAAATAATATTTCTTCACGTGAAAATATTTTCTTCAAACATAAAGTAATTGACGTACTTTTTCAGTTGACCATATGAATATACAATAATGTTTTCTAAATTCTTCGAGTATCTAACGACATTTTATTTTGCCGTTTATGGATACTTTGTTTCAATTAATTCATTTCGATTTTTGCCTTGAAAAAGTTCACAGTGGACGAAACGCGTCGGCTAAAACTACTACTGTCTTTTTTCATTAGAAATATACATACATATATATATATAATTATTTATTCGAAAATTATAAATATGTTATAAAATCCCTACAAAAATACCGATTTTGTTTCAACACCTCTGGTGTCTTATCAAGTGGTGATGTTGAATGTAGAATAAAGGGTTTTAAAAGGTTCAAATCAATCAAACACCCCTCGCTAATGGAAACACTGTTACATAAGCTGGAATGACCAATCAAAATTACAAGTATATGAGAATTCAAAAAACTTGACAACGAACTAAGGTTATAATAATTATTTAATGCTTTAATGTTGGGGTTAGAATAAAATAGAATTATTTCTAACTAATAAATATTAAATTCTAAGATAAAATTTGAAATTACAAATCAAAAATTACCCATTTTAAAATATAAATTTAATCTATATTAATTTCAAAATTATAAAATTACTGAGGAAAAAAGAAAAAACAACCGTTCATTTTTGCCGCCATTGGTTTTGCAGTAAATCACTAAATCATCCATAACTTTTGTATTATCCTCTCAAATTACACAAAAATCTCAGACAATAACAAATAATATCGTATTTATTGTATGTGGAAATTATAGAATATAAAACAACTTTGATACAAATTTGTATCTACTTTTCTGACGAAAACAATGCCGTTCTGAACATTTTGGCCGCAACTGTACAATAACGTTTTCTAAATTCTTCTAGTTGCTAATGGCATTCTGTTCGCGGTTTATAGATACTTTGTTTCAATAAATTCATTTCGTTTTTTGCCTTGCAAATGTCCACACTGGACGAAACGATTCGTCTAAAAGTACAGTTTTCCTATTGTCTTTTTTCCTTTATGCATATACATTTACAAACACACACACACACACACACACACGCACACACACACACATATATATATATATATATATATATATATATATATATATATATATATATATATATATATACAAATTCAACTTCCAATACGTGCATATATGTACATATACGCGTGTATGTTGTGCGGGTTTGTTATGTGTGTGTGTGTCTTGCTGGTGTGAATACGTAGAAATTGTACATTTTGAAGTATTTTCCTAATACTTTTAAATATGCAAATATATATTCATTATCTTTTATTCACGATACCGGGTTATATTTTGAATTTGAATTTTCAGTATAGAATAATACTGAAAAACACTCTGGTGCTCTAACACACACACATACGCATATATATATATATATATATATATATATATATATATATATAGAGAGAGAGAGAGAGAGAGAGAGAGAGAGAGAGAGAGAGAAAGAGAGAGAGATTGAGACATGTTTTATTTTAATAATTTAAACAAGTGTTATCTAGTTATTTTCAATTGTATCCTTTCATATTCACGGCAAAGCTTTTTGGTGCCATTATTGAAGGAAGAGAGAAAATTAGCGTGTTGAAACATTATTTTATTCCGAGTACTTTCGACAAAGCACACGGTATCATCATCAGGCCATTGTTTATTTCAAGATGAATAGTCACGGATCCAACTGAAAAAAAAGTAGTCAAAACTTGTCTAAATTATTCCATGAATCATGTCTCAATGAAAACATGCTGCCAAACTATACTCAATACATATATATATAAACATATATACATATATATACTTATATGTTATTTTCTTCCATAAATATTTTTGTCTGTGTGTCGACAGTCGTGATATGCTCTCAAGAGTGTTTCAGTTCAAAATTTCCCTTTCACTAGTTTTGTGACCCTTATAAAACCAGGGACCCCAGTCATTGCTGTTTTAACCAGCTGTGTCAGGGGAGATGGCTTTACCAAGGCTTTAATATGAAGTGAGCTCTGATGCCGCGACAGGAATTCGAACCTGGCCTGCTGAATCCATTTTCCGGGCTGACAAAAGTCGTGTCACTCAAAAATATCTGGTGAAATGCATCACCTGTGTTCGCATCCACTGTTTCGTTTCCTTAAAGGGATCAACCAATCTATGTTAAATGCACAGTTTTTTTTCTGTATATTTAGTGGCATGCATCTGTTTCATATGCACTTTCATGTCAGTCGCTATTTTGCCAAACTACCACTCCGCTGCTATCTGATGCAAGGTAAACAATATTTAACATCTATTGCCTTATTACCAAAAGTCATCCCTCAAGTTAGTTGCTAACATATGATAGAATGAGTTATTACTTTGGAAACTATTCTTGATTATATGCATAGTGACATTTAATGCGAGATGAGATTTCGGAAGTCTATCCAGGCACATTTTTGTTAAATCTTTATCAGAATAAATTCAAGCACATTTAGTTTTCTCTACGTTAAATGCTGGATAGTATTTTAATAATGTCTACTAATATTAGTCTTAGGTTAATAGTCATTCATTTTTACCTTGTAATATGTTGACCAATATGTATTCGAATTAAAATAATTCTTGATGCGTGGCAAGTTAGTCTGCGAGGGAGTGTTGTAGATTTGCGACTAATAAACGAATTAAATGCTGTTGCATTTATTTATCAGTTTTGGAAATACATTCTCCCAAAGGACACCCGAACTGATAAACAACAGATTATGAATTTTAATTAAGGGTGATTGTTGTAGTTCAATAATATTAATAACGTTTATTTCAGAGGATTTAATCCAACAAAAACTGATTAAAATTTTCGAAGTTTCTTCATGAAATTATCAGAAGACTGAGGTGCAACGGTTTAAACACGAATAGGGAAATGTTATTAAAAGTCCAACCAACAAACTACAGCTACAAAAATCTTTCAAGACCTTTCGATTAGGCATCCTGGGTATGACGATAAACTACATCCGCGTCCAGGGTATGACGATAAACTACGTACGTGTCCAGGGTACGACTATAAACTTTATCCGCGTCCAGGGTAAGACGATAAACTACGTCCAACAGCAAGGCCTCTGATCAGGAGGCTTTGAGGAGTATGGGACCACCTCTTAATTGCTGGTGTTCCCAGGTCCACTCTGACCCGGGGTGGTAGCACTTGTTAGGGTCCCAGCTATGGGTAAATAGTTAACCCCGAAACTGAGGTAAAAAGCACTATAAAAGTGTAAAAATAGGTTTTAATACCAGAAATACTTTGTAAAAAAATATTACCAGAAATAAATTTTTGAAGAAAAAAAAATTATCATCGTTTTTGAAAAAATAAAATTACCAGCTATACATTTTTCAGGAAAAAATATTAATAGAAATAGATTTTTGACAAAGCAAAAATATTACTAGGGGAAAAAAAGTTGCCGGCATTAAATAACGCATTGAGGTTGATATGCCGTAAAACAAACCAAACCAAACATTTCGATTAGCTCAGTCATTATACAGAAACACGTACTGTCAATGTGTTAGACAAGATTCCGTTGGGTATATCCTGGCATCAGTTCAAATCAGGAAATCACGAACAACCAGATTGGCAACTATAAGCATAAAAACAAATATAAATGGATAATACCAAAATACTAAACACCACTTGATGTAAGGAAAAACTGAAATAAATAGAAGATATTATACGAAATAAACAATTAATAAAATATCTTAAAATATTGGAAAATAATAATGAAAAACTATATGTTTTATGCATTCTTTCTACTGAAGTCTCGCTCGCGATGCAGCTTACTCTACAGATGACGTCATTTTGGACAAAGACTGAAACTTAAAAGTGCCTGTAAAATACCAGGATGAAGGAAACAGAATCTTACCTCCGACACTGAGAAGCACATGGTTTTTAATAATGACTCAAACAGTGTAAAGAATTTGAACCAAAACAACACAATTAACATGTTCTTCGTAAGATAAATTAAATGAAGAATAAAAATGAGGCAATTCATGTTTCACCATTGCAACGAGAGTTAACCAGGTTAAATCTTTATCGAGTACCACTCGCATTTTACCATTGCAAGGGGAAAACTTGAGTTGCCTTAGTATTTGTAATGACAAAAGTATGCAGATGTAGGATTTAAGAAAGCTTTTCTCAACGGGGAATACAAGGTTCGTCTATAGAATCCTTTTATATTACCAGTAAACAGAAATAGCTCACTCAAAGAGGAGAGTATCAAAACAAGGGGAGACCACTCTTGATTATTCATAACAGTTTTACTGTGCGATTTATTTTACTTGCATTTTATAGGCCCTACCGTGTATTGAAAACTTTTAATTGCCAACGTGATCATAATTATCAACTAAGACTGCATTTTTGAATATAATAATAATATAATTGAATATAACACTGACGCTTCATTTTAACAGATATATTTACCAAAATTACACAAAAATATCTTGAAATACTAAAGAGTTTATTTATTCAATAAAATCGCCATTGGCTTCAACCACGCCTTTCAGACTAATTGGGAAACTACTGCATCTCTTCTAGACAGTCTCCTTGTAAAATTGGTGAACGCTGCCATAAAACTTGTCTTCAATTGACCTTTGGTGTTGCAAAGAATTTTGGTTGGTCTCGCAAAACACACACACACACACACACACACACAAATATTTATATATATATATAAATATATATATATATATATATATATATATATATATATATATATATATATATATATATATATATATATATATATATATAGTTGCATGGATATGAGTTTGTAAATCTGGGTTTCATACTTTTGCGAAAATGAGAAAAATGGATTGTATGATGATCGAAAAAGCGTGAAAGTCAGAGTTACAAACTCATATGCATACAACTATATATATATATATATATGTATATATATATATATGCATGGATACATTTACATATATACATATATATATATATATATATATATATATATATATGTATATATGTCTCTGTGTGTGTGCGTGTGTGTGTGTGTGTGTTGAAAGTTATTTTGGGGTTGATATTAGTTTTATTTTTTAAGAATATAAAAAATAAGGGATAGTAACACAAAAACGTGTACCCACTTAAAATAACGGTTTTGCTAAAAAGAAATATATATATATATATATATATATATATATATATATATATATATATATGTGTGTGTGTGTGTGTGTATGTGTGTGTGACTAAATTTTTGATATTATCATTTCTTATGTTTTATATATGCATATATAATGTTTGTGCATGTGCATATATGGGCGCGCGTGTGTCTGTATGTACGCATGTCATGTAATATTTTTAACGTCTGTAGTCACAAGTGAGGAATGGAATTTTAATGGAAAATTAAAAATGCCTCGTGAAGTGGTGGAAGGTCATTGGGTAGGTGATCAGGACATCAAAAGACGATCAGCCTTTCAGATCCTACAGACTCACAGGCCGCAACGTGTCCCAGAATGCCCTAAATTCGCTTTATGCGAAAAGACGCAAGATTAGGAAAGATTTGCTGAATCATTATGACGTAATATCGTGTTCATTCTCGTCTTTAAACAGATACTATTATCATAAAAAAAACTACAAAACCTTTACATTCTATCTATCTATCTATCTATCTATCTATTAATATATATATATATATATATATATGTAAACACACACAGAGACACACATACACACACACACACACACACACATATATATATATATATATATATATATATATATATATAGATATATATATATATATATATATATATATATATATATATATATATATATATATATATATATATTAAAAAGGATTAAACACTAATATTCCATGGTTATAATTTATCACATTGGAATCGTAAATACGATCCAATTCATCAGACCTACAAATTCAAAAAGAAATCAGAAAAAATAACTCCGGGAATAAAATCAAAAAAATTAGCGAGAGTGTATGTATGAGAGTGGGGGACGAATGTGAGAGGTAAAAAAAAGTTATAGGGAGGGGTAACAGACGAGAAAAGAACAGGAAATCCTAAAAGTGAAGGTGAGGATTAAAATTTAATAGAGATAAATTTTAAAGAGAAGTTAGAAGACGGTTTAAATGAGTGATATATATATATATATATATATATATATATATATATATATATATATATATATATATATACAGGGTTTCCATAATATATATATATATATATATATATATATATATATATATATACAGTGTGCCCATAAAGTTCGTGTGCACTTTTAAAAATTTATAACTTTATTTGTATTTGCGATAGAAATAATTTGTAAAAAGGATTAGAAACAAGTAAATCTATAATTTTTAAGGTTTTATTAAAATTTATTTAAGTTTTCACATGTCCTCCATCATTAGCAATACAAAGGGTAATACGAATTTGCAGTTTACGAAAAACATTTGCAAACTGATTTACAGTAATGTCTAAAATCACATTAGTTATTTTAGCTATACTTAAAACTAGGTACATTAAACTTTATAACATTTTTTACAGATTATTTCTGTCGCAAATACAAATAAAGATATAAATTTTTTAAAGTGCACACGAACTTTATGGACACCCTGTATATATATATATATATATATATATATATATATATATATATATATATATGAAGTATTTATGAATGTATATTGTTGTAGCCTGAGATATAATATTGATCTTAAAAAGTACCAATATTTATATTATATTTTGCAGTTCATGGGATTAACATTTAACGTAGAATTAACATCGAATAAGGGGCCTTAACAAGTGGATTGTATTGTAAATTAGCCTAAAATTTGTAAACATTAGTCTGCGGACTCATTGATCTATCCATAGTTATTGGAAAAAGTGGGAAAGATTTTTAATGACAACGCGTTTCGTCTTTCTGTGATAAGTAGGTGTCTTCCGGTCAAGATGAAAGCCTAAACATTGTTTTCTTTACATTATTTACATTATTCGGACTATTGTCCTCATCTTTGTCGCCATATTTATTACAACGTTTCGGTCGTTGTATGCTCCGGCCTTCTTTAGGTGGTTGGAAAAACATACAATGATAACAGCAAAAATTGCAATATGAGCACTGGTAAAAATGGTTGCTGAAGACTTTAGGTTAATAATACCAAGAAAACCATACACAGATGTCTTCGAGGACACATGGCACAGTGGATAAATGGCATTGGTTAGATCCAGTGACAGGATCCAAAGAGTGTGAGTTTAAAACCCGGTTAAGGCAGTGGAGAACTTTCAGAGTGAAATTAACAAGAGATAACTGATAACCGACATCCATTAAACTTGGCGCGTGTAACTAGGAGAGTCTACCGCAGTGAGAGAAATAAAGGTTTCAGTTCGACATTCTAACTACCTGAAGAAGGCCGGAGCGTACAACGGCCGAAACATTGTAATAAATATGGCGACAAAGATGGGGAAAATAGTCCGAATAATATAAATAATGAACAAAATACCTCATCTCAGAAATATAGACAGAATGTTTTGTTTTTTTTTGTTATTTTTTATTTTTTTTTTAGAAAATTTAAAATTGATAGAGTGGTGTCATCCAGTCCTAACGAAAAAAATGTGTTTTTTGTCTCATATATATATATATATATATATATATATATATATTTATATATATATATATATATATATATATATATATATATATATATATATATATATATATATATATTTATATATATATATATATATATATATATATATATATATATATATATATGTATATATATATATGTGTATTAAAGAAAAACAAACCACTTTAAGGCTCGATGTAATAATTTATTTCACCATAGCCCTTTTAAAGACGTAGGATCATCAGACTACACTTCCAAAAGGTGAAACGAAAAATGTACATTAATATAAAAGTTTACCAGAATTAACCTGTAGAAAAAGACATTGAATATTCAATATATTTTTCAGTTGACCAAATGAATATACAAAAGCGTTTCTAA
>OZ038487.1:27867911-27870411 GCA_964036315.1 Acanthosepion esculentum
ATTAAAAATTACTCATTTTAAAATATAAATTTAATCTATATTAAGTTTAAAATTATAAAATTACTGAGGGAAAAATACATATGTTATTCTATTTATTTTGTTTTTATTGAAATTAAGTTTGAATAAACGTTAAGATCAAATGTTGCTCAGAATTCATTCAATGAACGTTGGCGGGGGCATATGCAATCTTTTAATAGCAGTAATTATAATTACAAGTCTTCATTATCCAAGTAGATTTGAAGTCTAAAAGAAAAGAATAAAACACCTACTGTTAAATGGAAATTAATCAACAGAGCCGGAACATGTAACTCCCTATATGTCCCATGTTATCTATGTCTTAACGAAAAATTGTTTGGTTTGTTTACTTTTTTATGTTGCTGTATATCGAATACAAATATGGCTATTTTTGTAGTGATTTTATAACATTTTTATGTTATAATTTTCGAATATATAATTATATTTGCTCTACTCTGTAATGAGCACTCTTTTAAGAATAGTATTTGTTGGTTATTGTATATATGTGTATATGTGTGTGCGCGTGTGTGTGTGTGTATGTGTGTGTGTGTATGTATCTCAATTGATGCTATCAATAAATCCCGAATATGTACAATATCTATGTAATTACATATGCAAATTTATAAACACACACACACACACACACACACACACACACACACACACACACACACACACACACACACATACACACACACACACACATAAACATATATAGTTCTTTTTATGTTTAATTTTATCTGCCACAAATGAAGGCATGACACCATAGTTCCCCATTTGTTCATTATATTCTTTGGGAGAAGTAAGTTTAATGCCGTATTTATATAATAATAATAATAATAATAATAATAATAATAATAATAATAATAATAATTGATTCCATCCAAATAACGACATTACTGATCAGAGCATAATACGGAAATTCCTAGATTACCTGCTGTCACTCAATATCTGTGTAGGCTACCAATAACGTGATTAATCTATTTAATAATAATAATAATAATAATATAGGAATTCATAATAATATATGGGAATCGAAGATTGTCCTGAAAAAATAATCCACCTAACTTTCAACTCTTAAAACGCACGAAAATATTTATATATATGCACATTACTAACGACCCACCACGGGTGAATGAACAACAGGTGCGTTCCGTACTATTTGTTTAATTGTTTTTACTAATTAATCAACTGGGGTGAAATTTCGAGATGAGAATTATCCCCATTATGTTACTCACATTTAAGTTGCATTCTATTCGCTGTCTGCATTTCATTCACATTGTCGCTTTGATTACCAGTACAATCTTTTTTTCTCATGACAAACGACGATGTACTGTTAAACATTCAGCCACTTGCTGATCAGACGCTTCTTTGTGGCTGAATGTTTAACATCACATCAAATGATGGTTCCTAGTGCGGTTACAGGTTCGATTCCTCTCGGAGAAGCACACATTTTCTAGAAATTTACCGAACATTCAGGCCGGCAAATGAAATTAATACTGTTTATTTTAAAAACAGCATTTACTTAAATAAAGTGTATCTATTAATGTTGAGTCTTGACTCATTGTTGAATCTCGACTAATGCATGGAATAATAATGCAACACAAAATGTACTTAGAACAAGAATGTATTATAACAAGAAAATGTACACAATATTTACATATAGTATTTCTGTATATTTCTGGGAAGACGTTCCTGGAGAATGTGTTGACTAAGTCGCAGTCGGGCAGAGTCTCTAGCTGGATCTCTGTATTCGCTCCCCTGTCTTCCGGTACCAACCATTATTTATATAGTCGGTAGTCACCTATGCAGATTAGGTGGATCCTAGCACAACAATTAATATAACTTACACACAGAAAATATATTAAACATACATATATATATATATAGATAGATAGATAGATATAGATATATACATTGAACGTATTAAATCATGTAACTAGTTCGACCGAGACTGACCGCCCTTCTTTTAGAATCTAGAAGCCTAGATTACAATTTAATTAAAGATAATTAAATAAAGAGTTATTAAAGAAATTAAACATTGCAAACATATTGAAGAAAGCACATGGAAGATTTATTGAAGAAAAACATTGAAATGTCAATTGATTTTCTTTCAATAAGACTTTCATGTGAAAATGAGAATAGAGAATGGTAGACTGTAATATATTTAACTATATAAACTGCGATGTCTACCCCAACATGGGTACGAAGTAAAATAATGCTTATAATAATTACTGTCGTAACTTTTAAAAAACAGGGTGCCAATAAAGTCATGATACAGTTACTTACAATAACAATTAAGACAAAGTAATCAATCAACAATCCAAAAATTTATTATTAATTCTGGTTAATTCTCGTTAATAACAATGAAATACTATACTAAAGAATAGAAAATTAATTACCGAAACTGCTCGAACTGCAAGCCATCTATTTCAATGCTTTGCTTTTTTATTATAAGTAACTAAGTGCATGGAAACTTTATTGC
>OZ038487.1:27880411-27882911 GCA_964036315.1 Acanthosepion esculentum
AACAGCCTGTCGCCGCTGAGTGTTGACTTCAATGTTCACTTTTATATTTATATTTACATACGCTCTATCTCTGATATTTAGCACTTTATCCCATAAATATAGCACAACTTAAAACTATCTTTCTTCTGATATATATATATATATATATATATATATATATATATATGTACACATACATACATATATATCTTCATAACAAAATATTATTTTCGATGGTGAATATCTTTATTAAAATGTCCGTATAATGATTCTGAAGATGGCGCATGTGAGCCGAAAACTTAGATCAAGGACAAACTTATTAAAATTATCCAAATATTGGACAATTTTTGTCTTTTTTTTACCCGAAATTAAAGCAAACATTCAAACATTAGAACGGCTCATGATCAGACATAATAGACATTCATTGTCTGTTATATTTAACAATCTATGTTCAAATATATATATATATATATATATATATATATATATATATATATATATATATATATATATATATTTCGTGGACTCTCCCGACGTTGATCGACACGGCTGATGAAACCGCACCTACCGGGGAACCTTTTACGACGTATGAGTGTCAGGCTACCCAGTTCCTAGATAGCGACACCCAAACAAACTGTCCATATGTTTTGATTATAGTGGTGAAGGTTTTCTATAGAACCAAACGCTCTTTTTGAAGAGTCAAATACAAAGTCTTGGTGCACCGTGTGCCACAAACTACCCAAACGACTCTCAACAGCACAGGTTTTGAATTCAAAGTTGTCCTTCTCCTAAACCAGTTGCCATCCAAGGCTATAGAAACCAGTCTGTCCTGCTATTTACCTATAACTGGGTGGGTGTTGCGGCTGAAGAGGTTTCATGCCTTTCACTACGGTATTCGCACGTAAGTGAAAGTAACGGTATATATATGCATATATATATATATATATATATATATATATATATATATATATATATATATATATATATATATATATATAAGGCGTATTTCGCCAGCCAGAATTCTCTCAATATGTCTTGTTAAATACTCCCTCCGTTCCGAAATAGTTGTACCAAAAAATGTGCATGTTGTTCCAAAATAATTGTTTCAGTAGATAAAAAAACACCAAAAATAACAAAAATGTCATTTATTCCCATACTCCACAGTAAATGAGTAATATTAGTGAATTGTCATATAAATAAGTGTGAAATATATCGAAACTGATATACATAAACAGTTAAATTAATAACAAAAATAACTGGGGAAGGTTTACTTTAACAAAAGCAGTTTTTCTTGCAACTCGTCAGAAATAGAAATGGATACTTCAAGTTTTCCTTCTCTTTGAAGCTTCTCTTTAGACATGTGCCGGAGTTTATAGTTGTTATCGCCGTCAACTAAAATAACTTGTTCCATTGCGAACTGCAAACTTAGAAAAGTATTGTTAAGCTTCGACTTCTGAAGTTTATTGAAGCTTTCTTCCACTGCTTCAATGAGCTGGTCAACATTATTTGGAGTTTGCTGGTGCTGAATTGATTGAATTGCATTAAAATAACCCAGATCAAGGACATTGAGATCAGGACTATTTGGAGGCTGGCAAACGAATTCAATTTGCAAACCCAGACGTTCTGCAGCTACATTTAATTCATCTGAAACCTGTTTTATTGCACCACGCTTCACGACACGATCTGTGGATATTTCCAGCCGTGCTTGCAAAATAGCACTACGTTCATTATTTGTCTATTCGTGCTTCTTGCAATTTCGTTTCGCATTTCTGCCAATTGGCTTCTCTTCTCCCATCATAATTTCTTGCCAGCGGGTGAGCTGAAAAAAAATACAATTTTAATGTGGTGTAAAAGTGATATAATTTGCGCTCCAAATTATCCTACCTGAATAAGCTAATATAAATACTTGAGGAACATCAATGCTAACCTGTTAATGTAAACGGCAAACAATTCGACTAAGAATTGGTATATTCCACATGAGATTTCCTGTTATGGAACAATTATTTCGGAACAGAGGGAGTAATATGGAGGGCAAGTTCTGACTTTCACTCTCTTTATGAAATCTTTCAAGTTTCCGAATTTGTTCTGTTTTAGCAGTAAATTTGCCAAATTTCATATTTTATATATTTTATTTTATATTATTTTTTTCTCCCAAGTACTTTCGAACGATACACATTTGTCTTCAAGGATTATTCTGTATGTTGTTGAAAGACTATATTATTACCAAGACAAAAGAGGAATAGAGTTCGTTTATTAATACGGGTTTGGTTTGGTTTGTTGTGTTTTACAACTTATCAACGTCAAGGGTCATTTAATGCCAACAACATTTTTTTTCTGGTAATATTTTTGTTTTGTCAAAAATCTGTTTCTGTTAATATTTTTTCCTCAAAAATGTATAGCTGATAAGATTATTTTTTCAAAAATGTATAGCTGGTAATATTTTTTCAAGAACGTATAGCTGGTAATATTTTTTCAAGAATGTATAGCTGGTAATATTATTTTTTCAAAAACGTATAGCAGG
>OZ038487.1:27895411-27930411 GCA_964036315.1 Acanthosepion esculentum
ACAATCACAGCATGCCTTTTCATTTCATTTGTTATCATAGGGTTTGCCATTATTGATTTCTGAGAAATAAAAGCATTAGAAGTTAGTAGGAAGCAGTATTAATCTTAAATCTGTATGTCCTCAAATAGCAGCCGCAGTCTGTATATATATATATATATATATATATATATATATATATATATATATATATGTGTGTGTGTGTGTGTGTGTGTGTGTGTGTGTCTGTGTGTGTGTGTGTGTGCGCGCGCGCTTCTGTGTCTGTCTGTATTAATGGATTCATTTTTATTTCCAAATTTTTATTACACCAAGCATTATTGTAGAGGATACACGTATTTGAAATAGACGCCTCATTTTTATTTTTTTTTTACTTTAAATTGTTTATTAAGTTTATCAAGCGGCGTATTCGATGAATCATAAATGTAATGTACTTTCCGGATGGGCTCAAACATTTTTCCCTTTGTAGGAAAAAGTTCTGTTTGATCCGTCGTGCTTTACTACTCGGACACGTAGAGCTTCAATACAAAGAATCCAGCAAAGCTATATTTTTCGTTTTAATTTTTTTTAAATTTAAAAATATATATATTTTAATTAAAATCTTTTATTTCACCTGAGAGCACATTTTCTATATTAAGATTTCCCGTGTACGCAGACTGATAAACGTAACACACCGTTTAAATCAAAATCAAAATCGGGCATCTATTTAAGATACGAGTATCCACTACAATAAAGTTTGCACTGCAGTGATAAAAATATCGAAATAAAAATGAATTCATTAGAAGTGTATATATATATATATATATATATATATATATATATATATATATATATATATATATATATATATATATATATATATATATATATATATAAATAAAAAAAAAAAAAAAAAATGTTATATATATATTTTATGTTTAACATTCTTTTTATAGATACACATATTTAAGTAAATGCTCTGTTTATAATAAACAGTATTAAACAACATTTACCAGCCTGAATGTCCGAGAAATTTTCATAGAAAATGTTCGTCCTCCTACAGGAACCGAACCTGTATCCTACACGAAACTGTCTTATAGCCTGTCGTGACTTTAACCGATTTGGCCACAGAGGGGCGTTCAGTTAGTAAGGTCGAATTTACAACCTTTAAACTTAAATCTTCCATGAATCTCTC
Source organism: Acanthosepion esculentum (assembly GCA_964036315.1). Classification (NCBI taxonomy): domain Eukaryota; kingdom Metazoa; phylum Mollusca; class Cephalopoda; order Sepiida; family Sepiidae; genus Acanthosepion; species Acanthosepion esculentum. The sequence continues at coordinate 27,896,580 of OZ038487.1, forward strand.
ACGTACATTCATATCTGCTCAAAGCGTATCCAAATGTAAACAAATGACATCACACATTATGAAAAGTGCAAAGTCCGACAATTATTCAAACATATATATATATATATATATATATATATATATATATATATATATAGTTCTAAAGAATCGGGTCGGAATTAGAAATTTAATTGTGACAGCTACAAGTATATCTATCTATTTATCTATCTATGTATCTATCAATATATATATATATAAATAAAACTCAGATTATACCGGGTTTGAATAAGACTGACGAAATTCGTCGCTTGAAATAAGCTTATTCCCCATTTGAGGTCATTTGAGATTTTATTGTGTATTAATTATTTGCTCTTTATAATAAATACACTGAGATCTTTTTGTGGATCAGTTTTAATTTTATATTACTAGGATTCACTTGGATTATATACCAACGGATTATTAACTTTATTCTCCCTCTCTTTCTTTCTCTTTCTCTCTCTCTCTCTCTCTCTTTATATATATATATGAGACCCTGTGCCAGATGAACTGGTAACACCAGTCAGCGAAACTATAGTCGCACGCCCAAAACGTAGGTACGCGTATAAGTACTAATTAATACATATCTTTGCTCTGTATAACCGCATTTAGCACTATTACGTTTTCACCTCATGCAGAAATTTAACTATTATTTATTTGCTTGCCTGCGTATGCACACCAGCACACGCGTACACGCCTGCTTATATTTGGCCGTTTCATTTATCCACCCTACATCTCTCTCTCTCTCTCTCTCTCTCTCTCTATAAATATATATATATATATATATATATATATATATATATATATATATATATATATATATATATATAATTTAAAGAAAAACAGACCACTTTAAGGCTCCATTGTAATAATTTCACCAGAGACCTTTATATTTCCCTGGATCTTCAGACATCACTTTCAAAAGGTGAAACGAAAAATGAAATTAAAATTTACACTTTTGACGGGCAATATTAAGCTTATATAAGTTGACATAGAGGGTGGTGAGGAATGGTGTGAGAGACATGATCGAGTTTAGAGAGGGAAGGGAGAGTTTTAAAATTTATTTTTATATTTATTTTTATTATAATACTTAAAATTGAGGAAGGAGGGGGTAAGGATCACACATTGACCTATTTAATCGGTCAACTCAACTCAACGGAAATGATATGTGAAAAGGAAAAGGAGAAAAAAGGGAAAAAGAAAAAAGGGAAAGGAAAGAGAAAAGAGATGTACTTAGGTTTTTCGGAGGAAAAAGAGGGGTGGTATAGCTTTAGCAATTTAGATAAAAACAGATGTGTGTGTGTGTGTGTGTGTGTGTGTGTGTGTGTGTGTGTGTGTGTGTGTGTGTGTGTAATTAGGAGATCAGCCGATTCCGTTAACATGGTTTCAAACTCTCGGTATCTTCAGGCGATTCGGGTCAATTGATTTTATGTCTATTTATTTTTTTAAATATGAACGTTATATTATTTAAAAATAAATAAATAAGTGCACGACATGACGTGTGGTAGAAGGCGAGGAGGAGGAGAAGGAGGAAAGCAAGTGTGCTTGAAATGTATCGGTAGGTGGTTAAATGTAATATAGATACTTTCTTTTCATTCCACTTCATATGAACACAAAAGGAACGTTTTAGTATGTATACAACGGGTCATAATTTCCGATCTCTCATTCAAAAGGGTTTTTTTTTGTCTGGTAATATTATTGCAGCTAACTATTCTTGGTGACAAAGGTTACAGATATTATAAAAGTTACAACAATCATAGTAATATCTGTATCGTAATAGCCATAATAATATTTCTAGACCAAAAAACACTTTTGATTGAGAAAATAAAGCGTTAGGAAATAAATTGACCGAAAACGGCTGAAGATACCGAAAGGATGAAAGCAAGGTACAGGAATCGGCGGATCTACTATTTATTTTTAATACGTAAAGGTTCTGCATGTTATTTTTTTTTATATATGTATTGAGCACTACTGTTTCCTGGTCTAATTCAACTCTGATCATGAACTTTATATATATATATATATATATATATATATATATATATATATATATATATATATATCAGTTACGAAAACCAAGGAGGATGAAAACCTGAGAGCTCAATGTAAATTCAGAGCTAACAATTTAAAGAAAAACAGATAACTTTAAGGCTCCATGTAATAATTTATTTCACCATAGCCCTTTTAAAGGATGCTGGATCATCAGACTCCACTTCCAAAACGTGAAACGAAAAATATTTTCGTTTCACCTTAAAGTAGTCTGTTTTTCTTTAAAACATATATATATGTGTGTGTGTGTGTGTGTGTGTTTTTGTATGTGTGTTGTGCGTGTGATCCAGTCATTATCTTCAGCTTTTTGACGATCTATACATATACATATATATATCACTGAGAATGAAAGAAAATGAGAAGAATTTAGATGGAACCGGAGACCCAAACCTAAACAGGAAATAAAGATTAAACGTCTACTCCTGTTCTAAAGACGTAGGAGGAGTGTGAGCTGGGCGATATGCTAATCTGTCTATTCATATATATATATATATATATATATATATATATTCACATACATACGTGTGTGTGTGTGCGTGTGTGTGTTTCAGTGTCAGCCAGTCTATCTCATATATATATATATATATATATATATATATATATATATATAGAGAGAGAGAGAGAGAGAGAGAGAGAGAGAGAGAGAGAGAGAGAGAAAGAGAAAGAGATAGATAGATAGATAGATAGATAGATAGATAGATAGATAGATTCCCATACCGTCCGGCATATATAGGTATGCGAATCTTTGTACTCAGATATATATAGAACAGTGGTTCCAGCTTCTGGTGCCTCCCCGTCTCTAATATTTAACTCATACATATTCAAAATTTCACTGCAATTGATGTGAAGGAAGCTTAAAAGGCCTTGGTCTCTCAACAAGCCTCCAAAGACCATAGCGTCCATGAAAGAGAAAAATTTAATAAAAACCCCAAAATCAGTTAAATATATATAAATTCAAAAAGTATAATAGACAACTGAAAGGCAGAAATATAAAATATTTGAATGAAAGCTTATTCTGTAATATACTTTGGTCATTTTAATTATGAAATATTAGTGCAAAATGAAATTTAGACTCACTAGAAAACAATTCACTGTAAATAACTCATTCTCGAATTTCCCCCCTTATTCTGTTGGTATATTCAGTCGAAGGGTGCACATCCAACGCAAGGCACACCAAAATATTGCCATGACCCAAAGGTGGGATGAGCCCCACGTTGGAAATCATTGATATGAAGAAATAGAGAGGGAAAGAAAGATTGTGAGAGAGAAAAATGAAACTAAACATACAGATACGCGAATATATATATATATATATATATATATATATATATATATATATATATATATATATATATATATATATATATATATATATATAATTATTTATTTAAATATTATAACATAAATATGTTATAAAATCACTACAAAAAAGCCATTTTGTTTTAACACCTCCGGGGTCTTATCAAGTGATGATGTTGAATGTAGAGTAACTTATATATGTTATAATATTTAAATAAATAATTATATCTGCTCTAATCTGTATTGAGCACTCTTTTAAGAATAATAATTGTTGGTTATTGGAATTTATTAAGTATATACCAGTCCTATACTTGGATATATATATATATATATATATATATATATATATATATATATATATATATATATATTTGTGTATTTAGGCAGCAATCCTTCTTTCATGCCCATTTCATTGAAAACGACAGACAAGATGCTTTTATTTAGTTTTTTATAACATTTCTCATGCGATCTAATTTTTTTTTCTTTTCGGATGATAAAATACATAAAAACTGTCCGAATGTTCTTTTTATCCGAGCGCTTTCGGCTATACATTTAGCCATTTTCAACAATATATTAACTGTTAAAATAGGAAATAGTTTGTTGTATGTGTGTTTTATAAAATGTTTTCATTCTTTTTCAAAACATGTTTTTAACAGTTAAAATATAATCCTTGAAAATGGCTAAATGTATAGCCGAACGCGCTCGGATAAAAAGAACCTTGGGACAGTTTTTATATAATTTATCATCAAAAAAAAGAAAAAAATTCTTAGATCTCATGAGAAATTATATAAAATACTAAATAAAAGCACCTTGTCTGTCGTTTTCAATGAAATATATATATATATATATATATATATATATATATATATATATATATATATATATATATATATATATATATATTGTTAATATAATTTATATTTATCGGAAATTTATGTCTTTTGGAAAATGTATTTTATTTTTATATTCATCGGAAAGGTATTCATTCGCTGACGCTTCTTTCGATATATATATATATATATATATTTGTGTGTATGAACGAGGGTAATTTGTGCATATATATATATGTGTGTGTGTATGAGAGCATCACGTATTTGTGACCGATATTTCTTCATAACATAAATGCCGTTTCATTCTGTTCGGTCGTCGAAACGGCAATATATATCTGCTCATAGTACAGAAATGATATGTCGGAACCGTGACATCTACAAAGTATTGGACGGTCTCGCGTCTCCACTTGTATATTCGCCGCGAAAGTAGGTTAATTTATACATGTCTCACGGAAGAATAGCAGCGAATGCCGTAACTGCGTACAAATCATTTTATTCGATACCAATGCTTATTTGCATAAGCGTATATAAAAAACAGATGCGCTCACGCTGTACTGACGGGAAAATATGTAGTTTAACATTTCTTTCAATATTATCAGCGTCAGGTTAATGAGAATATTAAATATTTGTTGAAAAAATGACATTTCTAGCAAAAAATATGAACCCCCTCCTATCTTCATTATATATGAGAGTGTATCAAGAATTCTGTAGCCTTTCACGGATATTAATTGCTGAAATCTCAGCTGAATATTTAATGGTAATTAAGTGCATTGACAAGAAGGAAATTATTTTTTTTTAAATCCAAAATATAGTAGATTTTAAAAATAAATGTTTTAATTTTAATCGTTAGGATAGGAATCTGCTATTGATGTAGGTAAGTGTACGCAAGTCTGTGTGTGTGTGTGTGTGTGTGTGTGTGTGTGTGTGTGTGTGTGTGTGTGTGTGTGTGTGTGTGTGTGTGTGTGTGCCGAGAAATAAAAAATGAAGAAGGAGGTATATGCAAATGAAATCATCAATCTATATATATATTTATATATAAATGTATATGTGTATATATATATATATATATATATATATATATATATATATATATATATATATATATAATTTTCAGTAGATTAAAAATGACTCTATCTGTTTACTGTTACGTTTGAGTGCTCCAAAAATTTTGTCTTGCATCTAAAAATTTAATTATAATAGATACCAATAAAAATAAAGATATACATTCATATATATATATATATATATATATATATATATATTGAATGTGAGAGAGGCAAAAAATGTATACACAAACACATTAGTTTCTGTAATTTAATGCGTATGCATAATGTTAATTCATATATATATATATATATATATATATATATATATATATATATATATATATATATATATGCAGATTTCATTAAAATAGGAAATAGTTTGTTGTATGTATGCTTTATAAAATGTTTTCATTTTTTTCAAAACATTTTTTAACACTTAAAATTTAATCCTTGAAAATGGCTAAATGTATAGCCGAAAGCGCTCGGATAAAAAGAATATTTGGACAGTTTTTATATAATTTATCATCTGAAAAGAAAAAAATTATTAGATCGCATGAGAAATTGTATAAAAAACTAACTAAAAGCACCTTGTCTGTCGTATTCAGTGAAATGTGCATGAAAGAAGGGCAGCTGCCTAATTACACAAATATCTCTCTTTCTCTCTCTCTCTCTCTCTCTCTCTCTCTCTCTATATATATATATATATATATATATATATATATATATATATATATATATATATATATATATATATATATATATATCAGTATTAGTGTCGACAGCCTGTTTCATGTTTGATCTGTCCGCTTTTGTATTTACACACGCTGTATCCCGGGTGTTGAGCACTTTTACTCAAAAATATAACATATTTTAACATTTATAAATACATATATATAATTAAGTAATTCATTGAGTCTGAAAGAAACCTCAACAGAATGCAGAAAACCACTGTACGGCCGTTTCGTTCTATATTTGGGACTCATCAGCAGTGCACATCCACTACCGAGAATTGAAACCCGAACAGTTGGGTTATCAAGCAAATGTCATACCAACTGTTCCAACGGGCCTCGGTGACGAAGAGGTAGGAAATCAGACTCAATATAGCGCCGCTCGCACACATATTCCGTGGTGGAACCCAACTGAAATTCTCTGTAACCGTAGGACTGTGCCCCCGGGAGCCACGACTACTATCACCAAGCCGCTCAAATTGAAGCATTAGAAGCCGGATCAAGCAATGATATAGACATGATAGAAATTGTTTCAGCTTATGTATGACGTCTGTGTTATTTAAAGCTATGTTTCATTTCTTTCGGGTACAAATCACTTCGAACCTGTATTCTATACGGAACCGTCATACAGCCTGACGTGTCTAAACCGATTCGGCCACTGAGGTTCGTTCGGTTGGCAAGGTCGAATTTACTGCTTATTAACTTCAATCTTCCATGAATCTCTCACGTACATTCATAACCGCTCATCAGTGGCCAAATCGGTTAAAGTCACGTCAGGCTATATGACGGTTCCGTATAGGATACAGGTTCGAATCCTGTCGGAGGACGAATATTTTCTATGAAAATGTCTCGGATATTCAGGCCGGTAAATGTTATTTAATACTGTTTATTATAAACAGAGCATTTACTTAAATACTTGTATCTATAAAAAAAAAAGAAGAATTTTAAACATAAAAATGGCTTTAAATAATTGTCGGACTTTCTCCATTTCATAATCTGATATATGTGTGTGCGTGTGTGTGTGTGTGTGTGTGTGTGTGTGTGTGTGTGTGTGTGTGTGTGTGTGTGTGTGTGTGTGTGTGTGTGTGTGTTGCGGCATAAGATCATTATTCAAACTTATGTTGTTGAATTTAATGAGCTATTCTAAGCTTCGTATAGTTGCTTTAATTTCAGATATTGGAAGACATCTGTATTAAAGCAAAGCAACCAACACTCAACAAATTTACATTTCAAACTAGTCACAACACATTACATTGCATCTAAATATATGGTTCTGTTGTTAATATTTTGTTTTTTCACGTGGTACGACGCCATAGAACCGCATCACGAATTTACGACCTGCGTCAGCTATTCCGTGACCGTTATCGTCGCATAACATTTTTCTATGTCAACATAACAGAATATCACCTTTGATGGTGAATATATTTGTTTAAATGTCCATATAACCATTCTGAAGATGGCTCATGTGAGTCAAAAGCTTAAATCACGGAACAACATAATTAAAAAAATATCCAAATGTTGGAATGATTTTGTCTTTATTTTCTCCCGAAATTAAAGCAACTATACGAATCTTAGAACGGCTCCTGATCAAACATAATACACATTCGCTGTCTGATATATTTAATAATATATGTATTTTGCAGGTTATTTAATTCCAGAAAAAAATGTTTACATTGTAAGAATTTTCGGGAAGATAATAATGATTTTCTCACACAAGTCCTACTAATTAACTTAAAGCTGGGGGTGGAGAAGAGGTCACATCATACCTTCTCCAAGGGTGTCGTCGCGTAAATGACTACAACAAATCCGACTGGAATTTGAACTCGGTATTCCGATTTCCAGTCCCGAGCCATTATCCGTTACACCACTCGCGCATCTTTCAGCAGCTGATATTGCCACCCATCTTGGTATTGACCAGGCGCGACGTTGCTCAACTTCGTTGATCGTGCGAGAACCCGGTATTTCAACGTGATATTGTCGTAAACAAATAGATAGATAGATAGATAGATAGATAGATAGATAGATAGATAGATAGATAGATAGATAGATAGATAGATAGAATGAGAATGGAATAGAGAGATACAATGATAATTAGATAGATAGATAGATAGATAGATAGATAGATAGATAGATAGATAGATAGATAGATAGATAGAATGAGAATGGAATAGATAAAATGAGAATTCGATAGATAGATAGATAGATAGATAGATAGATAGATAGATAGATAGATAAAATGAGAATGGAATGGATATGTTAAATGAGAATGGGATATATATATATATATATATATATATATATATATATAGAGAGAGAGAGAGAGAGAGAGAGAGAGAAAGAGAGAGAGATAGATAGATAGATAGATAGATAGATAGATAGATAGATAGATAGATAGATAGATAGAATGAGAATGGTATAGATAGATATGGTATATGTATATCAGGGTTTTCTTTCTCATGTCAGATAGAGAGTGAGTGAGAGAAAGAAAGAAAGAAAGAAAGAAAGAAAGAAAGAAAGAAAGGGTAGCAGACAGAGATATAGACCTATTCTAACGTAAGATAACTAAACTAATAAAGAATCCATAATCACGATATATAGTCAGATAAATTATTTCAATCATCTTAAATTCCACTACCATTTTTTTAAAATTCTCATATAGAACGATTATATTTATTTATTTATTATTTTTTGTATTTTCAATATTCAATTTGCGAAACAATTCCCCCAATAAATGCTCTCCTCCATCTACATCCGTCCGTCGGTCGGTCTGTCAGTATTTCTTTCTCTCTGTCTGTCTGTTTCAAAGATTCGTACATGTTCTCAGTTTAATGTCATACGCGTCTTTATATAACATCCTCGCTTACAAAGAACTGGGTTACTTCCCACCCACTCTCCAACGCCCCCAAAGCACCCCCTCACCACCACCGACAAGTTTCCTCCCACTACTACTACCACTACTACCACTAATACTACTACTACTACTCTCTGCCACTTTCAGGCAGAAGAGTTTTTGATTCAGCACGTGATTTCGAATTGAAAAATTTTGTAGCCATTATTTATTTTTCTCTTCTTAAAAAGATTTTTATCTCATTAACTTTTCTCTCTTTCTCACGAAATTCCCTTTCTCTCTCCTTTTTTTTTTCGTTGTTGTTTTGTTTCGTTTCGTTTTTTCGTCTCACCTTTTTCTTCTCTTTGCCTCTCTCTTTTATTCTATCCGTCTTTTTTTCTCTATCTATTCCCGCGCCCCTCTCTCTCTCTCTATCTCTCTCTCTCTCTGTCTCTCTCTTTATATATATATATATATATATATTACACAAATTTATACTTCCTCTTTCTCTCCATCTTTCTTCTTCCTACTTCCCCTCTCTGCTTTTATATCTTTTTCTTTCTACTTCCCTTCTCTGCTTTTATATCATTCTTCTTTCTACTTCCCCTCTCTGCTTTTATATCATTCTTCTTTCTACTTCCCCTCTCTGCTTTTATATCTTTCTTCTTCCTACTTCCCCTCTCTGCTTTTATATCTTTCTTATTTCTACTTCCCCTCTCTGCTTTTATATCTTTCTTCTTCCTACTTCCCCTCTCTGCTTTTATATCTTTCTTCTTTCTACTTCCCCTCACTACTTTTATATCTTTCTTCTTTCTACTTTCCCCTCTCTGCTTTTATATCTTTTTTCTTTCTATTCACCTCTCTGCTTTTATATCTTTCTTCTTTCTACTTCCCCTCTCTGCTTTTATATCTTTCTTCTTTCTACTTCCCCTCTCTGCTTTTATATCTTTCTTCTGTCTACTTCCCCCTCTGCTTTTATATCTTTCTTCTGTCTACTTCCCCCAATGATTTTATGTCTTTCTTCTTCCTACTTCCCCTCTCTGCTTTTATATCTTTCTTCTTTCTACTTCCCCTCTCTGCTTTTATATCTTTCTTCTTTCTACTTCCCCTCTCTGCTTTTATATCTTTTTCTTTCTACTTCCCTTCTCTGCTTTTATATCATTCTTCTTCCTACTTCCCCTCTCTGCTTTTATATCTTTCTTCTTCCTACTTCCCCTCTCTGCTTTTATATCTTTTTCTTTCTACTTCCCTTCTTTGCTTTTATATCTTTCTTATTTCTACTTTCCCCTCTCTGCTTTTATATCTTTCTTCTTTCTACTTCCCTTCTCTGCTTTTATATCTTTCTTATTTCTACTTCCCCCTCTGATTTTATGTCTTTCTTCTTCCTACTTCCCCTCTCTGCTTTTATATCTTTTTCTTTCTACTTCCCTTCTTTGCTTTTATATCTTTCTTATTTCTACTTTCCCCTCTCTGCTTTTATATCTTTCTTCTTTCTACTTCCCTTCTCTGCTTTTATATCTTTCTTATTTCTACTTCCCCCTCTGATTTTATGTCTTTCTTCTTCCTACTTCCCCTCTCTGCTTTTATATCTTTCTTCTTTCTACTTCCCTTCTCTGCTTTTATATCTTTCTTCTTTCTACTTCCCCTCTCTGCTTTTATATCTTTCTTCTTCCTACTTCCCCTCTCTGCTTTTATATCTTTTTCTTTCTACTTCCCTTCTTTGCTTTTATATCTTTCTTATTTCTACTTTCCCCTCTCTGCTTTTATATCTTTCTTCTTTCTACTTCCCTTCTCTGCTTTTATATCTTTCTTCTTTCTACTTCCCCTCTCTGCTTTTATATCTTTCTTCTTCCTACTTCCCCTCTCTGCTTTTATATCTTTTTCTTTCTACTTCCCTTCTTTGCTTTTATATCTTTCTTATTTCTACTTTCCCCTCTCTGCTTTTATATCTTTCTTCTTTCTACTTCCCTTCTCTGCTTTTATATCTTTCTTATTTCTACTTCCCCCTCTGATTTTATGTCTTTCTTCTTCCTACTTCCCCTCTCTGCTTTTATATCTTTCTTCTTTCTACTTCCCTTCTCTGCTTTTATATCTTTCTTATTTCTACTTCCCCTCTCTGCTTTTATATCTTTCTTCTTCCTACTTCCCCTCTCTGCTTTTATATCTTTTTCTTTCTACTTCCCTTCTTTGCTTTTATATCTTTCTTATTTCTACTTTCCCCTCTCTGCTTTTATATCTTTCTTCTTTCTACTTCCCTTCTCTGCTTTTATATCTTTCTTCTTTCTACTTCCCCTCTCTGCTTTTATATCTTTCTTCTTCCTACTTCCCCTCTCTGCTTTTATATCTTTTTCTTTCTACTTCCCTTCTTTGCTTTTATATCTTTCTTATTTCTACTTTCCCCTCTCTGCTTTTATATCTTTCTTCTTTCTACTTCCCTTCTCTGCTTTTATATCTTTCTTATTTCTACTTCCCCCTCTGATTTTATGTCTTTCTTCTTCCTACTTCCCCTCTCTGCTTTTATATCTTTCTTCTTTCTACTTCCCTTCTCTGCTTTTATATCTTTCTTCTTTCTACTTCCCCTCTCTGCTTTTATATCTTTCTTCTTCCTACTTCCCCTCTCTGCTTTTATATCTTTTTCTTTCTACTTCCCTTCTTTGCTTTTATATCTTTCTTATTTCTACTTTCCCCTCTCTGCTTTTATATCTTTCTTCTTTCTACTTCCCTTCTCTGCTTTTATATCTTTCTTCTTTCTACTTCCCCTCTCTGCTTTTATATCTTTCTTCTTCCTACTTCCCCTCTCTGCTTTTATATCTTTCTTCTTTCTACTTCCCTTCTCTGCTTTTATATCTTTCTTCTTTCTACTTCCCCTCTCTGCTTTTATATCTTTCTTCTTCCTACTTCCCCTCTCTGCTTTTATATCTTTTTCTTTCTACTTCCCTTCTTTGCTTTTATATCTTTCTTATTTCTACTTTCCCCTCTCTGCTTTTATATCTTTCTTCTTTCTACTTCCCTTCTCTGCTTTTATATCTTTCTTATTTCTACTTCCCCCTCTGATTTTATGTCTTTCTTCTTCCTACTTCCCCTCTCTGCTTTTATATCTTTCTTCTTTCTACTTCCCTTCTCTGCTTTTATATCTTTCTTATTTCTACTTCCCCCTCTGATTTTATGTCTTTCTTCTTCCTACTTCCCCTCTCTGCTTTTATATCTTTTTCTTTCTACTTCCCCTCTCTGCTTTTATATCTTTCTTATTTCTACTTCCCCCTCTGATTTTATGTCTTTCTTCTTCCTACTTCCCCTCTCTGCTTTTATATCTTTTTCTTTCTACTTCCCCTCTCTGCTTTTATATCTTTCTTTTGTCTACTTCCCCCTCTGATTTTATGTCTTTCTTCTTCCTACTTTCCCTCTCTGCTTTTATATCTTTTTCTTTCTACTTCCCCTCTCTGCTTTTATATCTTTCTTCTTCCTACTTCCCCTCTCTGCTTTTATATCTTTTTCTTTCTACTTCCCTTCTCTGCTTTTATATCATTCTTCTTTCTACTTCCCCTCTCTGCTTTTATATCTTTCTTCTTTCTACTTCCCCTCACTGCTTTTATATCTTTCTTCTTTCTACTTCCCCTCTCTGCTTTTATATCTTTCTTCTTTCTACTTCCCCTCTCTGCTTTTATATCTTTCTTCTTTCTACTTCCCCTCACTGCTTTTATATCTTTCTTCTTTCTATTCCCCTCTCTGCTTTTATATCTTACTTAATTTTGTTTGTTCTCTTTTCTGTTTTCCTCTTTTTCTTTCTTTTTTGTAAACCTTCCCTTTCTGATTCCCACTCGCTTTTTTATCCGTGTTTTTCATTTATTTATTTATCCCCCACACTCACTCTCTCTCTCTCTTTCTCTCTCTCTCTCTCTCTCTCTCTCTCTCTCTCTCTCTCTCTCTCTCTCTCTCTCTCTCTATTTCTGTTTATTCCTACCTCTTTCTTTTTCTTTCTCTCTGTCTATGTATATATCCATTCACTTCTTTTTATCAGTCTCTTTTTTTCTCTGTTTATTGGACACTCTATCTTTCTCTCACCCTCTCTATCTATCTATCTATCTATCTATCTATCTATCTATCTATCTATCTATCTATCTATCTACCACGTTTCCACTTCTTTTTCTCTCAATTTTTCTTCTTTTTACTCATTTCTCTACTTTTCTGCCTTGCTGAAGTTCGTTTGATCCGTTTTATGATTTTCATTCTTTCATTTGCCTTCCTTTTCAGTCTATTTCTATCTATCTATCTATCTATCTATCTATCTATCTATCTATCTGTCTGTCTGTCTGTCTGTCTGTCTATATATCTAGCTAGATTGCTAGCTATCAATCTATCTATCTCAATCTGTTCATGTCTATCTATCTCAATTCGTTCCTATCTATCTATCTACCTATCTATCTATCTAGCTCTATATATATACCAAATCACCAAAAAACATTTTCTCTCTTTCTTCCTTAATTCTTGACTTTTTCGTCATTTTCTTTTCTTTTTCTTTCAGTTCTTTGATTTCTACTTTCTGATTGTCTCTCAAATCCGTTCAGCATCCTTTCTCTTTCATCCCTCTCTCTCTCTGTCCCTCTCTCTCTCACACACACACCCACACACACAAACACGATATGTACATATATATATATATATATATATATATATATATATATATATATATATATATATATATCGTTTTCTTGGTTTCTCTTCAGTTAATTCTCCATTTCTTCCTTCTCTTTGTTTTCACCATTTTCGTCCTCGATTCCCGCTCTTTATCTATCTATATATCTATCTATCGATCTGTCTATCTATCAATCTATCTATCTATCTATCTATCTATCTATCTATCTATCTATCTATCTATCTATCTATCTATCTATCTCAGCCTGTTCATATCTATCTATCTATCTATCTATCTATCTATCTATTTATCTCAGTCTGTTCACTATCTATCTATATGTGTGTGCGTGTGTGCGTGTGTGTATGTATAGTAGGCTGATAAAAAAAGTGAAAAAACAGAATAATAATAACAATGTTAATAATAATAACAATGACAATAATGACATTATTATTATTATTATTATTATTATTATTATTATTATTATTATTATTATTATTAGTGAGAGAGAGAGAGAGAGAGAGAGAGAGTGTGGCTTCTTTGATGTTCTTTTTTTTTCTTTTTTTTCCCCAATATCTGTTTTGTTTTATTTTTATTTTTTCCTTCTCCTTTCCAGTTAAAAAAATGAAAACAATAAATTTAATTTTTCTTTTTTTTTCTTATCTTGTTTTTTCGTTTTTTTGTTGTTTTATTCTTTTTTTTTCTTGCTTTACATTTCTCTGTCACAATTCCCCATGGCTTATTTTTAATATGCGATCACATTTTAATTTTCACTCTTTTGTTTCTATTGCAGTTATTCTTGTTCTTCCTTACTCTCAATCTATCTATCTATCTATCTATCTATCTATCTGTCTATGATGTGCCTTGTACGTATGTGTGTTTCAGTCTATCTATCTATCTATCTATTTATCTTTTAGTTAGTTCAAATAGGCACCTATCTCCGGTTTTGTTGTCTATTTTGAATCTTTTCACTTCTTTTCATCGAATTTTTATTATTCTTTACTTTCTTCTCTTCGTCTTTTTTCTCACGAATGCATACTCTTTCTTTTCTCTTCTATTTAATTCTTCTGTTTCTTATATTTCTATTTTTCCTTTCTTTTTTTTACTATTATTTCTCTCTTTCTTGCTTCCTTTCTTTCTCTTTTTCTTTCTTTCTTTCTTTCTTTCTTTTTATCTTTTAAAGCATTTATTTGTTTATCTATATCATTTCGTTGTATTCAATTTGTTAATTTTTTACCCACTTTTGCTTATTTTCTTTTTTCTTGCTTTTAATTTCTTGTATCTCTTCTCTTTATTCTTTCTTTCCATTCCTTTCTTTCCTTCTTCTCTCTTATAGTTTGTCTCATATTTTTATACATCTATTTAATCTGGTATGTTTCTATCTATCTATCTATCTATCTGTTTTTTTTTAATTTTTTGAATATGCTTTCGTCCTTCTTGTTTATTATCTATGTATGTATGTATGTATGTATGTATGTATGTATGTATCTATCTATCTATCTATCTATCTATCTATCTATCTATCTATCCAAATCTATTCATTATCTATCTATCTATCTATCTATCTATCTATCTATCTATCTATCTATCTATCTATCTCAATCTCTGTTTATATCTATCTATCTATCTATCTATCTATCTATCTATCTATCTATGATCTTTTTTTCTATCTTCCTCTCTGTTTTTATTTCTTTCTATTTTTCTTTCTTTTGTTTATTATATTTTTCCACTCGTTTTATTCCCGCCTTTTTTATACAAAGAAATGTCTTCCATTTTCTAACGTTACAATTATTAAAGAAAAAAGAAATAATCGGAAAATTTTCAAGGGAAAATTAAGTTCAGCTCACATTCTATAGACTCAGCCGGTTTTACGGTATTTAATTTGCATCTCCGACATTACAACAGTCATTAGAGAGTTCATTATTCAAATGTCGTCCTTGTCTCCAGAAAATTCCCGGCTATTATCGTCGCCAAAATTCTATCACAGTTATTGCGTAAAGTGGCAAATTATTATTGTGATAAGAACAATGATAATAATAATGATATTATTGAACATTATGATGATGATAATGATGATAGGGAGGGGTAGAAGGACGATTATAATGAGGCTGGTGATCTCAATAACAACATGAATAAAACCAATAATTGTTATATCATTGAGAGTAATAAGAAGTACACAATTAGAAAAGTACAAAAACTTAATTGTTATTGATGAGAAAAGGATAAAGGTGATTATAGAAGAAGAAGAAGAAGAAGAAGAAGAACAAGAACAAGAACAAGAACAAGAACAAGAAGAAGAACAAGAAGAAGAACAAGAAGAAAAAGAAGAACAAAAAGATGAAGAACAAGAAGTATAATAATAATAAGAACAACAACAACAACAAGGAGAAAAAGAAGAGGAAGAAAAAGAAGAACAAGAACAAGAAGAAAAAGAAGAAGAAGGAGAAGAAGAAAAAAAAGAAGAAAAAGAATAAGAAGAAGAAAAAGAAGAACAAGAACAAGAAGAAGGAGAACAAGAAGAAGGGGAACGAGAAGAAGAAGAAGAAGAAGAAGAAGAAGAAGAAGAAGAAGAAGAAGAAGAATAAGGAGAAGAAAACAAGAAGAAAAACAAGAAGAAGAAGAAGATGAAGATGAAGAAGATGAAGATGAAGAAGATGAAGAAAAACAAGAATATGAAGAAAAACAAGAACAAGACGAACATGAAGAAGAAGAAGAAGAAGAAGAAGAAGAAGAAGAAGAAGAAGAAGAAGAAGAAGAAGAAGAAGAAGAAGAACAACAACAACAACAACAACAACAACAAAGTGTATGAGGAGGAAAACTTCTCGGTTCGTACAAGATTTCTCGGCCGAGAACTTTTCTCCCCTCGGATTGATTCCACTCGCTACTAACACTGGTGGCACGGTGGAGTAATGGATAGCGGTGCTCTGCTTAGGAATCAGAGTACCGAGTTCGAATTCCAGTCGAATCCATTGCATACACTTACGTGTTAATACCCTTGGGAATGGTATGAATCCTCTTCTTCTACCGCAAGCTAAGGGTAAATAGCAGGACAGACCGGGTTCTATAGTCTTGGATGGCAACTGGTCTACCGCAGAAAAAAAAATGGCAACCTCATGGAAAAAAAAATTGCCTCGTTCGTCATGTATCGATGATCGCCTAAGCGTGTATCATGCATCGTACATAACTGACGCACTAATACCCTTGTGAAAGGTATGATTACTCTTCACCCCCACACAAAGTAAGGGTAAATAGCAGGACAGACCAGGTTCTGTAGCCTTGGATGGCAACTGATCTACCGCAGAAAAACAATGGCAACGTACTAGGGGGGAAATCTGCCTTATCAGTCATGTATCGATAGATACATGATCGCTTAAGCGTGTATCACGCATCGTACATAACTGACTGACTGACGTGCTAATACCCTTGGGAAAGGTATGAATACCCTTCTTCTCCCACCCGCAAGCTAAGGGTAAATAGAAGGACAGACAAGGTTCTGTAGCATTGAATGGCAACTGGTCTACCGCAGAAAAAAAAATGGAAACTTTCTGCGGGAAAAAAAAACTGCCTCGTCAGTCATGTATCGAAAGATACATGATCGCTTAAGCGTGTATCACGCATCGTACATAACTGACTGACTGACATTGATACTAAGAAAAGAACACCGATCTTTTCAGAACACAGCTGGAGTAGACGATGATATTGAGAAAATTTTTGGAAGATTTGATAAAACTTGTGCTCCACTCAGTTCCCATGCGAATTTGGAAAATATGTTGATAATGATGCTGATTAATTACTTCTGTGATTAATGAGAAAAGGGACAATATTAATCAGAAGAAAATCAATATTAGCAAGACATTAAGAATTAATAACTATGAAGAATTATTAATAATGAGGAAAATATTTTATTATTAATAATAATAATCGTGAACTCAAAATTATAATATTTTTCTCCCTGATTGCATGACACCTCGTCTGTTTGAATCTTCTGATACAAAAAATTTGTCTCTTGAAATCGTTGGTTGAGACTTGAGGGCACCTCGTTCTACACAAAGGCAAAATATATCCACTATGATAATAATAATAATAATAATAATAATAATAATAATAATAATAATAATAATAATAATAGCAGTAGTAGTAGTAGTAATAGTAGTAACAGAAATTTCTACATAAAAATATCGGAATAAAGCCAGGTATCCCACCACTTCAGAAGTTTGTGTTGCTTGACACTACAAATCTTCTGCCAAAGTTGCTATCGGATTGGGGGTTGTATGACTTGAAAAAGAACACCTATAATACAAGATTTTGATAACGAAAAACCCTTGAGAAAAAAGAGAAGATAATAATAATAATAATAATAATAATAATAATAATAATAATAAATCGAAATATCAAAACTGTGAGGACATCAATAATCCCTGTTGTATTTGGAGCCCTCAGATTGATTGAAAATGATTCCAGTAGACTAATTGAAGGGATTCCTGGAAGCACATGCCTTAAAGAAATACAAAACGGTATCCTCAGGAGTACAGCCTGCACCTTATCAAGGGCGTTATCTATGTAAAATATGTTTTTTTTTGTTTGTTTTTTTTTGTCAGTGGAAAATGTCATGATGCCATTTCTAACCTTAGGTCTCTGGGCGGGACCCGGAAAGAAATGTGTACACGCCAGAAATCAAAGGAAACATTATTATTATTATTATTATTATTATTATTATTATTATTATTAATAATAATAATAATAATAATAATAATAATAATAATAATAATAATAATATGAGTATATTGAACTTTGTATATTTGTAGCACAGCATCACGTTGATAGCCTGCTGGCCTCTTACTCAATAATAATCAAAGCCAACCGGCCAGACATTGTTATTAAAGACTACAAACAAAAAACGTGCCTTCTTATTGACATGGCAGTCCCTGCAGACTGCAATGTATCTTTGAAGATATTCGAAAAGCTGTCAAAATACAAGGACCTTGAAATAGAAATCTCAAAAATGTGGCACATGGGAACATCAACAATACCTGTTGTAGTTGGAGCCTTAGGATTAGTTGGAAAAGATTCCACTAGACTAATTGAAGGTATCCCTGGAAGTCCATACCTGAAAGAGATACAAATAATTATTCTGACAAGTACAGCCCACACTTTACGAAAGGATTTATCTATGTAATAATTTTTTTTTTCATTGGAAAGTGTCATTTCTAACCTTAGGTCCCTGGGCGGGACCTGGAAAGAAATGTGTAAACGGCAGATATCAAAGGAAATAATAATAATAATAATAATAATAATAATAATAATAATAATAATAATAATAATAATGGACCTTGAAATAGAAATCTCAAAAATGTGGCACATGGGAACATCAACAATCCCTGTTGTAGTTGGAGCTTTAGGATTGGTTGGAAAGGATTCCAGTAGACTAACTTTTCAATCTTTCAATCTCTCACACAAGTGGTTGACTTTCCTTCGCGTGTCCTCAGCAACCATGATGGTAAGTCTTCCCTTCTTGATCTCTGTTTTTCCTCCATCCCCGAGTCTTGTCGTGTTATGCAGCTCTGTCCTCTTGGCAACTCTGATCATGAAGTTGTGTCTGTTATCATCACCTTCTAATCCTCCCCCAGTAAAGAACCTCCTACCAACAGAACATTATATTATCATCGAGCAGATTGGGACTCGTTCCGAGATTTCCTTCGTGATGCCCCCTGGAATTACTATCTTTAACCTCCCCGTCCCAAAATGATGCGCCTGATGCCACATCCCGGGTAAAAACTGGAATCGAGGCATTCATCCCTACATCGCGTTCAGCCCCTTGTTTCTCAGCTGCTTCTTCAGCAGCTGTTACCCACAGGAATCACTACTTCCGTCTATACCGTAGAGACATCTCTGATTACAACAGATGTCTCTTTGTCACTGCCCGTAACGAGTGTAAATATGTCCTCAAAAGTAGTAAAGTTACTCTTTGACTAAAGAATGAAACAACGTATTGCATCTCGCAAGTTTGGTTCAAAAGATTATTGGTGGCTCTTCAAAGACGTTCTGAACAACACCAAACCCACAATACACCCTTTTATTCACCCAATTTGGGGTCCTGGCCTCCTCAGCTGATAACGCTAAATGCTTTGCTCGTAATTTCTCATTCAATTCAACGCTAGACTCATCTGGTGTACCAACAATGGATTTTCCCCTTAGAACTTAGGCTCTACTGAGTGAGATGCACATGACCCCAACGATGGTATTGAGCATCATCTCTAAATTAGAGTCACATAAGGTTAGTGGTGGGGACGGGATAGCGGCCATTATCTTGAAGAAATGTACTCCTGAATTGGCTCTAAACTTTACACCTACTGCCTCACCGACTCTTGCTTTCCAACCTGTTGAAAGTCCTCATTTGTTCTGCCTGTCTTTAAAAACTCTGGTGACCCTTCTGACCCGTCTAACTACCATCCTATCAGTCTGCCACCATTCTTCGGTAAAGTCTTCGGGGCTTTAATCATTGCCGAAGTGGTTAAGCACCTTACTTCACATAATCTGCTCTCTGACAAGTAATATGGTTTCCGCTTTGCCTGATCTACCGCTGTCCTGCTCACGGCCATAACTGAATTTGTATACTAAGCACTCAACAATAACGGAGAAGCTCGAACCGTGTCTCTAAACATCTCTAAAGCGTTTGATAGGGTTTGGCATGCTGGCCTTCTTCGTAACCTTCAGGGATACGATATTACATGAAGATTATTTGAATTAATTCAATAATTCCTGTCAAACCGTGAAATGAAGGTCGTCATAAAAGGGTTCTTCTCCAGATCCTTTATCCTTTGGTGTTCCCCAAGGCTCTATATTGGGCCCCACACTGTTCTTGATCTTCATCAATGAGCTTCCTGGTGTCATCAGTTCCCAAGTTGGCATCTACGCGGACGACACCACTATTTACTCCTGCCTCAATAGTAAATCTTTTATCGTTGACAAAACTAACCTGGCTGCTGATCTCGAAAAGAACCTCCAATCTGTGGTTGACTGGGGCAGGAAATGGCTTGTAAACTTTAATGACTCCAAAACGAAATTGCTCTCCTTTACCCACCAAAGAGAACCCTTCCTGCCTCCCATCAGAATGACTGATTCCCAACTCCGCGAGAGCGTCTCGTTACGCCCGCTTGGTCTCACGCTGTCCACTGACATGAAGTGGAATAAATACATTGAATCAATAGCTTCATCTACCGCAAGGAAAGCTAGTTCTCTGTGTCATGCCAGAAAGTTTTTCTCGTCTGAGTCCATCCTTCAAATCTATAAATCAACAATCCGTCCTTGCATGGAATATTGCTGTCAAATATGGACTGGTGCTTCCGTTGTATGTCTTGAAGTCCTCGACAAAATCCAGAGACGAATATGCAAGATGATAGGTCCAGATCTGGCATCTAGTCTACAATCACTATCCCACAGACGTGGCGTGGCCTCCCTCTGTCTCTTCTACAATGATTTTCACGACAACTGTTCCGACGAGCTACTTTCGCTGGTTCCCGGACTACATGAATTTAAGGGAGTTACCAGGCTGGCATCTCGGTCCCACTCTTTCACTGTCAAAACGGTTAAATGTAACCGTCTCTTCTACTCAAACAGCTTCTTCTGCCGCACTTCCCGTCTGTGGAACTCCCTTCTCCTTACTTGCTTCTCCGATGACTATAATCTTCAAATATTCAAGTGTAATGTCAATCGACACCTGAGACCCTCAGCTTGTTCCCCGTCCTCCTCTGTATCCTTTCCTCAAACACGTCTCTTTACTCTTGTTCTCAATCCTCTGTAACCCCGTGCGTGCTAGTAGCTCTACCGCCTTGCTTGGGGTGAATTGCCTTAAAATAAACGGACCTCAATCAGTTTTACAGGGTAATTGAAAAAGCAGCTATAGAAGTAAAAAGGCACCATCTTATAAAGTATTGCAAAAGGTTTGGGAGAATATATGGACTAAGCCAAAGGAAGTGCCAAGTGAATGAAACGAGAACCAGAAAGAATGAAGGATAAACCTGTGCAAGAATGGAGGAATATAACCAAGAACAATGTTAGGCATTCTCTAGTAAAATCCCCCAAATGGAAATCATCCCCAGGAAATGACAAAGTACCCAACTTTTGACTCTATCATATCACCAAATCCATAAAACATAGGCACAAATTTTATCATTGCTAGGTTCAATTGCTGTCGGAGGACGAATATTTCCAATGAAAATTTCTCGGACATTCAGGCCGGTAAATGTTGTTTAATACTGTTTATTATAAAACAGAGCATTTTCTTAAATATTTGTATCTATAAAAAAAAAGAACATATAAACATAAAAATGTCTTAAAATAATTGTCGGACTTTATCCATTTCATAATGTGTGACGTCATTTGTTTACATTTGGATACGCCATGAGCAGATATGAATGTACGTGAGAGAATCATGGAAGATTAAAGTTTAAAGACAGTAAAATCGACTTTGCTAACCGAACGTTCCTCTCTGGCCAAATCGGTAAAAGCACGTCAGGCTAAATGACAGATCCATGTAGGATACAGGTTCGATTCCTGTCGGAGGACGCATATTTTCTATGACAATTTCTCGGACATTCAGGCTGGTAAATGTTGTTAATACTGTTTATTATAAACAGAGCATTTACTTAAATATTTGTATCTATAAAAAGAATGTATAAACATAAAATGTCTTAAAATAAAGGATATATCTCTATTATTTTAAATATCGAATTTGAAGATTCTACTCTTCTATGCAGGGACAATGGCCTTTTGTATAAATGAAGAGTTAAAAGAGAAAGATCGTGCAAGATTGTGGGTGGAGTTGTGTTGACAGGTCCATAGTAAAGGAAAACAGTAAATTCGAGAAATATCAAGACTTTTCCCGGTGGGGTGGGGCCTGACAAAAAATGTTTAATATGAATGTGAGCGTCGTATCGATAATAATCGTTGCACTTGGAAAAAAAACAGCAGATTGGTTGAGTTGGGTACCTGAGGTGGAAAGTGCAGGGACCATCGTCTTGCTAAGGTCTCCAAGAAGTGTTGATTGGTACTGTTATTTCAGTCAATTTGCTGTCACCCATAGATGACCAGCAGACATTTAGTATGGGCACAAAAATACATGAATAATAATAATAATAATAATAATAATTATTATTATTATTATTATTATTATTATTATTATTTCATCCTACCCTCATTAATGGGGGTGGGGATCTATGAACAATTGTCCATCACTTAGTTGTCAAGCACGTTAAAGAGCCAAGACTGCTCTGCTATTTAACCCATAGCTGGGCAAAGTGAACTCCATGCCTTTCCAAAGGTATTTGCACGTAAGTGAAAGTTATGGACCCGGCTGGAATTCGAACTCGGCTCTCCGATTTCTCATTCCGTGCCTCTATCGATAACACCACCAGAGCAACATCAACAAGATCATCATCATCATCATCATCATCATCATCATCAACAACAACAACAACAACGACAACAACAGCAAAAACAATAATAATAATCCTGCTAGTCGTAACTGAAGCTCAAGGAACGGTTCCGAGGTGCCTGAAAAAAAAAAGACTGTAAAAAGTAAAAGTAGTCAGAAGAGTCAGACTCAACCAGACGATAGTTTTATTTAAAACATCTAGAATTTTGAGTAGAGTGTTTTAGAACTGAATACTTCTTATCACTAAATCTCTTACTAGTTTGAACACTCTGTGCTTGAATTTGAAATCACAAAATTGAATATCAGCCATAAACATTTTGACTCTCCCTGTCGTACAATACAGTTCCAATATCCTTAACTGGACCATAACTGACACTAAGCGAATCGATGTCAAAACAAGAAATCTTCTCACTTGCCACTGCATGCGTCACCTTAAGATTAAATCTGATCGTCGGTATGTGCCCAGATCCGGAGGAGGCAGAAGATTAGTTCAACTAGAACTGTTTTACAAAACCACAACAATCGGTCTTCAAATATACCTGAAAAATACAGAAGACTGGATGATGATCTGTGTCAAAGAAGAGGAAAAAAAAGAAACTCTATTCAGTAATAAAGGAAGCCAACAAATTCAAAAAGGGAATTTCAAGTGGGTGAAGAATTGCAAAAGAGAATTGGAAAAGGCTTCCGATAGACCCACTGAAGGCGTCCTTGTTAGCTTAAAGAAATACAAAAATTGTAATCACAATTCCAGCTCACACCTTACGAAGGGCTTTATCCATGTAAATTGTGTTTCCTTATGTTACCTTTTTTGTTACAAAAATACCAAGTGAAAATGCCATGATGCTATTTCTCACCTTAGGTCGTCGGTTGGGATCAGGCAGGGAATTAGTATACAACAACAACAACAACAACAACAACAAATTGGTATAAACACCACCCAGATCCGGTTACGGAGATAGGACCTGTTACAATTTTATGGGACAACACAATACACACAGACAGAACAATCAAAGCTAACTGTCCAGGTATTGTTATTAAAGACCACAAACAAAAAAAGCTGCTTCCTTATTGATATGGCAGTCCCTGCAGACTGCAATGTATCTTTGAAGATCTTCAAAAAGCTATCAAAATACAAGGACCTTGAAATCGAAATCTCAAAAATGTGGCACATGGGAACATCAACAATCCCTGTTGTAGTTGGAGCCCTCGGATTAGTTGGAAAAGATTCCAGTAGACTAATTGAAGGGATTCCTTGAAGTCCATGCCTTAAAGAAATACAAACAATTGTTCTCACGAGTACAGCCCACACCTTACGAAGAGCTTTATCTATGCAAAATATGTTTTTTTGTCAGTAAAAAGTCATGATGTCATTTCTAACCTTAGGTCCCTGGGCGGGACCCGGGAAGAAATGTGTACACAGCAAAAATCATAGGAAATAAAATAATAATAATAATAATAATTACTTCTTCCCATCCTCAGTAATGTGGGTTAGTGACTAAGGAAAATTGTTATGCTTGTTCTTCTAGTCTAGTTCTCAAGCACGTTAAAGAGCCCAGTTTGCTCTCCTATTTGAACTACAGCTGACCTTCAGCTGACAAGAAATGGATTTATACATTTCCCCAGATTATTTGCGCTTCAGTGAAAATTATTCAATCGATGGGAATTCGAACTCGGTCCTCCGATTTCACATTCCGAGCCGCTGTCTAATGTGAATGGAGTACTGTTGGCATATTTAGACGGGAGCCGCCCTGACCGTGCTTTTCAGCCTCGATAGAGTCCAGAAGCGTCTCCGAGTCCTTGTCTAAACAAAAAACAAAATTTTTGCTATCAGTCGTCCATAACAGTAGCGACGAGGATATTGAAGAAACGATGTTCTACGCGGAGAATCTAAAAAAAAAAAAAAAAACCTTTTTGCTATCAGTCGTCCATAACAGTGTCGACGAGGATATTGAAGAAACGAAGTTCTACGCGGAGAATCTAAAAAAAAAAACCCTTTTTGCTCTCGGTCGTCTATAACAGTGGCGACGAGGATATTCAAGAAACGATGTTCTACGCGGAGAATCTAAAAAAAAACCTTTTTGCTATCGATCGTCCATAACAGTGGCGACGAGGATATTGAAGAAACGACGTTCTACGCGGAGAATCTAATATTTAAAAAAAAACTTTTTGCTATCGGTCGTCCATAACAGTAGCGACGAGGATATTGACGAAACGAAGTTCTACGCGGAGAATCTAAAAAAAAAACTGGTCGCTATCGGTCGTGCATAAGAGTGATGACGAGGATATTGAAGAAACGAAGTTCTACCCTGAGAATCTTAAAAAACAAACAAACTTTCTGCTATCAGTCGTCCATAACAGTGTCGACGAGGATATTGAAGAAACGAAGTTCTACCCGAAGAATCTTAAAAAAACCAAAAAAAAACCAGACCATTTTGCTATCTGTCGTCCATAACAGTAGCGACGAGGATATTGAAGAAACGATGTTCTACGCGGATAATCTAAAAAAAAAAAACCTTTTTTGCTATCAGTCGTCCATAACAGTGGATACTAGGATATTGAAGAAACTAAGTTCTACGCGGAGAATCTAAAAAAAAACAACCTTTTTGCTATCGGTCGTCCATAACAGTAGCGACGAGGATATTGAAGAAACGAAGTTCTACCCGGAGAATTTAAAAAAAACAAAACTTTTTGCTATCGGTCGTCCATAACTGTGGCGACGAGGATAGTGAAGAAACGACGTTCTACGCTGAGAATCTAAAAAAATAGAACCTTTTTGCTATCGGTCGACCATAACAGTAGCGACGAGGATATTGAAGAAACGACGTTCTACGCTGAGAATCTAAAAATGTCAACTGTCTCTTTCTAATGTTAAGTGTAAGTGTCCTTTTTGTTTCCAGTTTCTCTAAAACTTAATCTTTGTTCAAATGTTCAGTTCATGGTATTCTCAGCTTCCATCGGTAGAACCACAATTCTGCTGCTCTATATCTTCTCGTAATCTATGATGAGATTATCAAGCATTCACTACCATAGAGTAAGACTGATATTACGTAACAGTTTAGCACTCTCTTCTTCGTTTACGTGTTGTTAAATGAAAAGAAACAAAACAAGGGTTTGCAAAAGAACAAAACATTAACGTGTTTCTGTATGGAAATTTCATGTTCACTGAATGTTCGCACGTACGTGTGTGTGTATAATGTTCATAGCGTCTGCTCAAAGAAACGCATAGCGCTTTCCACAAAGGGGAAGACGCAATCTTCTGCGATAACTTACATTGTAGATGTGTTTGCTGAAAATGAGTGAACAACTGAGAACGAAGCAAAAGAATATTTTAAGAAACTTTATTTTCCTAATGAAATTCGGAAAGACCAAACTGCCTTCTGCTCATGCGTGATTATAGTTGGTACTACTGTGATCACGTAATCGAAGTTTGAGTTTGATTGCGTCAGTTTTATTGTTGCAGGTTACAGTGTAAACATGGCCGCGCCGCTGGCAATTTAAACCAAGGAGGAACAAAGTGGTCCGATTTCTCTGGTCGGAAAGTGTCACAATACATCGACATTGCACTACCGCTGAGAAGTGTGTAGAAGTGTATCGAGAAGTTTAAGCGTGGCCTGATTACCGTCACGCACGAAGAAGGAGCAGAATGTCCATCAACCTCTACCGCTGAGGGGCAGATTCAGCAAGCTCAAAAGATTGAAATGGCGAGCCGGAGTGTTATCATCGATGACGTAGCAAGTTCTCCGCAGATTCAGATCAGGCCGGTGGACATCAATTATGCCCTTTAAAAATAAA
The DNA here is from genome assembly GCA_964036315.1 of Acanthosepion esculentum. NCBI lineage: Eukaryota > Metazoa > Mollusca > Cephalopoda > Sepiida > Sepiidae > Acanthosepion > Acanthosepion esculentum. The sequence continues at coordinate 27,923,229 of OZ038487.1, forward strand.
TTACTCCCTCTGTTCCGAAATAGTTGTTCCATAGCCGGAAATCTCATATGGAATATACTAATTCTTAGTCGAATTATTTGTCGTTTGCATTAACAGGTTAGCATTGATGTCCCTCAAGTATTTATATTAGCTTATTCAGGTAGAATAATTTCAAGCGCAAATTATATCACTTTTTCACCACATTAAAATTGAATTTTTTTTCAGACCACCCACTGGCAAGAGATTATGATGGGAGAAGAGAAGCCAATTGGCAGAAACGCTAAACGAAATTGCAAGAAGCACGAATAGACAAATAATAAACGTAGTGCTGTGTTGCAAGCACTGCTGGAAAGATCCACAGATCGTGTCCTGAAGCGTGGTGCAATAAAACAGGTTGCAGATGAATGAAACGTAGCTGCAGAACGTCTGGGTTTGCAAATTGAATTCGTTTGCCAGCCTCCAAATAGTCCTGATCTCAATGTCCTTGATCTGGGTTATTTTAAGGCAATTCAATCAATTCAGCACCAGCAAGCTCCAAATAATGTTGACCAGCTCATTGAAGCAGTGGAAGAAAGCTTCAATAAACTTCAGAAGTCGAAGCTTAACAATACTTTTCTAAGTTTGCAGTTCGCAATGGAACAAGTTATTTTAGTTGACGGCGATAACAACTATAAACTCCGGCACATGTCTAAAGAGAAGCTTGAAAGAGAAGGAAAACTTGAAGTATCCATTTCTATTTCTGACGAGTTGCAACAGAAACTGCTTTTGTCAAAGTAAACCTTCCCCAGTTATTTTTGTTATTAATTTAACTGTTTATGTATATCAGTTTCGATATATTTCACACTTATTTATATGACAATTCACTAATATTACTCATTTACTGTTGAGTATGGGAATAAATGATATTTTTTGTTCTTTTTGGTGTTTTTTTTATCTACTGGAACAATTATTTTGGAACAAGATGAAAATTTTTTGGTACAACTATTTCGGAACGGATGGAGTAAAATAAATGAACCTATCTACTTAAACAAGTTTATCTATAAATAAAGTTTATCTAATAATGAATTATGTCGGATTATGAATTTTTTAAAAATCCGTTACATATATATATATATATATATATATATATATATATATATATATATACTAATCTTAGGTTAAATACAAGAAAATAGGAATAGGAAGATTGTATTGTGTATATCTTGTGCATATCAGTGGATAGAGAATTAGAATTTGAATTTCGGAGTTTTCTTGAGTACCCACAAACTTTTTTGACCATCGATAGGAAATACGCAACAGTTTAAAAAATTACCATACACTACAATTATATGAATGAATCTAAAGTTGCTTAAAGCAGATATATTATTAATTTCTGAATAAGGCCAGTTCCGTGTTCAAAATTAAGGTTATTAAGAGTTGCTTTTTTTTTTCATAAGTGCTTCCATCAGGTTTTAATGCAAGTAAGAGAGCTACTATAACTTACGGCGACATCAAGTTAATGAAGGTCGGGCCTAGATGGGTGACCGCTTAAAATTAAATGTTACAAGCGTTGGGATTGTACTCTATTCGTTCTCATCTTACCTGGATATATGTATATATTTAAATTAAATGTTACAAACGTACCTATATATATATATATATATATATATATATATATATATATATATATATATATATATATATATATATATATGTTGAATCAACATCATCACTTGATAAGAGACCAGAGGTGTTGAAACAAATTGGCTATTTTTGTAGAGATTTTATAACAAATTTATGTTATAATTTTCGAATAAATAATATATATATATATACATACATACAGAGAGAGAGAGAGAGAGAGAGAGAGAGAGAGAGAGTGAGAGTGAGAGAGAGCCATAGATAGATAGATATGACATAAAAAGCGCATGAAATATTAGGACCAATGTTGTCTAAGTTCTGTTTTTAACAGAGAAAAAGCGTTAATAATATTTTATCATACTGTTGATATTATAATACACACAGGTATACATGCGCATGCGAAATGAAAAATGATGACACCATCTTGAAGAATAACCAAGATAATTTTTTTGAATTTTCATATTCTTCGGACAGAATGTGACGTAATAACAATTGGATATTTAGATTATTCTTATACAACTGAACATCCAATACAAAACCCAAGATCTACTCAAGGTAGACCGGTACTAAATAAGGTTGCAAGAGTGCATAATGACAGGGCAAGAGGTGTATATTATAATGATATGTAGGATAGATAACGGTTTACTGTAGACTTGAAATAGTTAATATAGTCATCGGGAAAGCATCAGTCGGGTCTCTCTTTCACAACGCAACCTATCTTGAGATTGCCTTAGTGGTTTGATTGATTGTTTTTTGTTTTTGTTTTTTTACTGCTTATCAACCTTTTCTGCTGGTTATTTAAAGCCAGAAAACATTTTACGTTGTTGGACATTTTTGGACATAAAAATTATTTACCGATAGAACTCCTACTGATTAATCCATAGCTGGGGGGAATATAAGTAATGGGTCTATAAATTTCAGTCAGTTATATGCCATGCGTGATACACGCTTAGGCGATCATGTATCTTTCGATACATAACAGACGAGGCAGATATTTTCCCGCAGTAGGTTGCCATTTCTTTCTGCGGTAGACCAGATCTGTCCTGCTATTTACCCATAGCTGGGCAGAAGAAGATGATTCATACCTTAAGGGTTTTAGTAATTCCCTTATTTAATATTTGTTCAAATCTGATTCTTGTAATGATAGAGCATGGCAGAAGGAGACTGGTACTTTTTGGAAATAAAGTCTGATGATCCGCGGTCCTTTAAAAGGGTTGTGCTGAAATAATTTAGTACATGGAACCTTAAAGTGGTCTGTTTTTATTTTTATTTAAATTTTATATATATATGTATATATATATATATATATATATATATATATATATATATATATATATATATATATATATATATATATATATACATGAAGAAATATAGTCTTAAGATGTGCTATATTTATGGGATAAAATGCTCAATATCAGAGATAGAGCGTGTGTAAATATAACAGTGAACATATAAGTCAACACTTAGAGGCGACAGTCTGTTTCATGCTAGATGCAATCGTCAGGCAACGAGTGCTGTTATTTTTCTCGGCTATTTATATATACGGGTCAGTGGTGCATTGTGAGTAGTCTATTTTGGCGGTTATTTTACCGGAAGTCGTTTATTTGTTTATTTATTTATATGGGTTAAATTACTTTGTTTTTATTTATTTTTATTTTTATTTTTATTTTTATTTCTTATCTTATATATTTTTTTAATTTTTTAATTTTTATTTTGATCGGTGTTTTTATTAACGTAGTAAAAATTTGTTTATATATATATATATATATAAAGAAAATTAAAGAGTGAGAATGTATTCGATTCAGTTTCTATACTTTTTTTAATATTACATTTTTTCTTATACTTGTATAATATTACGTTTTCGTTTCTATCACAGTCCATTGAAACTTACGAGTCTAAAAGGATATCTAATATTCTATTCACCAATTTTTCAATCTTTTTATCTCAGTCTGTTCATTTTTATCATTGTATCTCAGTCTTCGGATTTATCTTTGCATGTTATCTGTTAAAAAAACAATTTATTGCTCCCGCCCCCACCCCCAAAAAATGATATTTGGTCAGATTTTGGGAAGAGTAGTGTGACGTGGAAATTTCATGACTCCTAGGTGTGATACCATGTATTGCTAATTAGTGTGTGTGTGTGTGTGTGTGTGTGTGTGTGTGTGTGTGTGTGTGTGTGTGGGGGTGTCTGTGTGTGTGTGTCTGTGTGTGTGTGCCGAGAAATAAAAAATGAAGGAGGTATATGCAAATTAAATCATTTATATATATATATATATATATATATATATATATATATATATATATATATATATATATATATATAGATAGATAGATAGATAGATAGATAGATAGATAGATATGCACACATAGACAAACTGAGTTATTTTCCTACATCTATATCTCCAAATCGCTGTATTTCTTCTTTACTTTATCCCTCTCTCCCTATCTCTGGATAGATAGATAGATAGATAGATAGATAGATAGATAGATAGATAGATAGATAGATAGATAGATAGATAGATAGATGTGAACAGATTGAGATAGATATATAGATGTGAACAGATTGAGATAGATATAGACATAGAGATAGAGAGAGATATGAACAGATTGAAATAGATAGATAGATGTGAACAGATTGAGATAGATAGATAGATAGATAGATAGATAGATAGATAGATAGATAGATAGATTGATTGAAACAGATAGATAGATAGATAGATAGATAGATAGATAGATAGATAGATACATACGAGATAATTCTATGGATGAGTATGACAGGTGATGAAATCGGATTAACTTACGAGGAAATTCAATAGATAGATAGATAGATAGATAGATAGATAGATAGATAGATAGATAGATGTGAACAGATTGAGATAGATATATAGATAGATAGATGTGAACAGATTGAGATAGATATATAGATAGATAGATAGATGTGAACAGATTGAGATAGATATAGAGATAGTGATAGAGAGAGATATGAACAGATTGAAATAGATAGATAGATGTGAACAGATTGAGATAGATAGATAGATAGATAGATAGATAGATAGATAGATAGATAGATTGAAACAGATAGATAGATAGATAGATAGATAGATAGATAGATAGATAGATAGACAGATACATACGAGATAATTCTATGGATGAGTATGACAGGTGATGAAATAGGATTAAATTACGAGGAAATTCAATAGATAGATAGATAGATGTGAACAGATTGAGATAGATATAGAGATAGATATAGAGATAGAGATAGAGAGAGATATGAACAGATTGAAATAGATAGATAGATGTGAACACATTGAGATAGATAGATAGATAGATAGATAGATAGACAGATAGATAGATAGATAGATAGATAGATAGATAGATAGATAGATGTGAACAGGGTGAGATAGATAGATAGATAGATAGATAGATAGATAGATAGATAGATGTGAACAGGGTGAGATAGATAGATAGATAGATAGATAGATAGATAGATAGATAGATAGATAGATAGATGGATGTTAAATTCTTTCATCTCCTTCTCCTTCCTTTTCCAATCCATTGCGACTCGGTTCACCTTTTCCTTCTCCTGCCACATTCCATTCTCACTCTGCACTTATTTATGTAAACTTGCGTCGAGGCCATGTGACGGCGCGCCTCTCCGCATTCGTGCGTGTGTGCACACTACTCCCCCACCCCCCAACCTCCCTCCGACAACAGTTGACGTACCTTATGTGAATGATACACGCACGTCCCCAGTTCGTTTGCATCTGCGCATGCCTGCGACAGATATGTATATACGTACACATGTATACGCGTGTGAATGAACGTGCGCGTAGTGGTGTTCTTTCACTGCATTCCTTAAATACCGAAAGTTGCTATCTTTCTTTCTTTTTTTTATTTCATTCATTCTTCTTGAATGAGAATCCAGTTCATTTCTTTCTTCTTTTCTTTTGTGTCTTCTTTCTTTCTTTTTCTCTTTCTTTCTTTCTTTCCAACGCTTTATACTTTCTTTCTTTCTTTCTTTCTTTCTTTCTTTCTTTCTTTCTTTCTTTCCAACGCTTTATACTTTCTTTCTTTCTTTCTTTCTTTCTTTCCAACGCTTTATACTTTCTTTCTCTCTTTCTTTCTTTCTTTCTTTCCAACGCTTTATATTTTTCTTTCTTTCTTTCTTTCTTTCTTTCTTTCTTTCTTTCTTTCTTTCTTTCTTTCTTTCTTTCCAACGCTTTATATTTTCTCATTTTTTTTATTTTTTTCTTTCTTTCTTTCTTTCTTTCTTTCTTTCTTTCTTTCTTTCTTTCTTTCTTTCCAATGCTTTATATTTTCTTATTTTCTTTCTTTCTTTTTTCTTTCTTTCTTTCTTTTCAAAGCTTTGTATTTTCTTTCTTTTTTTTCTTACTTTCTTTCTTTCTTTCTTTCTTTTTTCTTTCTTTCCAGCGCATTATATTTTCTTTCTTTTTTCTTTCTTTCTTTCTTTTCTACGCTTTCTACTTTCTTTCTTTCTTTAACACATTCACTTTTGCTTTGTTTCGGTTGTTCGATTCTTTTGACTTTTTTCTTTCAGTCTCAATAACTCAATCTCATTCTTCGTCTTCTTTACCCATTTTCTATTCTGATATTTCTCACTCACTCACTTTCTCTTTCCCACTCTCGCTTTCCTCCCACTCTCTCTTTCACGTTTCTCTCTCTCTTTCTCAGTCATTCTTTCACATTCTTCCTACCTTTTTTTTTTATTTATATCGCTTTTTGGTGTTTCTACCGATGCATTTCTCTTTTACGATTCTGTTTGTTCGATGTCATTTCTGTATCTTCATCACTTTCCCGCCGAACATAGGCAACCTACACACACACAGACACACGTTTATATATATGTATGCATGCATTTATGCATATATATATATATATATATATATATATATATATATATATATATATATAGAGAGAGAGAGAGAGAGAGAGAGAGAGAGAGATACATCGAAGCAAAATGAGATAGATAGATAGATAGATAGATAGATAGATAGACAGATGATCTCAGTAATATTTGTTCTCCTTTTCTATATCTGTGCCCACTTTTGTCATTCTGCACTTGTTAGTTTTCCTGACACACATATATATATATATATATATATATATATATATATATATATATATATATATATATATATATATATATATATATATATATATATATAAGATAGACAAATATAAAATCACGCAAGAAAGACAAATGAATAGACGGAGATAGATAGATAGATAGATAGATAGATAGATAGATAGATAGATAGATAGATAGACAGAAACTCATGCAAGAATGACAGAAATGAATAGACAGGGATATATATACATATATATATATATATATATATATATATATATATATAGATAGATAGATAGATAGATAGATAGATATGAAATCATGCAAGAAAGACAGAAATGAATAGACGAAGATAGATAGATAGATAGATAGATAGATAGATAGATAGATAGATAGATAGATAGATAGATAGATAGGCAGGCAGGCAGACAGACAGACAGAAAATCATGCAAGAATGACAGAAATGAATATACAGGGATATATATATTGATT